>VWZT01003761.1:219970-270382 GCA_013397055.1 Pachycephala philippinensis | reverse complement strand
TATAATTTATAAATACATAAAGAACTAAGTTTAAAGGAGAAAGGGACAGTTTTACCAGATTATATCCCTTGTATGATGGTATATCAAAGGGTTTGAAATGCTTAACAGTCAACTGTTCAATTATTTCTGAACATATTCAATTTTAACATTGATGAAATCAAAACATGCGTCAGCAGACTGCAAAATTCAGCTAGGAAGAGTTGCACAGCTTGACTTCTTTATTTGGTGAGTAAGGACCCTAATAGTGCTCTACCCTCACCCCCCAAAATAAATGTTAAAAAATAATACAAACCTCAACCCCATACAAGCAAAAACAAAACAANTTGTCCTGTGCAGGTCCCCATACCTGGCACTTCTCTTAATAAACAAAAACATGAGATGTAAATTCTACCTACACACTTAGGAAAGAGATAAGATGAAGTATCAGAAAGCAATTGTTTAGGGCTGAGGAGTAAGATGAAGATTTTTCTCCCTTCCTGTTTTTGACATAAGTGGCCAGGAGATTATAAATACACTATTCTTGAAATGTCATATCTCAAAGTGGAACCAAAAACTATTGTAATAAATTACTTCTGTAAAAACAATGTATTAAGATTAAAAAACAAACAAACAACAACCAAAAAAAAAAAGCACACCACAGGAAAAGGAGTATAATTGCATTTACAATTACATTTTACAGTTGCAAATGTATTTTGTATTTGCCCCCCTCTTCTTTAAAAAATAAAACTAAGTACAACATAAAGGATAACTTCTTTAAAATGACTCAGCAAAAAGCTACACATGGACCCCTCAACTGGAACTTTAAACCATTTCCATCTTTACAGCCCTAAGTCAAATTCTACACAGTAAGTTCTTAGGGAGCAAAAGGCAAGTCTCTTAAGAAGTTTGTCCCCACAAATATCACTTCACCGTTTATAACACCATCATCAAGATGTCTCATCAAATTGATTTCAAATCCACAGAAAAATTGGAAATTCATGAATGCCACAAAATGCATCTTGGCATTCTTCCATTCATCTATTACATTTTCTAATAAATAGAGCTTTCTTGAACTGCAATTTCAACTTGAAAATCTGACACACTCTGCAAAAGACCAGGCAATAATACAACTAAATATGTGTGCTGCTGTGAAACGTATTCATTTGAAATTGGTCCTGAAGCTGCAAATGAATCCATCCGTGGATCCACAGGCACGGATGCACAACCCCTGTGCAGAAGCTCGTGGACAGCAAATTTAACATGAGGACTTACTGTAAATGAGTGTTCAATCTATCCAGAATTTGTACAGGTGTAGTGCTGAAAAACCATTCCACTGAAAAATTACTAGTGAAAGGAACAACACAACTTTCAAAAACCCACTTTCATTAANAAATAATACAAACCTCAACCCCATACAAGCAAAAACAAAACAAAACTGAAAAAACCCAAATAAAATAAATTGAAAACACCTAATGTGTGAAGAGCACGTATGGATGCAGATTTTGAAGTCACTTAGATATTTCTGAAAGCTTTACACAGTGATTTGTCATTCAAAGTCAACATCTAAATAAACAAAAAAATACTCAATATGTCATAGATTCCTTTAAATATAACAAAAGCACCTGCAATCTGAACAGGAGCCTTCTATTAAAAAAAAAACCAACCAAACAAACAAACAAAAACCCTTTTAAAGATTTTGGAGATACTAGCATTATATTTTAAATTAATCTGTGATGAAAAGAACTTAATATTTTCTTGAGTACTTGACAGATACTTACACAAAAAAAGGCATCAGCTGAATAAGTGTCTCTTTTTTGGGATTGGCTGTGAATTCTGGCATAGTTTGAATAATTTTGTTCATTACGTTCCTTAGGTAATTTTGTAGCTGCTTGCGTCTCTCTTCTACAAACTTTGCATCCTAAAAATAGAGAGGAAAAAATATAAATGGCACAAAGAACATGTCTCTCAACTTTATAATGTAACTAAACAGTCCTAGTAAGCATAAAAATGGATCTTTTTATGATTATGGCTATATAAATATGTTGGCAATATGCAAAAACCCCTTGACTCTGTCCTTAGAGATAAAGGAAAATCGTGAATCCTAATAAAACCTGCTTTACAAAAACACCCACTGACAGGATGTCAGATCCCCTCCCTGGCAGAATCTGTCTTCTCTGGACCATAAACCACGGCAATCTTAGAGAGGCAGAGCAGAACAGCAGCACAGAGGCTGTGGCATAACAATTTATGCAATTTTTTTGAGATCCAGAATAACCAGTCTCTGCAGGAGGAAATGCTGACTTACTCCCACAATGTCCCCCCAGTTCATACTTTTCAGCTGTTGGGTGCACAAACTCCAGAATGGATGAGTCCAGCATTTTTCTGTTATTAAATTATTATTTTGTGATGATGTCTTCATATAGTAATTTTTTTTAATACTATATCACAACTCTCATTAAAATGTTTTACTGAAGTTTCTGTAGCATTTTAGATCCAGGATTTTATACTGTGTTGGCTCAAAAAAATAGAATAGTTCTATAAACTCCACATTCCACTGATGGACTTAAGAAATTAAAAGGCTATCACACCCAGCAAGACGTCATGCATCCCATAACTTACATCTAGGTTAAACCTTTTCCCTGTGAGGGATCACAATTGCAGTGAACCATGATCTAAGGGTGACACATTTCCCAGTCCCAGGGAGCTCTAACAGGTTCACAGTGACATCAGGTGCTGGATGCTTTATGCTCCAGCCAGAGTGTTCCATCTCAGGAGTGCTGGCACTGCTCACCTGGTTTAAATGTCACAGTATGTTCTTTGGGCACGAAGCCAAACCTATTATCAGACAATTACAGCTCTCAAAAATGACCATTATCTAAAAGATGTGTCTATCCAACCTGTTTTATTTATGTCTGTAAGAAAAGGCATTTAAATTAATTCTTGTTTCTTGGGGACAAAAAAAAAAAAACAACCCACCAACAAAACACCATAAATACATTTGACAACACTGAATAAATTCATTGTATGGAAAAGGTTCAGCCCATGCTGCCATGCAAATCTGAAGGTTATTGCTTCCCTAGATAGAACAGAACAGCACCATCAAAGCAGGGATGCTCCTTCAAGTTCAGGAGGAATTCGCTGTAGCATTCCTAGAACCTTCACTGACATTTTGTTCCGTTCTCCCCTCTCATTAGAACTTACCAGGAACAGGAATATTTTTAGGAATAACAAATTAGACACAATTGTAAGGACATAACAGAGTAAGACATAAGAAATTGCTGAAGACATCCATACTTACAGACTTAAAAAACTTAAGCAGTGCTTAAGTTCTTTAATTAAATTCAGAAAATTCCAAAATATATACAGATTCATTTTATTTTTGTTTTCTACATACGAACTTACACAGATGTCCAGTCCTGTTCCCACATTCCAGTTCTACATTAATACGTTTCATTCAATGTAGTAATGTAATGCAAAAATTGATTAATGTATTAATTAATCAAAAAAATTAATTCAATCAAGATCTGAGTGAAAATAAAAAAACCCTACATATTATATAGTTTGCTATTTCATTTTTATCAGTCACATGGTTTTTCAGCAACACACACACACTCCACACACCAGTTGTGCTGCAAGTGATTTGAAACTCATGCTTTATTAAACCAACGAAGCTGCTGTGTTGGAACTTCCCCCAATCCCCTCTGCAGTCACTTGCCCAGTTCCCACAGCTGAGAGCAGCTACTGCTGGAACAGAGCAGAGCAGAGCAGAGCAGAGCAGAGCCTGCTCCCTGCCCTGCTGCAGGAGGACAAATGTGTGGAACAGAAGCCTATACAAGCTGCTGGGAACATTAAAGCAAACATTTTAATTTTTGATGACACATAGTATTACCATAAAATGGAACTATAATAATAAATTAACGTGCTGTTCAATGCTAATTAAACAACTGAGCAACACCTATGTTACTATTTCTTTTTTCGCTAAGATTTTTGTTCCCACTGGATTCTTTGGTGAGGCTCAAGGCACAGCCTTGTGTTCCCCTCTTTCCTCTCTGAGGATTTAAAGTGTCACATCATCCCACTGGAGGGACACTGATTTGCTGCCACCAGCTGCGTGAGGCAGAAGACAAGAAAAGGATGCATGGGAGATGTCTGGGAAGAAGAAAAAGTTTGTGGAAGAGCTTTGGTTCTGGAAGCTTTAACCACATGAGCAGTAGTGACGTTTGGCACCTGAGCCCATTTCCATTGGAGCCATGCTCTCCCCAGCTCCTGCTGGGCTGTGCCGTGGGGGGAGGATAATCCTGTGGGGGGGAGGATAACCCTGCTTTGCTCCATGAGCCAGGTCCAATGCCGGCCCTCAGCTCAGAGCCCTTCCAAGAACTGCCTCACCCTCCCTGCACTTCCTTCATTCTACTTTCATTGCTTCTGTCTGTTATGTTTCCAAGCTCACAAGAAAACCTCCATTTTTAAATACCACATTCATCAACTTTTTCAGTTCTGAAGTTTGTTTGGCCACAAACCTTCAACAACAATCTTTTCAGTGAAATAATTTCAATTATGTTTAAATTTTCTCTTAAGCAGAAGGTACATTCCTTTAGCATGACTTCTGTACTGCACATGTATATCGTACTTAACTAAAAACATCTTCTTTCATAGGAAGGACTTCTGTTATAGACACAGGAGCCAAATGCTGAGTGTAGGTACTTTCTAACCCTTATGTTGCAGTAAAGAGTCTCCTTGACTACAGAAAATAATTGCACAAAGGACTTTTCTAATTGAGACTGCCAGAACATGCTTAGGGAATGCATGTTTTGGTGTTTACAGCTGGTCAAATTAGTGCTTATAATATGGCTGTTTTTCTGCCATTTGTCCATGAAAAAGGCAGAACATCCCAGAAATTAAAACTCAGCCTGAAAACAGTTAAAAATGTTGTTTTAGTCTGACATGAATTTGATCTGTAAAACAAACACCAAGCAATCTACCATGAAATCCTGCACCATGTACTAAGGCTCGCTGTCCTCACCAGAAGCAATGTAAACCAAGGTCAAAATGATTCAGCTCCAGGGCTGCACTTTATCATCAAACACGCTTTTTGCAGCAGCAGGTCGGCTACTCAGAGCCATGATTTTAGCACAAAGTTGTTACTGCCAAGCTGTTGCAGTAATAAAGAGTTTTTGTCACAATATAGTAAACAGAACAATTGGTAACAGAAAAACACAACTGGCTCAAAGCCCGGCCAATTTTTTCAGTGTTAAATTATAAAAAGGTACGTATAACCTTCTTTTCATTGGGCCCAATTACCCACAGCAGAAATCTAGGTAGTACTTTATATTCTAACCCGTAAACAAACACCTACTTTTATTTACAAGCAAAAAGTAAAGGGAAATTTTTTGATTTGGATTTGTATCAGTGACACCCACCCCCTGCTTTTAGCACATGTCTTTGGTGATTGTATGAGTCAATACAAGTCTACATTTGCATATGTACTCACACAGAAAACAGCAAAGATCTTCCCCTAAGGTTGAATATACATGTTTATGTACAGTTGATGTGAATGTACTTTGAAGACAAAGTAATTTTGTTAAAATTACAAATACATACGCTTTGCAAAAAACCCTTGCATTTTCACATTATTAAAGGTTAGATTAGATAGCTTCATTTTTAGGAAAACAAATACATACACAGAAAGATAAAGTACCAGTACTTAGATAAAGACCCAGTTTTAAGATTCACTGACGTTTTCTAGGCCTATTTTCTAAAAACTAAAACTACTGCTGTTTCTGCACTAACTACAGTGAAAGTAATTTCCTAGCCCACAGTTCAAGAGCACACAGTTTTGATTAAGAGACCACAAAATTTCAATTAACAAGCAAAACTCCTTCAGATTACAGAAGCATCAAAACACATCTGGGAAAATATTTTTAATCTGAAATTCATGTCTCCCAAAATGTTGTATGAAATTCTTTTTGACGGATAATTTGCCACGTTTCTTCTGCCCACGGCAAAATGCTAATATCAAATTGCAAATCTCTGAAAATTGCAACTGATAATGGGAAACTTAGAGATTCTCAACATATATTAGAAGATTATGTTAAGGTGTAAAACTAAGAAGCAGAGTCTTGATGTACCATATTTTATGTCATGCTGTTTTGCAGTTTTGCATTACAAGCCAAGTTCATTCCCACTTGCAGTTTAAATTGTTTCACACAACTGCTGGTCTTTTATACACACTGCTAGTATGGAACAGATGGCAAAACATTGATATTCTTCACTATTAATGGGACAGCTCACTTAAGATGTTTCAAATATTTTCCAGGAGCTTTTGGAAATGCTATGATTGCCATGGTTACCTGCCATAATTTAGGGACAGATAAAACACTTTTAGATTCTGGGCTTGGTGCTGTTGCAATCAACATCAAACTCGTTGAGGTTCTAAACATTACTTATCATTTAACCAACCTCCTGTTGGTAGCACCGGGGAAAAAAATAACTCAAACAAAACCAAACAACCAAACAGCTGAGGGCTCAATATAACTCAATTAGGATAAAAGGAAATGTGAAATAAAAGGAAATATGGCTTTAGGACTTTAATCAGCCTCTGATACCACACAACGCATCCCATCCTAAATAAAGCTGACAATAGTGCTATTCAAAGTTGAGCTTGCAAACTCAGAAATAAACTCAGGTTATTCTAATGTAGCCCAGTATTTTCCACCATCTTGGCCAACCAGTCTTAGCAAAATTATCATATCAGTTTTTAACTATTTATGAGGCACCAAATGCTAACCTCAAAATGAAGCTGGAAATCAGAAGCTGAGATGGGAGCTAATTAAATATTCAATTGCTGAGTCATTCTTACTAGTTTGTAATTCAAAGTTTCATAGCAAATATTCATTTTACAGGGTAATTGACGCCTTTGCACAGGTCACAGTAAAATGTAACTTCAGTACATCTGTCCTTCAGTAACTATTGCATCATAAAACTTTTAGGAAGGTACAGTTTCCAATCTTAAATATACCAGATACCACCACATTACACAAAAATAATCTCAAAATTATTGAAACTACATAAGCTTAAAATTTCCATCTTACTTGTATTGCCAGTTTCTGTATGGCAGAACCAGGCCAGCACTATACAACATAACAAGGCTATACAATACATAAAATTGCCACTTTTCCCTTCCCAGGATGAGATTTTTTTTCTACATTTACTGTTCAGTGGAACAAACAGGAATTTAAGAGGATGAGATACAAAGAAGAAATCAAGGAACTGTCAGTTTTGAAAAGAAATCTATTTTCCTTTAAACAGAGATTTACTACATAATTGTAATTATTACTCTGTGTTTCTCTACTGAAATAGCTGATGCATTTCCATCTCCAGCTCTGGTTTCATTTCAATGGTACCAGAAACGTCATGCTTTTAGATAAAGTAGTTGGAAAAAGGCATTGCTGCAAACCCATCCAGTAGCAGACGTGCTGAGGGTGAGCTACAGTCCTGCAATGCCCTCAGTCAAGCACCAGTTTAATCAAAGCAACATTTTAATCAGTAAATATGCCAACAGAAAAAAGAAAGCTTGAGAATAAATCTAAAACTGATCTCTTTTTAGTGTTGTGCTTAATGCCACTGTTAGAAAAAGAACTCAGTAATGTTATGCTAATAAAATCCAGTGTCATCTAAATATTTTGTTATTTAAAGACACATGCCAACCATGTGTTAATTTGTCAGCTGGTCAGGAATCAACTGTTAATTAAAAAGCATCAATAAAAAACTGCAGCAAGACCCCTAGGGCTTATCTTTTGCTCAGCTATTGAATAGGGAAACACTATTTCTGCCTTCTCCTCAGATAAAGTATTATCACCCTACCCTATAATTTTATTCAGGAGATTCTGCAAACTACAACACAACAGTTCATGAAATTGAGCTCCATTTTTTCACCAGCCTATATTACAGTAATAACTATCAACAATATTAGTTAAAATGTGTCTCAGTTCAGTGCTTCTCTCCAACACTGCAGTTTTCTTTCTTAATTTCTTTCTTTAATCTGGTTGAAAATGCCCTGAAGACCAATAAAGACAGACTCTAAATTTAAAATAACAACAAAAAAACCCCACCTCAAAACCCTTTAGAAACATGGTACATACAGTGCTTACAATGTATAAGGTTATATATACAGTAAGCTTACAATGATGCTTTCCCTTAAAAAAAACATTAATAATGAAATAAAAACTTTACTCCCATGTAAAAGACTAGATTCTCCTTTAACAAAAAATTTATCTGGATACATTCTGATGGCATGACTCTGTTTTCTAAAATAAAAACTGAATTAATGAGGAATATTGATATTAAGTGCCCATTATTTATTGTGCCTTCATGCAAAGATATTTTACATGGTACAATGAAGAAAATTGGATTTTCCACGCAGTAAGTGGCTCCAGCATTTTACACGATCTGAAGTATTCAATATTTAGTTTCCTTTTTTAAAAAATTAACACTGAATATCTTTAGTACTAGCAATTGCCCAAAAAGCTATAGAGCAAGTAAGATTAAAATTTGCCAATATTTATAAGACAATACATTTTGGGAAGGAGAAGAGAGGTGAAATCAAGCACACTGATATGTAAGGAATGGGAAAAATGTGGGTAAAATTTCAAATTCAAAAAAAGAAGTTTACTTTTATTTTTGTAATTAGGTGTCCCTGTTAAGATGTCTCTGAAAGGAAGTTTATTAATCCAAGTAACTTGGTAATTTAGCATCACCATCACAATAAGAAATAAATTTAGAAAATTTATTTTTATGTTTTCATTTTATACCAGGAGGCTACTAGAATATCTAAATGACGCATGAGTTGTTATAAAACTGCCATATTTTTATCTAGCAGTTGTCCAAGCAGCATGTAAATTACTTTCCTTTTTTTCCCCATAATGTCATGATGCAAAGCAACACCATCTGAACTGTTTCTATGGGCTCTATATTCAATAATTTGTTAGAATAAATTGCTTCTCTTAATTATAGCATTACAAGACAGCAAGAATAAAAACATCTCTCGACAGGCAAAGTTTTGTTTTGTAGACCCTAAATAGTCTGCATTCCTTCTTCCTAAACTTCAACAGCAATTAGCAGGGAATTTTTGTAACTTGAAAAGAAAACGACTCAATTCACTATTTCATTGAAATGGTGCCCTTGAGCACCAAATGAACAGATTAATTCAGTGAGACATTCTGATGGAGATGGAGAAGCACGAGCTGGAGAACTGTTTACCTTTTAAATTAAAGCCCCGAGAATGAAATATGCTGCTCTGCACCCTGCTCCATTTAACCTTCACGCCGAGTTTCAGGTAACCCAGACATTTCATACCACACAATGGGAAGCATTTACTATAAAGTATTTGCCATATAAAAGCCAACCATTTCCTGCTGACTTATTTCTCTTCTCTTGGATACTGATACGACAAAAAAATGGAAATGAAGAAGAACTGAATGCTCTTGTCTAAGTGCTGTATACATAAAATATCAACTGCAGTCTTATGCAGTAGAAAACCCAGAGGATCTGGATTCAAAATCTGAAATACTCTGCATTCCCCCTCAGTGTGCAGGTGACAGTGCCAGGAAACAGGTGGGCTGTGACTAGAAATCTTAAAGATTACGCCAGGAGTCACATTATTTTTATTTCTATTTGTATGGCACTACAATTAAGTTACATATTTGAAAACCAGATTGTATTCATTTAATCCCAAGGGCTATTTTAAAGATTCTTTGAGAATTGAACTTTTCAGCTACAAAGTAATACGGTCAATTTATAGGAAAAAGTTTCTTTTGTGGTTTTAGAATGGCATAAAACCAGTGTTATATTACAGAATTACTACATACAGCTATATATGAGATTAATTTGAGTTCCTTTCCTGGTTTGAACACAACACAAATGGATCCATTTCTTTTCCTTTTACCCACACTACAGCACAAGCATATCTGTCAAATTTATATTAGCTACAGTTTTTCCTATAACCCACAAAAAACTGTATGAAAATAACTCAATACACTAGTTAAGACCACTAAGAGGGTTGAAAATTAAAGTCTACTTACTTTGAAAATCAAGAATAATACAGAATTTAAGCTTCTATATTACATCATTCAAAAATCAACCTAAGTAGCATTAATGAAAGCAATCTTTAACTTCAAATTTTTAATATATAACTTGAGGATTTATATTTTCAAAGCTTTTCTCCTTTAATAAATATATTCCAATTCCAAAACATCAGAGAGTCATAATTTTCTACCAATTCTACTTGAAGACATTGGATATCAAAGCTTAACACCAAGAAACATTATTTAGCCCCCTGTCCCAAGTGCATAAACCAGAAGTTTTGCTTTCTTCCCAGCTCCCCCTGACACTCTGACTTTGACAAACCAATCTGATGAAAGACAGTTTCCATGAGCTCCTAAATCCCACAGAGGACAAAAGCACATATATCTGTACTTCTGATTCCAATGCAAGCCAAACACATACTTAAATTTTAATATGTCCTGAATTGCTTTGCTGAATTTGGACAGAAAAACACCCAAATCTAAAACGAAATTACTTCCTCCCCTAAGGTTTTTCCTGCACCATCCTCTTTCAAACATTGCATATGTCTTCTGTTATTGTCTATGTACTAGTTAAACAGGAATTGTTATACTTCCCATTTTCAAATACATATTTTACGTGGGAGGGGGTGTGTGTGTTCCTTAAAAAACCTTGTTCCCATCATGCTGCTTCTCCTTTCATCCCTTTCCAAAGGGACTTCATCATCTGGTCTAAAAAGCAGCTTTAAGTGGGTGCTGTCTCTGAACAGACAGGTCCTGCTCCCCGAAAATGGCAACAGGAGGGAAATGCATAACAGGGGTTACGCATCAATGATACCATGTGAAACCCTTAAGAGCAAAAATATTAACACTCAAACTCTAATTTGAATGGCTTCAAATTACTTCATATATAAATATATATATACACCCACACACAGAGCCAGACAACTCTTTACTTGACAAGCTTCTTTAAAAAACAATGATCATTTTAAGCACAAAAGCAAGCTCTATTGTTTTCTTTTACTTGCAATAAAATCTTTATCTTCTCTGCTTTTTAATCCTAAAATAGTTTATCCTGCAGCCTATCTTAAACTCTTCACTATCTTCAGCAACAGGCAAACAGACCAAACACTGATAAAAGGCAGCTTTGCCGTTGGGAACAAAAGAAAAGAAATCCATCAGCACTCTGTGAGCAAAGGCAGGATTTCCACTGACATAAATGGGAGAAAGATAGAGCTCCTGGGGAACAGAACTTGCAGAATCACAAGATACATTCCAGAAGCCAACTTCACAGATATCTTAAATGCTGCCTGATGTTGCGATATGCATACTCATGTATATGTGTATATACGAATAGGTATCTTTTTAAAGACATGCACATAATATTCTTGAAGTTTTTAAAATAGGGACATACACAAATTAATCTACAATTTAGGTTAGTCACTGACAGGTGAAAAGTACATATTCATTTTATTGAACTAACATTTGGGCATGAAACAAACTGTGGCTGGAGATACAGCTCACAGACTTCAGTTGCATAGGCTAAAAATGATGAATTACGTTGCTCTCAACATTTTCTCCGAGACAGAAACTTATTTTAGAGTTCTGTATTGTTCCCTCAATGCAGCTGAGAAGTCACAGCAAAGTCACTCTTCTGATATCAGGAAAGTGCTGTGTATTCTGTCCACATGGGCTATCCAGTGTTTTAAAGGAAAGCAGAGGATATCATGCAGTCAAGTCAGCACTCAGAGCAAAGCTACCTGATTCAATTTCTCCTCACTTAGACAATCACTGAATTCAGGTCTTCAGTGGAATTAAAGAACCATTTCTATTTTGATATGCCCTCTATTGGGACAATACTCTTGCAAGAGGATTCTTAATTAGATATTTACTCAATTACTATAATCTGCCCAATGTAGAAGCAGCAACTGAGATTTTAAGGATGCTGCAATATTAAAAAAATTAGACTAATAAGTCCAGTAAGTATTCATGTATTAATACTTAATCATTATTTTGAGAGATACCAACACAGCACCAGCAAAGGTTCCTAAGCTAAATGTTATCTTAAATGAAATAAATCATATTTCTATGCAAAAACATACAGGGAACCCTTTACAGTCAAGTGCTGTGATTGTATAAAGCTCCTCCTCATGAGCTTCCCGTAACTGGGCACACTGCAGACCTGGAGTGCTGCCCATGGAACCCAGCCTGTCCTGGGGCATTCCTGACAGGTCACAAAGACACACAGTGAGATTGGAAGGATGAGTTCAAAACATCCAAAGTACCTGAAGGCTTACTAAAAGGCAAAAATCTATTTCTTGCAAGAAAAATCACTTGGAAATTACAAATCTTGGTATATACAGCTACATATAAAATACTGAGCAAATCACAAACCAGGCTGATACATGGGGAGCATGTTTTAAAACTACAAAAACTGAACCCTTCAAGTGTTAACAATACAGTTGAAACTTGTAAGTTTTAAAGAAATTGATCTGCAGTTTAAAAAATAATTTAAATATATGATGAGTATATGACATTTCCCTTATACACACAACACAAGGGAACAAAGCTATTTCTTGTTTTACTCAAACAATACATTGATGAATTGAAGAAAGAACACTTATTCTTGCCAGGATTACTCATAAAGATTTTGACAACTATTTGCTACCAGCACTGAAAGGTCTTTATTAGAACATATACAGCATGGGGACAGGTATATACGAAAATGAATACATGGACTCTTGCAAGCATTATTATTTTCCTTCAGTAAAAATCTAATTTGATTCGAAGCAACAGTTATAAAACAATTTATTCTCTTCCCTGCTTTATTTTAGTTCTAACTCACTAAATTCAAATGTTAAACGAATATGCTGAAAATGAGGTTACCAAGCTGAAAGGCAAATACACACTCTTCTTTGCAATTGTAAAAAGGTTACCTGTCCAAAGCAGTATTCTTTCCTCTTTTCAGTTATTTTTCAACCAATTGGTTTTCTGTGTATTAAATTTATGTTTCCTCAAGCATTAAAGCTAGATTTTATTACTACATACATAATTTGTTGAAAGATCATGAATATGAACTTTTAAGATAAATGTCCCAACTGAAGGCAAACAATTGAAAGGCAAAAATGCATTAAAAATGTAATTATCAAAAGTAATGTATATTATTGTAATAATAATAATGGTTTATAATTGTTAAATATTTTCAAATTCCACTGCTACTTGATGAATGTAATACTAAAATGCAATAGTACTCGATGTTCTGACTGTTTAAAATCCTCATTCAGCTGAAATTCTGCTTTCTTTTTGCGTTTTCCCAATGTAAAACTCTGCAACTTTGCATTTGAACCTGACCTCCCTGACTTCTACTGCAGTAAAAAGGAAAAATATGCATGAAAATTAATACTTTGTATTTTATTCTACATTACTCTCTTCTAGTTAAGTTCCCTCCTCTGAGTTCCAATATTTTGCACAGCAAAGCACTGGATAGTATTTTGTCAGTCTGCAGGAGTGATTCCAGGTCATTCTGCAGAATATTGTGTCCTCTTGTGGTCCTGGAGGTTCCCTAAATCTGGGACATGGAACTGAACATGGAATTTAGTGCTGGGATCAGTTACAGCAAGGCCTTTGGATGCCTCTGACATTTACAATAAGCACATCACCTTCATCAGCCCCACAGTTCAGAGTGCACTGAAGGGATGCAGTGAATAAACTCATCCAGGTGGTGACCTGAAGGATATCAAAGCATCAGTGCCATTTTCCAAAAGCTGTAAAATAGTAACTTTTAGCCACTTACACATGGAGAGCTGTTTTTTACCAATATGTTATTTGGGCATCTAATAACACTGAGGACTTGCAAAGGATATGAAAACCATAGATTAATGTAAGAGATACTTTTGTTAGCAGAATTCAGCTACTGAAACTGTTCTTTAGGCACTGATTTAAAATTGTGTTGATTAATCTAGGAATGGGAAGACAGCTCCAATTCTATCAAAACCAGCAAAACTAATATCAGAGAGAAAAAATATCTTTTGAAACCTAAGTTCATATCTAATGGTGAATGTGCTTTGGTAGCCACTAAATTTAAAAAGCACTATTGAAAAAAAGTAGTATTGGCAATATCTCTTCTAATGTTTATTATCAAACATTTCCATGTGTAACATCCTGCACAAATCCTCATCCTAAACTGAAAGTTCTGCAGAATTCCAAGACAGACATTTCCACGTGAATAAGTTAATTTTATACTGAATTTTTAAACCTTCCTTTTAAACTTTCAACTGGCCATGGAAAGCAGGGCCATCTCAAGGCCTTTAACCCCTCTCAGTCAGTCACACAGCACAGTTATTTTCCAAGGACTACTGCACAGAATGGTACAAATTTGTGAGGGCAATACATTCTGCGACACACACAGAAAATAGCACCACTAAAAGGACAAAAATCTGCCTGCACAATGTGCTGTGTAAAATGTGTGTGACAAACTGAGCCTTGCACAGCTGAGATGAAAGCATCGCTCTGTGCCTTGCAAGTTCCCAGCCACACCACTGCCCCACGTCCCATCACAGGAGCCTCTCAGGACTGCAACGATGGCACCCACTCCTTACTGGAAAGAAAAGACCCTTTTTCTGAGATCTGATCAGTGGTTGTGGGTTTATGCAAGATTAAGGTAGAATTTTGGCTCAAAGCACCGAAAGAATAAGCAATGCAAATTTTTTAATGAGTTGCTCAACTGATAATTTTGTATGCATCAATTGTGCAACTGAAATTGTAACTCAATTAGTATTTAAAGTAATTAAGGATGAAAGAGTATCAAAAAAAGCTTAAAAGGCGGCTTTTGTAATTTACTGAAGTGGCTAATACTCCATCACTTCAAAAAAGGAGAATTAGTTATGTAACAAAGAAGAAAATGCCTGGTTTCCATTACAAAACCGTCCACTAAAAATTAAATGAAAAATGCATGATCTTCTAATAGATGAAAAGAAAAGCAGAAAAGCTCTCCTAAGTACTTCCATTTCCTCAGTCAGCAGGCAGTGAACTACATTAACTGGGCCTTCAGCCAAGCAAACAGACCTATGGATTTTATTGATAAATCTCATATATATTTGTATCACCACCACCATTCCATATTATGTCCAACACTGCCCTTTCACACACATGTGCCAAATTTACCTATTCGTTTTTACAGAATACCTGGGAAATCATTGGAAGTCAATCAAAGTTACTACCTTTAAACATTCATAATCCACATCCACTGACATCTGAAAGCCAGTAAGGAATTTCTAATTTTTTTCTATTTCTTTTTGAAAATTTATATTACTTCATACAAAATAGCAAAGATGATTTTTCTAACAAAAAGTTATGACAGATGTAATTAGGACGATTGTGGCATTTTGATGATACATGGATTACTGTGGTCTTAGACCAAACACAATGTCACAAAGATCTGAGTTTTGCAGTCATTATGTCAGCTGTGTTATGATGACTGCATGGATCACTGTGGTTGGAGCTTCTTAAATATTGAATACAAGAAGTCAGTGATACAAAGGTAAAAAAGTAGTAAAAAGAGAAAATCCTATTTAAAAGCTAAGAAATTTGATTAACCTTAAGAACTCTAATTTAAGAACCCAGAAGTTTAGTAAAGATGTTTTTAGTCATAGGCACAATTTAAATCTCTAGTATTTTACTTGTGATAGTTAAATAAAATTTTCAGATCATTCCTATGCTGCAAAGAAAAATTACTTCAATTACTTCTCAGTCCTTACTGGACTTGTGGTGTATATTGCAATGTGTATTTAAGCTCTTGATCAGTTTAAAGTTTTGATGACTAAGGTTTTAATTACACGGTACTACATATTTACTCCATACATACTACAATATTTACTGTTCCATTTCAAAATCTCTATACAATAGGAAAACACAAATTCCCACTTTAAAATGGCAGGGCTAAGACACAAAGACACAGATTACAGGAATTAAGCACCTAAATGTCTTTAAAAAGCTGGTTAAAAGAACTTAAAACTGTTGATGAAGAGTGAAGGAAATTTAAGGAATTTAGATTGATACTTTTTGAAATTTACAGAAATATTTAATGAATTACTCACCAGTGTTAACTGCTAGCATTTTTTGGAGAGAAATGGAGTAGAGACTTCCTTTTACATGTAGGGCTGTCCAGTACAGTTTTTGAGGGTTTGTGCATTTGTGTATGCCATCAATATTTCATTCAATAAAACTTTTCAGTAAGTGGAAAAACCAATGCATTACCTCTGTCAGTGAATCTCTAGCTGGGAGGGGGAAAGTCTAAAAATAGCAGGTACAGTCTAGCAGGTATAAAAACATTTATGAGTCACCTCACTTTTTGTGTATGAATAAGAGGTTTTCCCCCCAACTTTTACTGATATTGTCAGCTCTTTCAAGTACCTTGTTTCCAATGGCCTTTTTTGGTGGGAAGTTAAAAGTCCTCACTTGCTGGTATTTATTCTGTAATTTATGATGCAAGCTTCTGAACTCGGCGTACCTTCGATAGACATTCCACTCATCATCCTTTATCCTGATATAAACCTGCAGACAGGGAAGGGAATAATGTAAAGACAAACAGAGCTGATGTATGTCCTTCACTCTTTAAAGCCTCCTGGCTCAGCACCTCCATGTGAGGCACCACAAGCTCCAGGATCCCATGGCCACAGATCCACGTCTGACTCTGCATTTGCTGTTGCTGTTGTACAGGTCATTAACCTCATTCCCTCCCTTCTTCCTTTTCCTCCTCTTTCTCTCTCTTTCTCTTATTTTAATCACGACAAACACAGCTTGCTCATTTTAACATGACTCTGGGGCAACCATGGCAGCACTTCTCGTTACCATGGTTTCCAGCATATTCTACTACCCAGTGACCAAAGGAAAAAATAATTTAATACCACTATAAAATTGATTTCTATGTCCTCAACACAGTTTTTCAACTTTGCAAATTAGCTTTGTAGCATCAGAATTGCAAAACCTAATTTCATCCGAAGTATGAAACTTAATTTACTTCCTAACAAAATTACATTGAAAACTAAACTAGAAATTTTATTGTTTGGAAAATAAACACAGTTCATTCTTTCTGCTTGTATAGGACATTAAGTATAATTTAACACAGCTGTAGTTTTTGTGATTCTGTTTTTGTTTGCCGCTCATTATTTCATGAGCCTATTACCAATTACATGCTAAATATTCGCTTTCTCTAGGAAAATGTCATGCAGAAGTGAAATATACTTACAGAAAACTGAGATTTCACTCTTTTCTAGGGAAGGACACAGTTTAAAAGAACGCTGAAACAGCACAAGTCAAAAACTATAAACCAAGATTCAGAACTCCAGACCCAGAGTGACCTTTCCCTTTGCTTCTTCAATGGAATCTGTAATTTATTCATTCTTGTGTCTCTGTGTGTGTGTTAATAATGTCAGTATTTTACATCAGAAACTAAGCTGGAACAGTACTGCTGACACTGCCTTGCCTTGCTGCTCCAAAACCTCCCAGTGACTTACTAGTAAATTGTAAGGCAAATATCAGGAGAACACTTATGTAAAAAAGCAGCACCAACCACTGTCACACAGAGTGGGCAGCAACAACTGTATTTTTGTGGAAACTAGATAAAAATAAAACTTGGATTTTGATGTGGCCAATTTCAACACTGAATTGCAGCTTTTCCTGGTGACTGAAGCATTGTCCTTCGCCTCAAGATACTGCAAGTCCTTAGGAGAAAAAATTCAATTTTTCTAAGGACTGGTGGTATTTCAGAGATGAAGTGAATATCTCCCACAAAAGCAGCCCATGCCTTGGTCTTTGGGAAGTTCTCTCTTCAGAAACCTAGTTTCTCAGATTTATAGGAGGCCTTTTTGCAACAAAATACAATATATGATGCAGAAACCATGCAAATTAGAATATTTCAGTGTAGAAAATACTAATACATTTTCTATAGGGATATTATAATTCCAAAAAAGGAATACTATAATTCCCAAATTAGCACATCTAAGAATTTCAAAGATTCAGAGTATTGTGAATTACAGATGCATATGTAAACAAAAATTCAACTAGTTTTGGTAACAAGAATTCAGATCTTGTCATGATGGAACCACAATAGTAAGTCTGCAAGAAGTATTCAGATTTCTTTTTCACTTTGAAAATAAAGCCAGGATAATTAAACACCTACAGGACCATCTGTTTTAACAATTGAGTACATCTTTGAAGGCAGATGAAGGAAAAATGAAATGCAACTATTTTGCATAATTCTAATCAAATTTATTTAATGTAGTAAAAACTATATTAAAATCTTTATTCACCCAGCTCTAAGCCCTCTCCCTGCCTATCCTCACTTCAACCAGTATATTGTTCACAATTTTGTATACATTCCCAAGATTCATGTTTCAATTTCCCTGTAAGGGCACGGATGATAAAAAAAAAGCTTAAATTATTTTTAACTAAGTTATTTAATATGGAAATCTTAATTTAACTAAGCACTTATCTTTGCACATGTGATTTGGTGAATCATGCAGTTCAACATTACCTGTTAAGCTGTAACCCATAGTTAACTAATTAAGGAATCCTGTATGCTGTAATTGAAATTTTTCAGGACTGCAAAAGCATAGATTAATTTCTTAGATAAAACCATTGGAAAATTTCTTACTGTTCTATGCACATAGGTACACAGATATTGATTTCATTTAGACAGACAGCAAGAAATGAAAATGCAACATTTGGAGCCCTGTGCCATACTGAATTTATTGACAATCAACTAATAGACTATGAAAGGTATATTAAAGCTCATGAAACAGCACACATTTAAACTTTTATTATCTCAGAGGGGAATACTATTCTCAAGCCAAGGGATTGCTACACACTTAATGCAAATTCAGTTGGGAAATCAAACTAAGTAAATACTAAATACAAAATTATTTGGATAAACTTATACTAATCTAGTCACTGAAGGCATACAGTTATCTTAGGGTCATGTTATAGAAAGCTGAAAGGACTACTCTCAGGATTATTCTCAGATCAATTCAAAAGTTCAATTCTAGATCATTACATTTCCTTTCTGATGCCCCCGTTTTCCTGATATCATCCACTTCCTCACCTACTCAAATAATTTTCAGGGTAATGAAAATGTACAAACTAAATCAAAATCACCGCTAGAATATTTATTTGTAGACAAAAGATTTCACTTTGTCTTGAATAAAAAAAATTAATTAAGTAGCTTCTGTTTGTAATTTAGGAGCGCTTTCCATTTGGGTCTCCTGTGTAAAGATTGATTGGTAACCTTTCTGTAGCTCTGATTTACAGCAGCTCTAAGAAAAATTTCAGTTAATAAGTATGTTTAATGAATTAGTCTGTTATTTTCTCATCATAAACATGTCTGAAGTCAGAGATTTGGAGAGCAATAGCAGTAATAGTAGTAATTTAATATTGTGTTTGTCAGTCTACTACCTGCTAACTTAATATTACTGAAATGCTGAAAATCTTCTGAGAATCAACACAAAAGCACGAGTTTAATTGCATACTGAAATAAAAATCCTACTCCCATGGTACTGGGTTTTGAGCCAGAAATTTCTTAATAGGTTAAGAATCTTCAAGCAGTTCTGAGTCAAAAATGCTGTTAGCAAGTCCTGGTAACAGACTGGTACCAGTTGACATAGTTCATCACCACTTATGTATAAAAGCCTGAGGAAAATAAAGGACAAATGCCAAAATTCCAACTTGCTTCAGTTCCAGTGTACCCTGACCAAATGCCTGTAATCAACACTCATCCTTCTGATCTGCTGAAGTCCCATGAGGGTGTTTTTCTTCTTTGATGTAAAATATAGATTGGTATATTGAGGATTCACTTTTGTGTCTCTCCCTCCAGTACAGTCAGCAGCAAGAGATACTGACTGAGAGATTACAGAACCTTCTCCTGCTGCAATGACATTCACGGCTGTAGAATTCCAGATCAGGAAGGATATTCCCTAAACGAAGTTACTCCTGAATCTTCCCTGCAAATGTGGCTCACATTTCCTGGAAGGATGGACTGAATACATAATGAAAAATGAATTCTAGGACAGAGAACTCTATTGATGGGAGCTCCAAAAATACAAAAATGCTTAAGTCAAAGTCCTTGTGAGTCCATGGCCCATTCCAGAGGGAAGGGAATAACATTAAGGGAAGGTGAGCAGTGAAAACTCTACTAAACCAAATTTAAAAATGGTACAAGATGCAAGAGAACTCAGGACATTTCAGCAGCAGAACACTTCAAAGGACATAGAGAATATTGAGAATATTTCTAAAGAATCAGTCCTAGGCTGGACAAGGTCATAGTTTTGAGCATGGAAAAAAGTGATGGACAGAATAAGGAATGCAAAAGAGACTGATCCACACTAAGGAAGCTATTGTGACATTTAGCAGCTAAGTATGCATTACAAGGGGATAAAAAAAGGGTGAGAGAAAAACTATTACTTCTGTATTACTGTAATTCTACTGCATTACTGTATTTCTACCTTCCTTTCCCTCACTAATAAAAAAGGGTTTTCTGGAGATCCTCTTGTTTGTTACATTCTTTCAAATCAATGCCCAAGCACGTGATAACAAAAGGGAAAATTAGCAGCTGGTTTGGTAGGGACAACCCAATCAGCGTGAACACAAAACCAGAACATACAAATTGGCACCATTATTGTTTAATGTTAACTCAGCTAAGCTTGACTGGTGAGTTTTCCCCTTGCACTTGCTTTTAAATAACACTATAAATCTTGGAGTACCACTGGTCCATAGTTTTACACTTCAGATAATAACGGTTTTTTAATTAGTAAAACTCTGGTTCAACTTTAATGTACCTCTCAATTATTCAGGAATATGAAGCTAAAGAGATTTTGATCAAAGTTTACCATGTAAGAAATAATTGTTTTCACGGGATTGGAATTATCTCTTTTCATGTTAGAAAAGCACACTATGAAATGGGAGTGATGTATTTCAATCTACTTAGATTTTATCAAAATTATGTATTTCTGCACTCCAAACATACAGAAGAAGCAAAAAGTATTCATGAAAAAAACAAGAACCAGTTTCATTTGACTTCACTTCAGGACAAGGGGATTCTGTTAAGAATATAAATTCAAGCTCAATTTTCCAAAGTTACCTCTGAAGTGTGAGAAATGAAAACAAATGCAAGTTATATGTTGAGACAGCTGCAGGCCTGCATTTATGGTTAAGTTCCCCCTTTGAAAACGATCCAATTTAAGAATTTTCTGCATAATGAAAAACAAATGGAACAATGAAACTTTCCAGCTGTGATAGGAGCAGCTTTTTGTGTGTGATAGAGACATAACAAGAATTAGAGTGAATAAGCTTTTATTTCAATATGACCATTTTATCCACTTGCACAAAGACTACAAATACTAGAATATATTTTATGTTAAATCTTCAAGTTTCTGTACCTTAATTCATAAAAATGAACAATGCAGTGCCAAAAATATGACACAATGCATATCAAAGCATGAACCTTAAAAACAGCCAATATGGTTCCACTAAACAGAAAAATGTCACCCATTTTAGGCTTATCCACTCAATCACAGACATGCAGAGTAATAATCACTGTGCTTCTGCAGTCACAGTTCTGCTTCTGTTCACCAAAACAGCACTGAAGTGACTGGCCACTAAAGAACAAAGGCAGCACTGCCTCCACTTTTGCTGCATGGAATCAATATTTTTTGTCTTTTTATATACAAATCAAATCAGCACCAAAAAAAAAATCATTCAATAGCATAATAAGCTCCTTTTGACAGTGAAATATGACTTATAATAACCCAAGATAATTAACGTCATTTCACAAACATGCACTTTGAACCCATACAGTCATTGCAATGCATGACAGCCACTGCAGTGAAAGAAGTTTCTGCAGAAGAGAAAATAGGTAAAATGAGAATAGTGCTGCCTTTTTCTCCAAACAGAATATTTCGGGTGCTCAGGCAAGGGAAAGGAGGCTACCTCATCAATAAGTTTCTAAAATACATAGTCTTATTTTATTTTAGATATTTATTGAATATAAATTCTTTCTTCTTTCTGCAGTAGTTATAAAATAATCTGAAAACAGAAATTCTAATTTTACTTTCCTAGTATTTTTGCATCCAGCACTTCAATAAACAAATCAATGTAGTAAGCTGTACTACAGTTTCCTTTAGAAAAATAAATAATTATAGAAGTCTCCAAAGACTGATCTCGTCTTTGTATACTCCCTGCATCCCAGTTATTTAAAATTTTTTCTGCTTTATGCTTTCTCTTATGCTTCTTTGATACATCCTTGTGTCCCACTGCAGAAAAAGTGGGATATTCAACCTTTTTGGCTCACGCACTCGCAAATTACTCTCAGAATGCCATGAACATCATCTTTCTTCCAAATTCTCCCAATTATTCCAGTTCATTTTCTTCTCTACTTGCCCTGAGTTGCACTGAAATGGAATATGATTAGAAGACTATTTATTTCTCCTTTTTGCCTGCTTAGTGCTGCAGCTGCTGAAGTCATCCAATTCATCACGTATCAGGAAAATAAAACGCAAATTTGGGTTTAATTTTTGCAGTTTGTTGCTTACCTTTCAACACTTAACTACCAGTCCATTGTCTTCCATTTTCAGCCTCTGAGGAAACAGCAAGGCCATGCTGGCTTGTGATTAAATTCAAGGGCAACAGGCCCAGCTGGCAGATCCTGGACTGTGCTTTCCCTGTCTCATCTCTCACCCAGAGAATTTGCTGGGCACTCTCCCTCTCAAACATTTTTGGGTCTCAGATTCTGTTCTCCTCCATCTCTTTTATGTTGTGTTTCTGTGAAAATTCTTCCCTCTCCACTGCAAGAAAGACACTGAGGGGCTGGAGCGTGTCCAGAGAAGGGAACAGAGCTGGGGAAGGGTCCGAGCACAAGTCCTGTGGGGAGCAGCTGAGGGAGCTGGAGGGGCTCAGCCCGGAGAAAAGAGGGCTCGGGGGGACCTTCTCACTCCCTCCAACTCCCTGCCAGGAGCCTGGAGCTAGCTGGGGTCAGGCTCTGCCCCCAGGGAACAGGGGACAGGACAAGGGTAAAAGCCTCAGGCTGTGCCAGGGGAGGTTTACACTGAATATTAGGGAAATTCTTCATGGAAAGGGCTGTCCAGCACTGGAACAGGCTGCCCACACCAGGAGTGGAGTCACCATCCCTGGAGGAATTTAAAAGCCATGAGGAGGTGGCTTCTGGGGACATGGGTTAGTGGTGGCCTTGGCACTGCTGGGGAACAGTTGGACTCAATGATCTTAGAGGTGTTTTCCAACCTAAATAATCCTGATAAAAGCCTTTCATAGGAAAGAGTATTGCTGTTCCTTCACAGAGGAAGTGCAGAGGAAAACATCAGGTTTTAAAACATCATTTAAAGTAATATAAAAAGAAATACTATGAGCAAATATGTCAGTCAATACTAAACAGCAAGACTGAAGATAGTCAAAGGAACAAAAAAATTGTAAGAAATGTTTATTGATTATAGTCTTAGGGTGTCCTATTCATATGCAAATGGTAACAGTCTTGTCTGATTAGCATATTAATTTTTAAACTTATTTGGTTTATAATGTAAAGTGTTCATTGCTCTGCAAACAAGGCGGATTTGCAAGAAGCCATTTAAATATTGATATCACTTTAGGAATCATAAAATCTCTGTTTCATTATCTTAAGTGTCAGGCATTGGTAATTATAGCAACAAAAGGCATGACTAATGGCATTTGCTGTACACTTCACAGAAAAGTGGAATCCATATGTATACAGAAAATAAGATACTCTACAACTGAGAAATATAACAAAATAATATTATTGCAATAATAAACTTGCTTCGCAGACACTAAAGAAACTGCATCTAACTATCACCATCTAGAGGTAAAATGAAAATGCAATTTTTTAAAAATTCTGATCTGGATTCTGTCTGTATGCCCATGAATATTTTAGACAACAAATTATTTTCTAATGGCAGGCTGACTGAGCAATGTCTGCCACATAAAAAAGATGGGCAACAAACTGGAGAGATCACAAATAGCAGTCACCAGAAAGCAACCAGCTAACTAGAGAAGACAGGTTGTTTGGAAGAGAAGACTTTTGCCAGCATGACTCTGGCTTTCCAAAGTGGCCTAATACTTAAATTGTCTGTTTAATAGACTAGGCTTCCTTAAGTGTAACTTTGCACAAAACATATGAGTTTCTCCATATGTGGCTGTGTCCTGTAATGCTTATAACTAACCAGTCTGCCACTCAGTAATAGCCATCAGAAACTTTGTAGGAGGATAAGCCCCTGAACCTTCTTTTGGTTAACTGCAGTTGTTCCAATGTTCTTGCTAGAAGACATGGTTATGAGTGTCTAGGTTGAGTTCCTGTCACAGCCTGGATAATTTCATCCAGTGAAGTCTAAACAATCCTTATGATTTGTTGATTGGTAATAAAGACATCAATTGGTCATCTCATTAATTTTTCTACTCAGGTGCAAAATTAATTGCATCAGCAATCTGTCAGTGCTAATGAACAGCAAGACAGGAGTCAAGATCTAAACCTGAAGCAAAACAAACTTGAGCAAGTACAAAGAGAGAGGATGCGCTCTGAAAACATTTAGAATGAGCTTGCCATGCACAGAAGATAAGCATTAGCTGGAAGGAAAGATATTTCATCATCATACCTAATATTTCCATTTTAGGACTAAATTAGTCATTATTAGCATAACATTGCAAGGGAAAATCATGTTTAGTTACACCACGACCTCCAAGTTTCTTGCACCGGGCTCTTGCAGCAAGGTACACTGATTTCAACAGTTCAGAAAATTCCCTGTAGAATTATGAAATATATTTTATCCAGAACACTTAAATATGAACAAAAGGTATAGTGGTACTTATTATTCCAAAATATCACTGTCCAGGGATTTCCTTAGAAAGAAGTTCCATCTTTGTGTTTGGATTGATTTTTCTTCAATTTCATTAGCTCAATTATTTTCTAGACCCACATAAACTTTCGGTATTCACCCCAATTATACATTGTGGAGAAAACCACTGTCATGCACTTGTTTTGAAATTGCAAGGCAACAGTTTCAATTAATGCTCCAATTTGCATTTTGAAACAGTTAAAAAATCTCTCCATTTCCTTCACGATTTGAAAGACTGCTATTGTATTCCCCTCTCAGTTGCCTTTCATGCAGGCTGAGAATTTCTAATATGCTCCTCCAGTGAAAAAGCTTTTCTTTTTCCACCCATATTATTTGCAGTTGATATATTTCTTTGGAGAGGAGTAGAACTGCACACAGATAAACCAGAGATTATACACAGCATAATAGCATTTTCTATTTGTCTATCCTAATGATTTGTAACAACTTGGTTTTTAGACCTCCTTAAATCCTTTTAAAAATTATGTCAGATTAGCTACTTTAAAATCTCTGGTATGCAAGCCAGAAGCTATTTATCAGTCACTTTTCAGCTCTTTCACCTTTGAATTCCTGATGCACTGCATGTGGAGATTTATTCTTTATTTATTCAATAAGATCTGCTACTGGCATTTCATTGCATTTCATTTAAAACAGACAGTCTGCTATTCTCCACAAGGAATAATCCAGAATGAGAACAACCCATAACAACTCCATGGTGAACAGAGATTATAAAATATGCATTTTTCTGTTACTATTTTATATTCTGAGAAAACAAGTGAAAAAATATTCTTAATTGAACTCAGTAACTGCACTGAAATGCACATCCAATTCTAAATAGCTTTTCCCCTAAAATTTGTACACCCTCTAATTGTTGAAACATCCACAGCTGAATGATACAGATCTATGGCTGTGTTAATTTTTAGGACAGTAACAGATAGTGCTAAACTAGGGCACTGAATTATCTGCTGCTCACAATTGGCCCCTTGAACCCAGCCATTCTAATTGAGCATAAAATCTGGCTATGTTTCCAGAGCTTGTTTTTAAATCCTTAAGATTCATAACCAGTTAATTCTGCCAGTTAAACATTACTGCAAGAGTGCAGTGTAACTCTACAAATACAGAGGTCTGATTGAAATTTCCACATCTAATGGGATTCATGATAAAATGCTGCTTGCTTTTGGAGTCCACAGTCTTATTTCTGAGCTTGTCCAGAATCCTTAATCCTTAACAGAAATTAAAGAAACTATTTGATGATGGAAACTATGCGACAAGTATGCTGGTGCTGGAAACTTTTCCTGCTATATTTACTGAAGAGCAACATCTGGGTTTTTTTAAGAATGAAAAATGCACTGATTTTGAACATCCGAAACAGATGTTAATGTGACACAAAAATAAACACTCTGAAATGCCCTTCAAAACAGCATTACAAATCTGCATTAAATTTAAAAACATAAAATTATATTTTAAAAAGTAAGCACAATAACAAACTCCTGCAGGAGTCTATTCTTATCCTGCCCAGGTCAGGCCCTCCTGATATGCAAATTAACATGTCATTAATTTCTTTTCTGGTTTAAGAAGCACTAGTGCAAAATTGGCATTGATTTCGAAGAGGCACAGCAACCCATATTTATTTCTTCTAATTCTTCTATTCTTCAGAAGCATTTATAAGTCCATGAAAAGAGATGACAGATACTGTAGAACTGATAAGTTCACAATTTTCCAAACTACTTGAGATGCTCTGCAATTCTTTCCACGCTCTTTTGGCTATTTCCAAGGCAAGTGATATGTACACAGTAGTTTATTTTCTGCTACAAAATACCTATTTATAAGCAAAAAGGGACAGAAGAGGCACAACTATTTTAAAGTGCATCAACAATAATTTTGACATAGCAAATCCCCCCTGGCACAGTCGTGCTCTCTCCATCAAGTGAAGTGCTCCAGAGACACACAATTCCAAATCAGCAAAGGTTAACAAGGTGGCTCATTAGAGGAGGGGAGAGAAGGACAATCTCTTTAGCTTTCTAATAATAGAAAATGCAGAAGAAATCAAGCCATGTCAGAAATACACTCACGTGAACTGCATTTGGAAAACCAATGGTCAAGGCTCATGCCCTTTGCAGCACCTTCATTTAGTAGCAACACCTTACCCTGAGAGTATCACACACATGATCTGATTTTCAGTCGGGTTAAGCACCTTAGGGCTGATTTCCAATTAGCTTTAAGTACAGTCAGAAGTATTTAGCATATCTAAAAATCATGCTTAACCAAATCAAAATTTCAAACTTTGCCTCTTCCGCTGGCACACTTCAGCTTTCTCCAAGTTCATTTGATGTATTTTTCTCAGAATTAACCAGCACAACTGAGAGTCACTTTTTACATCTGTTTACTCAAGTACTCACAGAGAAATGTGAACTTCAAAAGGTGTTGGTAATGATCTCACTCACCCCAACATTCTGTAATGTTGCTACTTTCCTTTACAGTGATACACCACAAGTCATTTCTCACGTAGCTGATACAAAGAGTTATACATGCATCTTAATTTTCTGCCACTGGAGAAATAAATGATAAGGCAGTAAAAACAATGTTTATTATGAATAAAAGGCCTCTCAGAAATGAGCTCAATCATTTATCCTAATTGCACTCCCAGTCTGGGTCTGTTTAGGACATACTGGTAGCCTGGTAAATATCCTCTTCCACAATTTCAACATTGAATCAAATTCTCTGTAATCAGGAGCATGTTTTGGCAGAGATTTAATAAGATAAATGCACAGTGCTGTTACTGAAGCTATTCTGAAGTTTTCTAAATTAATGCTTTCCTGGTGGCTATAAAATATAAAATATATATTCAGCAAGCACACGACTATATAATTGATCAGAGATGTGGCACTTGCTTCAAACGTTTCATCACAGTATTGTAAATGTCTGTTTGGGAAAATACTTCTCTTTCACATGCACAGTGGAAGAAAACCAGTGACACTCCTGCTACTGAGACCAAAAACTGGCAGGAATGATATTCATGAATTCTTCCATAAGGGAAGATCTCAACAGGTGCCATGAGCAAAATTTAACAAGGATTATAGAAGTTTTAGGTCACTTCTACAGGTAATTCTTGGTTGCTTTTTCTCTTAACTATTAAAAGACAAAGTTGGAAAAATTCTATATCCTGTGCTGTTCTGTAACTCAAGACAAACTAGTCTGACTAAACTCTGTCTGTTATACATAGCTTTATTTAACTTTTCACATTAAAAAAATATTGTAAATTGCAAGTGTGAAAAGATAATGAATGGAGCATATTCAGAAGAACTCGTACATTTTTCAAATACACCAACAGACCAAATTTTGCACACTATGAATGCCCAGCATTATGACTTTATACTGTAGATGTAAAAAACCCATTAAAATTCTCAAAATTGTCTTTTTGTAGATGAAGAATTTCCAATCTTTTGGAAATATTTTGCTTCCTTTTTTCCTTTTCTCAAGAGTTTTAGCCTTCAATTACAAGTTCTTTGTTTTCCATGAAAGACAAGCAACATCTACTCACTTCAGCAGATTTTGGGTAAAGTTCTGAACCTCTTACAAATTGGGAAGCTTGGTTTATCTCAACATTTTTCCTTTTGAATGTGCAGAACACCTATAGAACATGTGAATTCTGCATACTTTGAAGGCTTTCACAATGTACAGTGATGTTCAGTCAAACTACATGACAAATATTGAAGTCTTTAGAACCTAATTTGATACCAAGTTACAAGTAAAATTAAAAATACACTAAATTCTTCAAAGAATCGACAGAATGGGTGAGGAAGGGACCACAGCGGGCCATCTGCTCCACCCTCCCTGCTCAAGCAGGATGAAAAACAACACAGAGCAACTTAGGAAAGCAGTAGAAAACAGAGCTCTTCTAGTGGTCATGGAACTGCAACATCATCAGAGTAACAGGTGGGGTGAGATATCGACGCTTTTAAGAATTTCTGTGTTGCCAGACTTGTATCTGGGTTTGAGAACGTGTAGCCAGTGACAGCAGAGTGGAGAAATATGTGAAAGCCAGAGAGACAAAAATAATTACACTTGTCAACAAGTTAGGTTTCCACACACCTGTGCATCTCAATTTGATTGATTATTCAGTGCTTTTGAACAAATTACTAACTGTTCCCATCCTGGTGGCTTTTCTTTCCATTACCTCAAGTCTTATTTTTCATTGTCTTTTACTGGCCGAAAGGTGGGTGTTTTCCTGTATTTTTCAACTACCTGCCAACACTTCATAAATGATTCAAAATTCTACAAAAAAAACCATCACTCACAGTGAGAGGAATGTTAACAAGCTTCAGCATTCTTGTTCAGAACTAAGTACATGTGGCTGAAACAAAAGTGGAGAAATTTTGCAGCTGCTAACAATCCACAAATAAAGAAATACAAACAGCCTGGGACAGCACATTAGAGAGTGTTTGAAGTTCACCCTGCCATTCTATCCATGGAGGGTGTCACTGCTCTGAAACCAAGGATTCAGGAATCAAAGAACAGTATAAAATTTCAATGCTTCAACTACAAGTCAGGCTGGAGCACAAACCCCTAAATTCAGACCTGCCTGAGGCAGAACACAATGGGAACACGTTCAATAATACACAGTGAAGAACTGTTTCATTATTCAAGATGTTTTCAAGTGAGCTACTGCAGTAAACCACATCTGTCTGTCAAGCAACGTTTCTGGTCATTGTTATCCCCAAAATAAACATGTACATGCACATTGAAGAAGGTGTTACCAATTAATATCGAATTGTTGCACTCCCTGACCAATGGAGTCATCTTATTAGCATGCTTTTAAAGTATTAAACTACTAAAAGTCAACCGTTAAAATATGATATTTGAATAATCAACACAATCCTAAGGATGAATATATATGAAGTTACTGCTGCTGCTCATTAGCGGATCTCTAATGAAATTATATGGAGAGCTTTAAATTATTAAAATGTGCTATTTCACTCAGAAACTTCTACACAAAATCCCTGTTAAGCTATCTCACTTACCTGATAAACATGGAATGCATTGGCAGCTTTTCCACGCAGAAAGACTGAGGGAATCCAAACATTAATAAGAGCACGATTTGATCTGAGGAGGAGAGAGAAAAACTTAAAACAGGGAATCATATTTATGTATAAGAATTGCAAAGCAACTACATGCAATGATTTAGATAATGATCAAAGTGATCAACAAAGCAACTTACATTTCAAATGAAGTAGCAGAAAAATTGGAGTTCTGCCTGAACTTTTTATACATGCAGAACCTAAAAATGTTCCCTCAAATTAACCCAATTGAAGCAATTCCTTCTAAAGGTTTTCTGGGTTTTGGGGTTTTTTTCACAGCATGCATTTGACAACATTTAATTATACACACGAAGCAAAAATTATTCACTTCAACAATTCAACATTTTCAGCCACAAACTTCAGCTAAAGTTCATTAAGTAACAGAAGAGCTCTGCTCAATTATGCACAAGCCATTTCCATCCACTCTTTGTCACCCATCTCCAAACTTCTATGATTCAAACACATCAGCTACATTTTCACCCCCTCATCTACAAGAGCAAGATTCATTAGTTTGACTACTAAAGGCAAAATTCTAAATCACAACACTCTAGAATGATCTGGGGTGGGTCTACCGTGGGGGTTTTGGGGTTTGGGGTTTTTTGTAAGCATTGATTAGGAGCTATTCTGCAAAAATGAGAAAGTCCATCACATGATGAATAAAAACCAGCACCCCTCAAACCCAAAGCACTAAAACCAGTTACTTGCTGGTGCTGTGCCAGAATACCAAGACCTAGGGCACTTAAAAAGCACTCCAAGGGAATCTTCCTAAATCTAAACTCCTTGAGTTCAGCATTATTAACCCCACTGGGGCATGGACTGTGCAGCTCTCTGTACTTTTTAACGACAGAACACCACAGCTAAGAATGAAGTTATTGGAAATAATATAGGAAAAGCAAATTATTGAATCTGTTTGCTTATTCTCCTTTCCCATAAAGAGAGTATGAAGAGAAAAAATTGTGAATTATGAAACTTACATTTCAAAATCTGACAAACTCTGATCTTCAGATGTTTGACTCAAATCTCCAGGGACCTATATTTACAAAACAGAAATAATTTCCACACAGTGGTTATTATGTTTTCAATTAAGAAAGCATATTATTATGAGGAAATTACAATTCAACATTCAATTTTATAAATGCCAATAAAAACTATTACTGACGAACAATACGAGAAAAACAAAATCCTGCAAGAGGATTGTGAACATATCACCCTTGTGAGTCCTTTATGTTAGAATTTGCTACAGTTTTGTAAAGAAACAAGCTGGGGTTTGTACAAGCTTATAATTTTGAAAGATATAAAAAACCCAGGACAGAACATCATTATTAGGCCTTTATGAGCAAAGGATGCTAAAACAAAGTAGTTTGTGTGTATAAGCAACTTATGGGAAAATACACAGCACATAAAGCCTACTGATCACTTCCTTTTACAACCAATATTCCATTAAGGGAAGGACGCATGAGCATTTTATCTTAGCTGTGCTCTTACAAAACATTATATAAGTACAAAAGTCCATAAAAATGCAATGATGGACTAACACCTGCAGAATCAAAGGAAGTAGCAGTTATTAGAAAACCAGATTGCAAGAGCATTTAGAACTGAAACAGCAATAGCTTTTTACCTTATTTTATAGCTAGAATAAACATAAAAGGATATCTTCTTTCCTTTAAAAGGAAAATGTAAAATGTAAAGAGCATAATCTACAATAGTTAAGAGGAAAGGAATTGTGCAAAGTCAATTCTTCACAGACCTGTTATTTCTTACAAGCTAATAGATATTTCACCATGAGTAACATGTTTGAGCCTGTTCCAGAGGGATATTCTACAGTGCAACAGACAAACACTCACCGGCCCTCTCAGATCAATCAGTTCTTGTCTCATCTGGGACACCAGAGCTTCCTTGGCCATCAGAGCACGGTGCAGCCTCTCATTGAATTCAATCAGCTCCCCATGCATTTCAGCCACCTGAAAAGCAAAGCCAAGGAGTAATTGTGCTCTGAATTGGAAAAAAAAAATGACACTATGTAATTTCTTAAATGTGTATCAATTTTTTTTTACCATGCTCTCCAAGTACTGCTCATGCATTAGTTTGAACTGATCATTAAGAATAGACATTGCTATAATTTTGACTCATACCTTGAAATGTAGTTTTGATATCAAATTCAATAGGACAAAATACAACTTCATGTCAAATTTTATTCCTATCAGTTGAGATCATATGACAACTGATTCTAGTAAAACACTCATTAACTTCTGTTCTCAGTTTAATTCTTTGATGAATGCAGCACTCAACAGGTACAAACTAATCACAATATTTTGAACTGGGAGTAATGCAAAATGCACAAACTGCATTAAACTTTGTCAATAATTCACTCTTAGCTGGGATTTTAATAGGATTGGAGCTAGAAGTCAATCACTCCAGGCAAATCTGTGAGAGGTCAGAGGAGTCTAAATACCAGAGTTAGGCTGTGGCACAGGTTGTTCTCATAGGTAAACAGAGTGGCCTCTTTGGACACTGAGTGTGGCTGTGCTCTGCATTTTAACTCAAGAGAACATCAGGCGGTGCAGGATGTTCTGAGAGTGCCAGGGGCTGGGGAATGACGAGGATGCAAAGTTCCAGCAGCCAGATGAACACAGTGGGCACTGCTGGGCCCCTTTCAGTGGGCTGACCCAGCAGCATTGTTAAACTTGCTCCTCAGTTACTGCAGCCCTTGAAATGCCTCCCTCCTGCTCATACCCCCTCCCAAAGGTAGGGAACAGCACAGGCGATGGAGTAACAGCATGAAAGCAGAGCTGAACAACATGAATTTCAATCCAGGCACCTCAACAATAGCACAGGGACTTGAACTACTGCCAAATCTCTTAAGAGTTCATCATTTCCCTTCTGGAAGCAGTTCATTACTATCTGTGAATTTCATGATTTCCTTTTCTTGAATTACTCTGCCTTCTCCCTCTTCCCCAGGGAAGTTCCCCAAAATAAAGCAGTTGAATTCAGTTTAATTTAGTGCCTGCTTTTAATTTTGTGCTTTGTTCCACACAAACCTGCATCCTTCATAGAATCAAAGCAAACAGAAAAAACAGCTTCAATTTGACAAGGCAGGATCTGACATCATTGATTACAAACAAAAAATAAAAATAATTTTCTCGAGGTGAACTTCAAGCATTCTTTTCCAATTTCTTTTTATATTAGAATGAGTCCTTCAAATCCAGTAATTAATCACTGTAACATACATGCAAAAAAGAGCTAATCTACACCAATTATAAACTAGGGAAAACAGTAATGTAGTACTATTAACTCTAGATAAATTATTTTCCATACTAGCTTAACCACTAATTCCAATTTAAACCAGGTGTCGTAGCATTTAATAATATCAGGTTAATATTAACAGGTCACTGTTAATTACACAGAGCCTGGGCTGGAAGGCAGACTTTCCTTGCATTTCAGGGACAGAGATACAGCACACAACTAGTTGCAAATTCACAGAGAAAAGCTGCAGTACGGCTGTTGACTGGTTATCAAAATAAAAATTTATGAATGGATACAAAGCTCAGTAGTTTACATATTTGAAATCATGTTTGATTTTTCAGTGCCTGTCTATCAGAAGAACAAAATCCAGACTAATGTGACTATTTTCTCTCCCTCTAATTTGGATGTCCTTGAAATAACTTTCTACTTGCAGACTCGATTAAAATGTAAATTCAACAACACTCTCAAAACACTACAAGTAATGCAAAAATTTATAAGTGTCCCTAGCAAAGTTAAGTAATAAAAAGGAAATTTAACAGCAAATAAAACAGCAAATCACTTGTTATATATTATCAAAAGGACAACTGGCAGGTATCACTTATTAGCAATTAACTTACTTCAATACTTTTTCTTGTCAAAGAAAAGTGCATTACCATCACAGCAAATCAAAAGGAGCAATGAATAACAATATTAATTTAAGTTCCTTTAATTTTTCCTGCATCAAAGTCCGCTAAAGCAATATAGAGGTCTCCTTATAATTATACCCTTTCAGTTACATTTTATGTCATCACATCTTCCTTTACTCAATCCACAATGAAGCTTAAGCAATAAATTTCCCTACTGGGATTTCAATCATCTTCACAGTTGTTTCTCTCCATAACAATATGCTTGAAGCAAAAAAAAAAAAGTATAAATAAGCTAAGTTTCCCTTGGACAGAGGATCATTTAAATTTGTTCCTTCCCATATGAGAAAACAGAAACCCAAAGAAGAAGAACCCAAACCCAAAGGAAGGTGAAGTGAGGCTAAAGCAAACACCTGAGGCTCCACACTGTGAAAACCCTAAGGACTTCTTGTCAAAAGAAAACCAAAGTGCCTGAGAGCACTGCAGTTACACTGCCCAGCACGATCACATTTGAGAGCAGTCTCCAGAGAAATGACAAAGAAAATATCACTTCATGTTTCACAGCAAAGGCCCAAGCCAAAAAGGCTTTTCCTGTGGTGACATCCAGAGCTGTGTCACCACTGACACTGCCACAAACTCAGAAGTGTCAGCAGCAAACTCCTGAGCACGCAGAACAAACCCAGTACAACTCAGAGCCTTTCACAGCTGAGGGAGATCTCCCCTGTGTTCTTAATTAAGATAATCTTTTGATGGGTACAGAGCAGAGGAAAGGAGTCAGAAGAACTCAACTAAAGGGAAGCGTTAGGGAGAGAATTAGTTTCATATGGTCCTATGAGAAAAGGATAACCAAGTATGAATGTTTTAGAAGAACTGCATTAAGCTCTTTGATCCATGACCTGCATTTTCAGTCTTCTTCATGTTAATCAGTTCATGTGGGTATCCAATTTCAGGGTATTTTGGTCAAGAGAAAGACATAGAGAATTGTTTTACTTTTTATAAAAATGTTCTTTTAATATTTAATAGGAGATATGGGTATTAGATATTAAATTTCATTACTTTTGTCTTGAAAATGATTTGTATTTAAATTTAGGATGAAACCTTAACCTATCTTTTTTTTCTCCTTTAATGAATTTTACATTAATCTTAAAAGTAAATCTTGCCTTAGGAACTTTTTCTAACATGGCTGTATCAACAGAAGTAGTAGCTTCTATCACACATTTCCTTACTGCAGTATTGAATAAGCAATACAAAAATCAAACATGGTTTGCAATCAGAAACCAGCATGAAAGCACAGTAAAAGCTACACATTTCACTCTGTCCTCCTTTTAAATAAAGCTCAACTGCCAACACAGCCATGCCTGTAATTATGCACTGTAACTTACACAAAACCTCACACCTACTGTCTGTGATGCTTTCAACTTCACCACCATCAGTTACAACCTTAAGGAACTTGCTTATTTATTAAAACCTTCATTTTAATATCAGAGTATAAAAGTATACCCCTGTTAGGAAAAGTACTTTTAATTATCTGAGGTTTTTCGTTTTTGAAGTAAAAAATATCAGATTTATCTTTTACATTCCTGGGGGGAAAAACCCAAAAAACAACAAAGCAAAGAAACTATTTAAGCTTCAAACCTTGTTTTACAATTACGATTCCACAAAATCTGTGCAGCACAAACTTTACCTCAATCAATTTCCTTTCATAAGAGCTGGCCAGTTCCTCATTGTTTTCTACTTGCTTTTGCTCTGGAATTGTAAATTCACCATCAGTGCTCCAAATGTTTGGCAGAACTATAACAAAGAGATACCTCAAATTAAAAAGTTAAATTCCATAAACATCCAAGACATCCTGTTTAGAAACAATAGCTCTATAAGAAACAGTTATTAAAAATATCGAAACAGACCATAATATTAAACACTATTACAAGTACTAAAATACAGATTCCGCAGGGACATTTTTTTGTAAGAAGTATTTAGATTAGAATCTTAACACAAAAAAAACGTAAACTAAAAGCATTTGGCTGTTCTGTGACTACAGCTGTCTAATATGTGGATGTAGTACCTGCAATTCCTGCCCAAAGTATTTTACAACTAAGCTTATGCTTCTCTTTTAAGCCTTTTTTTTACTGGGCTTCCAAAATATCATTTCATATTACTTGCACAGACTGCTTACATATCATAGAAATTACAGAAAATAGGGCTGACAATGAACATCCATATTTCATCCAGTACCTCATGATTTTTCATCAAGCAGAATCAGCTGGAGTTATTCCATTCCTGACAGTTAATTGTCTAATTTATTCCTAGAAACTTCCAAGAAGGGAGATATCATGCTTCCCTGCACAACCTATTTAAAGTTAAATATTCTTCTCACAAAGGTTTTCCTGATAGTTAATCAAACTCCCTTCACCTGCCATGTCAGCCCATTACTTCTTCTTTTATCTGTAGTGAACGAAAACCACAGTTTATTCTATTCCTGTTCCCAGCTATCATTTATGGATTTGCAGATCACTTTAAGGCCCATTCTAGGTAAATCTCCTCCAAGTTACACAAAATCTAATTCAACTTTTCCTCATAGCTCATGAATTTCTAAGAAAACAAGTTAACACATAAAAGTAAAGCCCTAATAAAAGAGAAGTTGAACAAACGCTTTCACCATTCCTCAAAATCTGAACTGTATATACAACCACTATAAGGCAGACAGGAGAGACCATAATTTATCTGACTAAATATTCTTGAGCCTGGGAACCGATTTTTGCTTTGAGGAAGAATTTAGAAGTTTATTATCATTTAAGTGAATTTGAAAGCTATTTTAAGATCTTTTTCTTGTAAATGTTGCTTCAAGTTCTTCAGCCAGACTTCTAAGATCAGCATTTTTATATAAATATTCTATCTAAGCAGGTTTGAAAAATGGTACAGAGCCAACTCCTGCTGATGGCTGAAAAATCAAGATGCTCATTTATTAAATATTTAAATACCAATATCCAACTGCTCAGGCTACGGCAGTGATCACTCATTTTGAAAGCTGATAGTTCTGACTTTTGGGTAATTTATTTATAATCATATTTGCTGAGTGGGGTTTTTTGTCCTTTTTAAGTCACCACAAGGCAAAGTATCAAGCTGAGTTTCATTTATTATTTTAGGAAACTATTTAAAAGCCATACTCAACAGCATTTGATCTGATCATTGTAGTGAACATATAGAGTCTTCATTATTTATAGTGATAAAAATAACAGCAGAAGCCCAATTTATTCTGACTCTTTCAAAACAGAGTCACAGAAAATCTGTGTTCTAAAATCTACAATCCATTTAAGACTTTTGTTTTCATACCATTCAGAAGATTAATTATCATTAAAATCACTCATTATGTATACAAACCATGGGTGCAATAGTTTCTATTAATCTGCTAAAAGAAAAAACTCCTTTTGTTTCACTCCTTTTTTGCAGCTACTTCTCAGGGATTATTTACATGCTTATGTACTTTGAGTCAGAGGCCCCTGTACTACTAAAATTTCACCTAAATTTTCAATGGCAGCTAAGGAAAAAAATTTAGTTTTATAAAAATACAACATGTGAAGTTAGAATGTAAGAAAAATTTATTACAAATATTGCATGTAGCTGACATTTATTCTGGTCACTAGTGACAGACATTATAGAAAATTATGTGGATTGATTAAATATCCTTCCAGCATAAAGCATACATGTGTTCATTTTTAGAGATGTTGGTACTGTTCCATCCCCCTTTTTCATCTATAAAATCTGACCATCCTACTCAGTTTCTATTCTTATCACTCACTAATCTGCATAATTTTAACATGGTGGAATATAGCTAGCCTAGGAATATTTTTTTTTCTTTTCCTATAATTATACTCATCATGGAAACTGTCACTACCTAATGAAGGATAATTTCTGCTATTACAGGAAGCTTAAGCCATGGTTTTCGTGAATAATTCTTAATATGAATCACTACACTCCAGCAAAGTCGGAAGTAAAAACATGTGTTCTCACTAACAAATACCCTTTTAGGGATGAATGAAGCTTTGAAATTCCAGATAAGGACAGTGACTAGACCTTAACAGCAGTAGAATTCATTCATACAGCCACTTATATGACCAAAATATTCACAATTTAAAAAAATTAGACAGATGATGCCAGTTTCTGGAAACTCCTCTCAGCTCTCTAAACACCTTCAGTAACCAGTGGAAATCCAGGTCCCACCAGGAGAGGATTCAGAACCAAGACATCAATTCATGCCCTCATGGATACTTCTAGCACAGACCACAGAAGACAAATAGGTAAAACTGCTGATAAGTTCACTTATTTTCTTTCAGATATAAAATCTGCTCATTACTACTCAGTACAGAGTCTGTTTCAAACAGTCTGTAAATACTGATCTCCAAAACAACACTATAATCTAGAGAGACCAAATTTATTTTTATATTCCAATATCACATTAATTCTCAGATTTTTTTTGAAGTTAAATTTTCATCTGACAGCTTTTTGTGGAAAATTTCTTATTGAAAAAAGTAAGACCACTTCATCTACCAGAAAATGCTCTGTAAAAATAAGTACAAAAATCTGCATCAGTATTTTTCTCAAAAGGAAAATATATCAAGTATGTTATTTTCACTATTGAGAGATATTACTCCCTCAAAGGCAGCATACAGAAAAACAAACCCTGTGCATGGATTCTTCCCCTGCTTCGTTTTATCCTTACCTTCCACTGTTTGGCCTTCTCTTCTGAGCATCTGGACAGCTCCTACATACTTCTTAAGCTGCACTTTTAGCACCTCATTTTCTCTATTGATTAAAAAAACAGAAAAAAATTTATTTTTTTTTCTCAAAATACATGAAAAGTCCTTTTCAATGGAAACAAACAGACTATCTGTTATAGTGAGCTTTACCTAAGTTGTGTCACCATGATACAAGGAAAAAAAATAAACTTACACATTAAATAATACATCAACAGCAGAGTACCAGGAAAATTAGTTTTCCAGGACCACATAAACACATCCGTGAAACAGATTATCTCATAATCAAAAACTTTCCATTAATTGTTTAATTTAAGTTTTCTATACTATGCTATATTGATGGCAAACAAACACCTAAATCAACAATCAATTAAAACATAAGGACAGGATACTACCCAAGGAAATTCAGAATGGCCAATGTAAAATGAGATCATTATTTTACTAGTTTGCAACTATCTAATTTCAAGCAAATAACAATTCAGCTCTAAAAACAGGCTTTATCATTGTAAGAAAATGCCAGCACTTCAGCAACAACATTCAAGGCAGAAGTTTTCCACAAACCATTCCTAAATGAAAACCATAAGACAAGAAATTTAGGTAATCCCTTCGGCTGTCATATTTCAGTGCCTGTGCCTGTCTCATGTCTCTTTGGAGTGTACAAGTATCCAAACCAGGTACTATCATGGTTCCACTTAACAACATTAAGCACCTTAGCTTATATTTGGGGGGCGGTGGAATAAAAAGGGCTCCAACTGATTGAGTTTTAAACAAAGCTGACAGATCACATATCTGAAAATTCAATTATCTGTCTAAGCCCATTCAGTTAAGCGAGTACGACAGAAATGTTTATACCAAAGAAACATAACTAAAGTGTGTTTCCAGGCTGTGAATTCAAACAACTTTTAGTCTTCTTAAAGGAAATATCAAGGTAGAAATAGGCAGGTGCCACAAATGCAGCACAACATGCACAGAACCCCACAGGTGTTTAGAGAGAGGAGGGAATTTGGGCCAGCCAAGGCTGTGCTCCAGGCACGATGGAACCTGGACGTGTAAAACAGCACAGAGAGCTGTAAACAGGTGAGACACAAAAAAATTGGCATTTTATTTATGGAAATAATTATTTAAGAATGAAAAGTATTCAAAAAAACATGCAAGTATGTTTGATGGTCCTTATCATACTATATATACACACACATATAAAATCTAAATATATTATATATATAGACACACAAAGTGCTGCTGTGAGCAATGCTATACTGCTCCTATAAGAAGCCTTGACTGGCACTATATTCCCATTCCTATGGATTTCAAGTCAGCTTGGTGAACTTTGTAACCTCCATTTTATTCAGCATTTTAGTAGGAGGTTGCTAAATAATTGAGAAGCTATTGATTGCTCGACAATCGAATTTTAAGTCCTTGATGATTTTATGCATTTGATGATATTTTTCATTTATGAGACTACAAAGAACAAATCAGTTTTTCCACCAGAGATAGATGCTTATATTCAGGTTAAGGGAAAAAACCGTAAAAACCACAGTTTGATCCTATATACTACATTAAAACAAACCTAAATAATTCATTCATGAAAAAAAATTCTCTGACAGCTAAACAAAGAGGTTTCTCACCAGGACTGTAAAAATGTCTGCATGAAAATAACTGTGTACAGTTACAATATGTTGAGTATTAAGGATTCTCATGAAATAACCATATATCACCTCATTTCTACATATGAGAATAGACTCAATGCCTTCTGTCTGTACTGTGACAGCATTTTAAAAAATCCATTTTTTACTACTGTGCCTTAAAATTGACTTAAAATTGATACAGTACAGATGGAGTTGAGAAAGACTTTAATTCACTTCACTTAAGGTTTTTGATAAAAGACTGAAATTCAAAGCAGGATACTTATGGCCCAGTCACAATTTTCTAATACGCCTCTTTATCAGGTTATTGCTTCTCATCCTTTGACATCTCTTTCTCATTACTACTATTTAGCTGGATTCCAAAGAGGGCCCAGCCTGATGGTATAGGAATTTATATAGTTCTTTTAATCGGAGCATATTAAAAAACAATTAGTAAGCACTCATTAAAATGGTTTTAGTGACTTCAAGAGGCATTTTATCAGATATATTCCTAATAAGCATTTCACAGGAGGAGAAATTCCTGTGCAGGGGTTACAGGTCAGATCTGCAGACTGAAGGATGTTACACGTTTCTATGTGCAGGCCCCAGCTGTACTTGTGCAATGGATCCAAACTACAGCACCTAACCTGAAGCAGAACTGTTCACCTGTTACGAGCCCAGAGATCAACACATTTTCAGCATCTTTAAAGTGCTCCAAAGAGTTCCACATTTTGTGCTGAAGAATAAGCAACAAGACTAAGCACAAGTTGAAGGGGATGGAGAGGGGGAAAGAAAAAAATCAGGCTGAAATAGCCAGGAAAACAAAGGCAGAACTGCACCAGTAAAAGCACAGCCTTCTCCAAAACCTCAATTATAACAAATTTCCCTGCCTGATCACTTCTTCCATTTAATAAGCTGAAAGACAGATAGTAATATGTGCTGATATAGGGGAAAATGACAATGATCGAGGATGACAATCTAGTTTTCCTACAAATTACTCTTTTGGTCAAATAGCACAGGTCTAGTGAGTGTTGTTGATTAGGCTTTATAGCTTATATATAGGAATGATCAATTACATAATAAATGTAAGTTGTCAGATACCTTCAATTCCCTGCCTAATTTTGAATCAAAAATAATGACACTTGCTGTCTATTGTATTATTTAAAAACTAGCATTTAAGGAAACCCTGTCTAAAAGAAAATCAAAACTTCTGTCAGAATGGTAATTTCCTTTAGCAGCACAAAACAAGCCTGTGTTTAGGGAACACACACTTGCCTTTTTTGCATCCACTGAATGAACATATAGCACACGGTTTTTGTTGCAGACAAAGAGGCCTTATAGGACTTATTTTCTTATATCTTAATAGAAAAAAAGTAAGAAACAAACCCAAACAAAACTCCACCACACATCTCCTTCTTGAAAAAGATATAAAAATTCTCTAGGGCTTCTGTAAAATGAGCATGGTAAGAAAAGAATTTGAAAAAGAGTAATTTCTCATGTATGTCAAGTACAGTGGCCTGAAGAATAATGTAATTAAGTTTCTGGCACAAATACCAGATTCTAGCAAGTGCTTTCTGTGAAGCTTACTCCAGAAAAGTGTCTTATTCCTATATTTAGCATTGGGAAGAATGAAACAAAACAAAAATAAAACAAAACAAACAAACAAACTACAAGAATCGAACAGATGTCTGTGTTTTGATAAAAAAGTTAGGAAATACTACAAAGGTACCAAATATCCAGACAATAAAAAAACATGCAGGAATTAAGAATGAATTGAAATAAACAATGTCCTGCAACAATATGTAGAATATAAAGCAGAGGTTGAGCTAGAGGACTTCCAGAGACGCCTTCTAACCTGAATGATTCTACTATCAGGAGATGTAAGATCACAGTTAATTGTCATCAAATACACCCTAAATGAAATAAGGAAAATGAGCACTGTTACTCACAGAAGTGGAAGTTGAACTGTATACAATACAATGAGATTATATAATAAAACCAATCTCCAGAAAAAGCTGCAATGAGGATTAATGTGATAAACTTAACTGCTTGTCATGGGCTGGGGCTGCAGCTGAAACAGGGCCATCACTGAAATCTCTTCCCTGTCTGAGGGCTCACTCAGAGATGGAGGCTAGGGGGTTATCACCTTGTTCAGGAGTTCTTCCTCTTCCTCCTTCCCATGCGACAGCTGCTTCTCTTCTTCCTGCCCTCACTGATGCCCTGCTGCTAAATAATCTTCCTCATCCACTTCTTCCTGCTGCTCTCTCTAGGAAGCTCCTTTACCCCTTACTAAATGTGCTGACTTCCAGTATTTTTTTTCATGTATAGGAGCTACTGATGACTTGAGACATGTCACCAACTAACTAAGCAGGAAGAAGAAGTCATTTAATAAAGGCATATTCAAATTAGTTTTCACAAGCAGGAACAAGAGGTATTTTTTCCTCTCTCTAAGAAGCTGCTTAAGGGAAGTGATGGAATCATTTCAAGATGCATCACACATCATTTCACCCATCACTGAACGGCTATAGCTGTGAAAGAAGTGTTGTAAAACAAAGTAACAGAAAATGCCAAATCCAAAACCAATGTGGTGTAATACAGAGAGCAGATAGAGCAGGCAGATTAGGTTACAGAATCTACAGTAAACAGGAGGTATGTAGAAGTGTAAGATAAAGTAGAGCCAAATTCTCATCCCCCATTTCCCCACACAGTGTATTTTCATCTTCTCTATCTGCTTTTCTTACTGCAAAGCCTGTCCTTTGTAATATGCTTTCCTCCAACATTGCTGAATATAGTCTAAGAATATGCAATCTGAGATTATCCAGTTTCACAGTCAACTTCAATAAATTTCTTTGCCTTGCAAAGGGATGTAATAGTATTCCACACAGAAAAAAAGAATCTCAATTAAAAAACTTTAGTATTGGCAAGAAGCCAGCGACACAATAGGCCCATGCAACTTGAGAAAGGTTCGTTGATGAGAACAAAAAGAACCAAAATCAAAACAAAACAACCAGGGGAAAAAAAACAAAAACAAAAAGAAAACAGAAGAAAACAAAACAAAACAAAAAAAACCAAACAAACAAACAAAAAAAACCCCACCCAAACCAGCTGACAACATTATACTAGAGAGACTATTGGGTGTATTCTGTAGCTGAACCTGAGCCTGCTCCTTTTTGGAACAATATAGCAAGTGTTATGAAAGAGCTATTAAAATATTTCACACAGAACAATGAGATTACCACTACTTGAAACTAAACTGACCTAAGACTTTTTCCATTTTTCAAAGAGAAATTGGGAAACTTGGGAAAATGTCTCTCAGTAAACTAGCATTTTGTCTGGGAGGCCAGAGACTCTTGGGAGAGTCCAGGAGACCAGCTGAATAATTGCAGATTTCCAGAAGCCATCATTTCAGCACTGACTGATGTGTCACTGAAATTTGTGTTCTCAAAGCCTTCAGGAAGCTATTTATGTCAAATTCTTCAAAAGAGCTTTGGGGACACACATAAATATCAGCTCTCATAATCTGAAAAACATTCATTCATCAAATCACAACAGTCAGATTGTTACTGAATGATTTCCCTTGCCTTAAAATATTCAGAACATTACAACTGAGGAAAATTTTCTACTCTGCTCATGTGATCAATTGTTTTCAGGGGAAGCAGTGAGGTTTCACTATTCCAAAATATCTGAAACTTAGTCTCCTCTTACTCACCTAGTGCACTATGCAGCACTCACAAAGCAATTCCAAACTTTTTGTTACTTCAGATTCTTTAGATCATTCTGTTTGCTCAACTTCTTGAGCATAATATTTAAAATATTGTTTATTTTACAAATTTACTACTCTTATTATTGCAGTGGCATCACCTACAGCATACAAAGTAAACCAATAAAAAATTTAGAAGAAAAACCTGTATTCAAAAAAAAACTACATACAAAGTTTCTTATGTTAGGATGTCAGAAAATGAGTTGCAATGAATCATTAAAGAAATGCCTCCCAAGTCCAAAGTAACCAGTGACACATGAATTTATCATGCCCAAGCAGCTCCCAACACTGTTTTTATCACATAACAAGGCAAACTGACTTTCAGAAGAGCAATCAACACAACACACCCATATAGCAATAAGAGAAATTACATAGACTTGTTTAAAAATACCTCGTTAGTCTAAGTGAGCATCTCTTCAGGTCTTGTTATACAAGCTCCTTATCTATTCTTTAAAGAGGTATGTGCATGACAAATATCTGATTCACCCATATGTCACTGCAAATTCTAAAATTGTGGGGGAAGTGAGTCAAAGAAATATGAATATACAACTCCTATAACCTGAAACATGAATATTAAATGATGTAGTATTTGCATTGTCTCTATTGCCTTACAGCACATGAATGTCAAACCCACTTATTCATATCTCTCCCTCCTTCAAAGCAAGTAGTTTGGTTTGATGTGTCATCAAAAGCAGAACTAGTAGCATCCTAAATACCTTTTTTTTAAGAAAGCTTTATATTTATCATTTTCAAATAGGCAATATAAAGCTTATAGGAATCTCAGCTGTGGTACTTTGTGATTGACACTAAACACTCTGCCCGTGCATGCAGAAAACAAACACCTCTCTCTGGGTAAGGCAGATTATTTAACTCTTGGATTGTTTGTTGTTTACTATACACGTGAATCACCCCCAAGATCTTACACATCAGGGTTACTCTAGAGCTTATTTTGAATTTTAACAAGAAAATCACACTGTTACAGCAGCATTTACCTTCAAAGGTCTTTCTTAAGCTGAATCACATTTAGACAAGGGGAGGTTAAAATTCTTTCCATTTCACTGTAGCACAAAGTCAGGCTGGAGGCAACTCAATACTGAGGCCAGAGCTGTTTAACACCTTCATTGCTGACCTGGATGCTGGGCCAGAGCACACTCTCAGCAAGGTCACACACAACACAAACTGAGGAGCAGAGACACTGCGTGGTTGTGCTGCCATCCAGGGGGACTGAGACAGCCTGGAGAACTGGACTCAGGAAATGTCTGTGAAGTTCAACAAGGGTAAATGCAGAGTCCTGCATTTGGGGAGAAATAGCCTGGGACAGCCAAGCAATGCTGAAGGGCTGGAAAACAGCTCTGTGGAGGAGGATCTGGGAGCCCTGGGGGACAAGCAGCTGAGCACGAGCCTGCAACACCCCCTCCATGGCAAAGAAAGCCATGAGCAGCCTGGACCCCACAAGGAACAGCATTGCCAATGAGTCACTGCCAACAACGCTGCCCAAAGGGGCTGGTGAGTCTCCATCTGTGCAGATATTCAAAACCTGACTGGAAATGGTCCAGAGAAACCTGTTCCAGCTGACCTTCTTAGAGCTATGGGAAAAACAGCTGCACCACTTCAGAACTTGGTACTTGCTTGCTGATAATGTTTAGCAACAGCTATTGCTTACGATAGGATTTTTAGTCCTAAATCACTTATGTTCTTCTGCAAACTTAGCTACTTGAAAATGATTTCTCTTGCATACAGACTCTGTTGTTCCCTTGTTCCCCTGCAGTTACTTTTTGAGACATTTTCAGCACTTCTTACCGTGCCAAGGCTTGGACTTTTGTGGAATGTCGCTCCTCCTGTTCTGCCACCTTCCTTCTGCAGTTCTCCATCTCCTGCCTCAGTGCTGCAGAATGCTCCATCTCTGCATCAAGCAGATTCCGCAGGGATCTGCAAGAAGGCAACAGCCTCTCTTAGAACACTGCACACACTACCTGGTAATTAGAGTATGCTCTAGGAATCACAGAGGAGGTTGCCTGAATGATACCATGAATGTCATCCTAAAATTTCATTATTCAATGTAATAAATTCACCTGATTTGATTACACAAAGATATGAAAAGCTACAAGCAAAAAGCAGTTGGAAATGCTTACTATTAATTTATATTACTATCTTGTCAACAAGCCCAAAGCACAACCCGTTATGGGATCTACTGCACCACCATGCAGAAAGAATTTGCTTTTTAAAAAAGCTTATAAGCTGTTTTCAGTACTTCAGTGCAAGTCCATACATCTTGGGAATAATCTATAAGCAATATATTTATAGTAAGACAGGCAGGGCTCTTGTCTCTGCCAAGAGCACTGCCACAGACCTCTGTGTAAAAACCCTTGATGAGATAGCAAAGGTCAGCATGATGCATAATGGTAAAACCCAAAGCATCCTGGTCCTTCTGCCAAAAAAACCCACAAAGCTGAATGAGGCAATAACTTGCAATCATGGGAGTGGGAAGAATAAGAGGCAGGAAAATAGGATCCACTGGTAGCCTCTGCATTAAAAAACCCAAAATACCTACAGGAAAGTACAAATTACCAAAATAGCCCTACTAAAGCATTGAATACATTTATATTTTCATTCATCTAACTATGTGTTTCAATAAACTAAATAAATACAAAGTAGGTTTGATGGCATTTTATATAAGCAACTGATCATTTCTACTTGTACATCATCATTTTGCCCCAAGTGAACCATCAGTTCACTGACATAAAGACAGTCAGAAATGAAAACCACTTTCAGCATTACATTGTCAGCCATCCTACATCACTTCTTCACCAGAAGGGGAAAACCAGAAATTTTCTGAATATTTGCATTAGGAGAAACTTTTGCTCATTTGGAAAGCTATCTTAAGAGAGCTCCAGAATCTTTTGGCTATAAGATTTGGTTTTGAAAAAACTACAACTGCAAAAGTTCACAAGATACAAAGAGTTATCTGATTCAAACGAAAAGCAAAAAGTTGCCCTCAAAACATTATTTTTCAGTATCAACATTTAAATAGTGAATTATTACATTAACCTTTCATAGAAAAAATTATATATACATCACAAAGGTTGCATAAATATTATGTATAACTTTACAGAAAGGACAGCTTGTATTAGAGAACAGATTTTTTTTTTAAATTACAGCCCCTCTTGACTAAAAAAAGCAAACTACCTATTCTGCTCTTCCAGTTCATCCTTTCTGTTCATCATGGCCACGATAGCTTGACGAAGTTCATCTAAGAAGAAGGAACAAAAAGGATTAATTTCTGTGTGCATTTTCATTCATTTCAGATCTAGAAGTCATGTACACAGGCAGCACACTTAAGACGATGCCAACACCATTTGCTATTCAGCAAAGCACATAAAAATGCTCTTAATCTCATCACTAATTTGAGCGATCTTTCAAAAGCGGTGTTATTTAACACCACATCAGAAGTATTGATCAAATCAAATTAGTCTGCATCTGGCTTTAATACAAATGTTTACAAGTGTGCCTGTGGCTGCAGCTGGTTTTTTTCACCCCAGATGCCGGGCAGAATGCACCTTTTCACTGCATGCATATTAACGAGACACAGTGTTACTTGTTCAGCTTCTCCAAATTGCTTCTTCCCCTGGCTATAAATCCTGACACAGGAAATGTAACTGCTACAGGGAGATGGGAGTAGAGAGAATGTCATTGCTTCTTCATGGCATTGCTTCTCAAGCTCAGCCCTAAAGGTGATGGGATTTCTGAACCTTGTCATTTCCTATAAAATCCTTTCTGTTCTTTACAAATACCTTAAAGAAACTTCCTGTCATTAAATCAAGAATAAAAATCAAAAAAAACCAACTGACAGAGTTTTAGAATTCTTAAAGATTTCCTTCGTGTTAGGTTTAACGTGATACCAGAACAGCCAAATACCATACAGAAAAGTGTCAACTCAAACAATTTCATTAACAATTTCACATATTGTAATCAGTAACTTTATGAGTGCTACAAGGACACAATTATATTAAACCACCTCTCCCAACAGTTAAGTGAAATGTTTATATATAATAAATCTGCCAACTCTGTTCTGCAAGTATTCAATGCAGATGTCAGTAAATCTTGTGTGCTTTTACTGAAAAAGTACTAACAGAGTATTACTTGATTTCTTCAGGCAAGCAAAGCCATTGGACAACTTTTTTCCCCTTTACATTCAGTTCACAGATTTACTCAATCTTTCTTAACGTTTTCTGGAGTTACACAAGTTTTTACCCATTAAAAAAAAAAAAACGTAACATTGTCCTATGGAGTCTGACAAACTCTAGTAGTGGATAAAATGTAAAAGATTTTATTACTTCAACCAAATGTATCAATCAGTGCTGCAGACACCACAATTCCAGCCTGGTGTTGGTAATCTGCAGATAAATCTCACCCTTGCAGGACTGCAGGGTTCAGCAGAGTTCTCATTTCATTTGAAATCAGCCAACCCAAATTTCTTCATGCTACATTTTTTCCAAAACATTCCTGCATCTTTGGCCATGGAGAAAGTACATGATAATTTTTCTGCCCATTCCATAATACCCATATTACAGCTTAAGAGCTAACTGATATTAGCAAGGAACATTTCAGTAGATCATTAGAGGGAGTTTGCACTTCATTAATTCAGCATAGAAAGAGTAAGTACTTTTCTACAGTAACTTAGCATCTTTTATGGGTTCTCTATGTAACCTTTAAAAAAAAATTTAAAAAATAAAAGAAAAGAAATCCAAATCTGGAAGAAAAACCAGAAGTGAAATAGTGAAATTTCTGGGTATTAAATACTAGCGCAAGGGACCACAATCCATCCACCTATCTGTGAAATAAACAATTGTCTATGGATGAGGAAAACAGAATAATCCAGTAAGTGCTAGAGCATCATACAAATAAACAACACAAGCAAAAAGACCCACAGTAAGCTTTCTGTACAGTAACACTCCATAACAAAATTAAGATCTTGAACTATAATGCAGAATTCAGAATCCTCCTCAAGGACGCATCAAGCCAATAGCATTTTAAATATTTTAAGTGTGCCATTAAAATATGACAGTGCACAATCAACAAGTAGTTGCTATTATGTCTCTAACTCAGAATAAATCAAAGCTTTTGCTGCTCAGACACGTTTCTGTAGCACTGGCTCTGCACTTGCACTGGGTGCCCACTCTGCAGTGACTGCCTTTGCGTGTACCCAGCATTTTAATGTCTACTGATTTATTAACATTTATACAGCCAAGCTATTATAAATTGTCTTCATTATTTCCATTTTACCAGCCTATTCAAATTGTAACCTTAACTTGCATAACAACTTAATCTTCTGTTCCTTATTCCATCCAGAATCTTCTGCATGAGTAGAGACCTTAAATCCCATCTTTTCTCACTCCCCTCTCCCACACACACACAAGCAGAAGCACAAAAGCAAGATTCTGCTAAAGACCATGGTTTGCACAATAAAAGAAGAAAAAAAGCCTCTTGAAATAGAAGAGTTTAAAATGCTTATTTATTTCCATGTGCCTCATTTTTCTGAGAGTCATGGAATTGCCAATACTATAGAGACACAACAAAGCAGAAACTCCAAATTTCATTATCGCATATAGGGCAAAAATCAATGCTTAATCTAGGACCCCAAATGCAAACACATTTCATACTTGGTATTTCTTGCTAATTTAGCTCAATTACAGATACGACTGGGGGTGTGGATGAAAGCATCAACACCAACCACCAGTCTGGGCTGAGACCAGAATTCCAACAAGGCTGGTCCAGCCCATGCCTACCTTAGCAGCAAGATTGCTCCTTGGCTATTGCTATGCTGGTTCTTCTTGAAGTGATGAATATTAAGGAGTTATATTTTCTATAAATTACTCAAAACAAACACAAGAACTATACAGTTTATCATCAACACTTCTTTAACCTCTCTATCCATTAAAAATACAAAAGAGTAAAACATTATTAGTGTAATTAAATGAGTAAAAAATTACCAAGAAAAAAGATCAGAAACCTTAATTTCATGATCTTTTCAAGCAAGGAATTGAGTAGAACCAAAAGGATACCATCCTATTTAATTCAGATATAACATTTAAAACTTTCAAAAATTGTAATTTCTTACTTTCACTTACGCTTCCTGAAAAATTTCAGCAGCATGTCAGAGCAGTCAGCTGAATGCAAACAAAGGAAATCCAGTATCATACACTGCAGCAGGTTCCCTTCAAACCTGCCAGAACATCCCCAGTTCATGAGCTTTTGTCTGTCTGTTACACTTGCCTCCAAGACGAGTGTACGATCATAACCTAATTTTTCCAGCAGACTTATGTCTCATACATTGTGTGGGTTAGAAAAGGGAATAAATTAAAAAAAAAAAAAAAAAGAGAGGGTTGAGGAACAACCCA
>VWZT01003761.1:201431-219928 GCA_013397055.1 Pachycephala philippinensis | reverse complement strand
TTTTTTTTTTTTTAATAAAACAGTGGGAGGGCGGCCAAATATTCCTACTTCAGATAAGTGTTTGACGTTAGACTTTATGTCCTACTTCTGAGCTGTTTTGTGCTTGATGACATTTATGTTCTGTAAAGCATTATTAATGAAAGGCATTAAACTACTGTTATTAAGGATCAGCATTCAACACCAATATATCTACAAGTGAAGTGATAATCAGAGTTCCATGAAGTCAGAGATAAGATGGTAACTAGTGAAGTTTTTCCTAACAGATAGTTTTGCAACAACTTCTTGAAAAAAGAATTCCCATGTACAAACCAATAATTCCAAACCATTCTTTATCAGCAAAACAAAAAAAAAAATAACATAAAATCAAGGAATGTACTAATTAAATTTTTCATATTAAACCTCACTTTTTCAAACACTAAAGATCTTTTTTTATTGCTGGAAATATCTGTGGTGCCTAATTACTCATGAACTCACTATTTGCTCTGAAACATTTTTTAATTCAATTCCATGCTTCATGCAAAATCTAGCTTCTAGAAAGCTTTCATAAGGTCATACTCAGAGCATGAAATATATAATGCTTTAAGAAACACCTGCCAGTTTCCTCCAGAAAAGTCATGAGTTTCACAACTCTTCTGCTGTTTAGCCAAAGATTGGAGAAGTATGATTTGCAATCACCTGTTGTGAAGAATGAGCTGTAAGTGAAATCATCCCTCAGAGTACACAAGGTCATGCAGCCTCCTCTGCAATCCTGCAGATAGAATATCAGGGTGGGCTGGGAGCACTTTACAGGAATCTTTTTTTTTAAATTTTATTTTCATGAGTGAAAATTTACACAGATATTTTCAGAGACAAATAAAACTTCCAGCAGACTAGTTACATCTTAAATCAGAAGTCTGACCTTTAAAGACATAAAGAGCTTGATTCTCCCTAAGCTGCCTACATGAACACTGCCTCTTAAGGCTTAATTTAGTGCTCAAAAATCTTGTAAATATTATCCTGTCATGTCACTATTCACACAGCAAGCTTCAGTAGGAAACAAATTGTGTTGGCCTTCTAGCGTATAGAAGAGTCCTGGTGAAAACCAAGTCTGTAAAGAGAACTGCAGCTTTCCTCTCCCTGGTGAAATACAAACATCCTCCCTCCACAGCTGTGCTTTCAAAGAATACACGAGAATTTCGTACCTGCCAGTGACCTGTGGCAACTGGGCTACAGAACAGGTCAGCAGCTATTGAGAGGACACAGAAAGTACAAAAGCATACACCTTATTCACTTACACAACCAGGATAAAAATACAACATGGAGGTTTGATTGTTCAGTAAAGTTCTTCAGTGATTGTGAAAAGCTTGGGGATTTCTCAAGAATATATGAAAAAATATGGAATGATGTACAATGTTACAACCTTTCCTAACCTTTGTGGTTAAGCTCAATTTTAAAAACTGAAGGAAATGATACTGAAAAAACTAAATTACCAATTATTTCCTTAAAATAGTACTACAATAAAAGAACCTTGTTTCCTTTTAAAATGGAAATTTTGGAACTTCTTTTTTTTCTACTGCAAAAACAAAATGGGGAGACTTGTGCTGGTGGGACAGATTTTTCTGGTGAAAAACAATGCTGAAAATACTGTCTTCCAATGGCAACTCTTGAAACAGTGTTGTTTGTGATTCAACTTCAATAAGATAAATACAACTTTTTTAAAATCTGAAAATTACATAGTACAGTAGATGCATAAATGGAAAAATTCTGACCAACCTAACTCTTTATAAACTTGGTTATGACAAAACAATCTGCAAAGCAGGGCAAGTTTTCAAATTATGCCTAACATAAACAGCAAAGCTCTGTGGATTATGATTTCTCTTGAGTGGTATTAGTATATTTTGGATGTATCTGCTGCTAAGTTAACCTATACCTTACAAATGCATGGGACATAATTCAGGGAAATAATTAAAAATGGCAGAAATTTTAAATTACAGCTTCTCATAACATACCTTTCTAGCCTGCATATCAAAGGAAGTAAAAAAAGTTTAGTATTATACTAATAGGTTGGCAAGAAAAGGAAAAGGAAGGAAAAGAACATCATTTTTAAAAAATTCATTTCAGGCTTTGTCTTCAGAAGTAAGAAAGACAAAAATTCAGTCACTGGAGACCTCTCAGCTTTTCTCACTGCACTACTGCATTCCATTTTTCTTGCCTGATGTGTTAGAATCAGTTGCTATGCAACCAAGCTATAAGCCTCAGCATTTAATAATTCTTCTGCTAATTGCAACAGAGAGAAAGAGCTTCAGTGTCTGACTTTGTCATAGCACTGAATTCCTCCTGTAGAGAATCTACGACCAATAACAACAAACTTGAAAATGGCATTTTTATTCAACATACCCAGGATCAGCTATTACAAAGGTATCGACTAATTCCATAAATGTATAGTCAGCTGAATTTTAATTATAATTATGATTAGATTATTTACTAGGTGTTCTACTGGCTTTACAGATGGGTTTGACATGCTTCCCACCCCTCCTTTCACCAAAGCCTTCTCTGAACTGGGAAACTAATGATAGTGTGCATGCTTCTGTTGATCCTGTGTTTTCATTTCATTTACAAATTGCTAAGTATTGAGAATTGAAAATCTCCAGATTTTCTTTCTATTTTATAGCTGTCTTACCTACACTGGGAAATAACTGAGCAACTGAAGGAGACCAACTGCGGCCCCTGCTGGTACCTGACAGCCCTACAAACAGCAGAACCAACAGAGTGCAGGGGCACCAGAAAATTGCCCTGTGCAACTCTCTAACTGGGAAATAATTAAGAACCAAAGGATATTGTAGGAATAACGTTAGCAGAGAATATCTAGTGACCAAAGTACCACTGTAGCTAATAACAGTAAGTCCATTCTACACTTCAATTATGGCACTTAGAAGTCTCAAACTAGTTTGCCACTTCATGAAGTGCTTTGCAAGAAAGGATTTTTCAGCTTGGCAAAGCTCAGTTAGCAGACCAGTGCCAGAGCCTGAAACACTGCCCAGTGAAAATGCTTGTTTTATTTCCTTTAACACAGGTTGACATAGCATTTGAACATGACTTTAGAAAATGAGATAAGAGTATCCTAAGATTTCATTCATTTTGATGATTCCAAGAATCAATTGCAGAAAAGAATCTTGGCTGCATCACTTGTAACTTCCCAAATGTCATAATTTAAAACTTGTACATATTGAAATGTATAAGAAGAAACAAACAGACACCCGAGAGCTTTAGGAACAAAGCCAGTTCAGTTACAGAACATTGTGTACAAGCAGGAACATAAACACATACTGGCTTACATGCTTAGACACAGTTTAAGAACTAAGTCTTTGTTCTACAAGTTTATGTAAAGAAAAAAGATCAAACATGTGATAAACAAACTGCCTGTGCTGCTATTAATCTGTCTCTGCAGCAAAGACTATTTTATCTTGTCTAGTTCTACTCTTAATACCACTGAAACATGACTGTCCTCCCCCCTGATCTTAACTAAAGGTTTTGCATATGAAAGCCCGTATTTATGCTTGGAGCAGATTTTTATATCAAAACCACAGAAAGAGTGGAGTTTGTTTGTTTCTGAATAGGCATTAATGAAAACAGACAAAAGAATCAAGACTACATCAGAACCAACCCTCAGTGCTTTCAGAGCTTGTAGAAATTTAAAGATGTTAATCAAATCATTATTTTTCATTTAACTACTGAAGCCACATTTGATATAAGGATATATCAGCTGCAATGAAAGCATAACCTGCCAATACAAACATCATTTTAGAGCAGTTATTACTAACATGACCAGCACATCAGAAATTAAGTGCTCTATGACTCTCTAAGCAGATCTTATTGAAACAAAAATAGAAGGAGTTACAGGAGTTCCAAAGTTCTTTCCATCAATCTAGATACATCGAGGAAGTACTTACTAATTGTCATGGATTCTGGCACAGTGGCTGAAGGCAACATACTGCTTAAAGTATTCACTTGAGCTGGAGGACTGACTTCCACTCTAGTCATAAAAGTACAGTACAATCAATATAAGAAAACAAAATCCTGAATTCAAAACTTAAGAAAAAAGCATTCCAGAAACTACAATTGTTATCCTATTCACCCATATTTAATCAAAATATGTTGAACAATCCTTTAATGTATCTCCTGGGAGTCTGATTTAAGAAGACACACAAAAATTCCAAATAAAAATGCCATGGAGAATATAGTAAAAAAAAAATCATAAAAACCAACATAAAACCTATTTTCAAAACCAGGAGGCCAAATTTGTCTGTTATTTGACATCACTGTGTGACTTCTTCCAGATAATTAGGAAAAGTTCAGTACTTGAAACTATGCAAAAAGGGAATTGTAGGTTTTTTGCATTTGTCTTTCCAAACATATGCAGAAGCACCCTGATGAGTAGTTGGTTTTCCAGCACTAAGTGCATTAGGTAACAATAAGTTGGCAGCTACAGGGTGAAGGTTTTTTCTTTTAAGAAAAACATATTTGGCACATACCTGTAAGGAAGATCAGATCTTCTTGGAACCAGTTCTACCGGATGAACAGCATGTTCATGCCCCTCTCCATTCTCCAAGTTATCTAAAGCAGAATGCACAAGCATTAGCTTTCTTTGGGTTACAGTACTCAAAAAAATAAAGTAAAAACATAAATCCAGAAGTAAGGTAGTTACATTTTTAAACAGAAATACTCAACTTGCTAAAGCTTTTAAACACTTTTGTCTCCAAAACTGGCTTCTGCAAATTCACCCTGAATGCCAGCAGGGTTGTCAAGCCTCTTAGGAACAGAGCCAGAAAAAAAAAAATTAGTATTGCACAATTCCTGAATTATATTTTATATGTACAGAGTTGCAAAGCTATGAGAAGAATTCTTCCTGAAGTTACTTTCACAAGCCCCCGGAGTTGAAGCACCACATGGCATCTGGTGCTCACTACAGATCTGGTTGTGACTTGCAGGAGAAGAATTTGTGGTTAGTCCCCAGCACATGAAACCTTGCAAAGACACCAGTGCTTTCTGTATTCCCAACAGAGCACCACGACTTTTCTCTGGCTCCTTACGTCTCTGTACCAAGCATCAGGAATCAGACAGATGAGATATTGTTTAAAAAGCATGAATAATGTGCATCTGTCCACAGATCCACAACTGTCGGCAGCAAAACATCCACATCACTGAGCCTGTCATTAAGGAAGCTCAGGTGGAAACAAACAAAAATCATATTTTATTGATGTGTTCTGCATCTCACTATGTAAGGCTACTATAAGACAATCCTAAATAGCACAGATTTAAAAAGCAGAAATTCTAGAATGTAAGTTAATGGGAAATAGAGTTATGTCAAAAAGTCTATGGAGGAGAAAATTTATTTTTGAAGCTGTAGAGTTTACTGAAGCTCAGTTCCTAAAATACATACTCCGTTTTTGTTCCAAGCAACTGCATTTTGACGGAGGCTTTCTCATTTCTAGTTACATGGAGATATGATATGCCCTGACACATCCCTGGAGCACTGCAACAGATTCATACTGAAAACACATATTAACATACAACACTATAGATGATGCTATTTCAAATATATATATATATGTTATTTTTTGGTATTAAGACCTATAAACCAAAATACTGGGTTATTTTTGTATTTATGTATTTTACAGGAACTCATTAAGCATGTTTGAACAAAAATATCATGATAATAATGAGCTTGCCAGTTACTCGGCTGGACTGCCCTCAGAATAAGCTAACACACGTTCCTTCTGACATCATTCATCCAGCACAAGTGCAACTTCCAAAGTCAAGCAAACAAGTGCCTAAGGCAGCTTTCCATCTCAGCAAACTGTCAGTGTGGCTGAGGAGAGGGTGCCTGGATCCGTGTGTATCCCTGTCCCTGACTGCCTTGGGTTGAACCATGGGCACTTAGTGCAGCCCTCCCTGCACACCCATCAGCTCCTCCCTGTTCAGAGAGGTGAGAGCAGGAGAGCAGACAGCGGGGTCTGTGGGGCTTTCCCAGCCCTGATGAACTGACTCCTTTCACCAGCCCAACACCATATCACTCTGACTTGCATGACAGACCACACAGAGGGACAGGAGGACGACTGAAAAAATCTGTCCCGTGCCCAGCAGAGATCTGAATGGGCCTGTTGATCACCTCCAATAGGCTGAGCATTGCATTCAAAACAGTTCTGAGATGAAGCACCATAAAACAAGGGCCTTTGGTATCTTCTTATTTAGAGTAAGCCCCTGTGACAGTTATCGAGATGTACACAGATATATACAGATGTCCTCTTTGGTTGTCTGCCTCCAGAACTAAGCCTTGGCTTGCACTCCGGATTTTTGATTTCAGATATAAACCCCCAGCTCATGTTCCTGATGCCTCGTGACATCTACTGACCACAGCTGTGAGTTCCCATTCCACACACCACACCCCATAAACGGGAATGTTTTCTTGTATTCCAGATTTCAACCTGTGGATGTTCCCCAACAGTTTCTGTATTACATTTAAGAGACCACAATGCCACAAACTACTCAATGTTTCCTAAATCCATTCCTTCATAAACTGAAAAACGTGGCAGCACAAGAAAAGGTTTAAAATGTACTTTTTTTTTTTAACCACTGGCATTTCTTATGAGGTACATATTTTAAAATACAGCAGAGGGCAGTGCAGCATTATTTTATGATTCACATTTTTATCACTGAACTTACAGAACTGAATTACAGTTTTTCACATGCCTTCAATCAACGATCCATTAAAACTCTTGGACATATAATGAGTATGAAAAAAATATGAAATATTCTACAATTAAAACATTATTTTAATACCACTGAGAAGTTTTTAAATGGTCACCGAAATGAGTATACTCAAAGTTCTGTAGAAGCAATGTTATATGAACAGCTAGAAAAATATCAGCAGGGTGAAGGGGAGGGCTGGTGGAATTTTTTTGGTTTTGGTACTAACACAGATACTGTAAAAGCACCAGGTCTTCTTTTCCATTCATTTGACCATTTTTATTGCTTGCTTCAAATGGTCCACATCATCCTTGAAGTGCAGTACCCCTCACTGCATACAATACTGCAGCTGAGGCCACAGCAGAGCCAATGGAGCCTGCATTTACAAATGACACTTTCATTTATGTGTTAATTCACTATCAGCTTGTAACCTGCAGAAAATTATTTGAGTATACTAGCACATGAAAAAGTAGATGTGAGCTGGCAACTGGTGCTCAGAGCTCAGAAAGCCAGTCTTAGAATAAATGATGTCTGAAGATCCCTTCCAACCCAAACCATTCTGTGATTCTCATATCCTTTTCTGAGCAAGTATTTCCTAGTCAATCATTCCTTATCCTGTATTTCAACAGTTAACAGCTTCTATTGAACTGCTTCCAGCTGCTCTCCAATCCATCAAGATTAATTTGAATTAAAGTTCTCAAACACACTTGGAGCTTCTTGCAGCTTAGTGGTGTCTAGAAAACAGATATGGATACTTTCTATACAATTTTCCTAAACTTAATAAAATACACAGACCACAGCTTAATCCCAATGAAACTCTGTTTTATTTTGACAGTGATAAATCCTCCTTAACTAAATAACTACTCAAATGGAGAACTCTGACTCAGAAATAGAATAACTTTTAATTGAACTTTTTATCCCAGTTGTGCAGTATCTCCTATGTCTTTACAATCCCGTTATTCCTTACCATTGGCCTGTGTTAGAATAAAGGTTGCTGGAATTCTGTGAATTCAAATGCTCACCTGTTTGGGAGTAAGAGCCAACAGCACTGACAGGAAATAGAACATCTGAGTCATCGTTCAGGACCTGCAGAGGAGTCCAACTGCATATCTGAGAATTGCATGTGACTATTTCATGAGGTCTATTTAGAACAAACAAACAAACAAACAAAACAATCTATTTATACAGTCAGTATTAATGTTCACAATGCTTGTATTTCTTTCAGAGATACCACTGCAAGAAAAATCTTTATTTCAATCTGCCTGCCAACTTCTTGGTCAGCCATATATTAATTCATTAAAGATCAGACATTCCAAAGCAGATGAGACAAGCAGTGCTTGCCTTTTTCTCTAAACGAATTTCTGTGTCAGAAATAAAGCAAGCATATTAGTATCTAAAATTATTCTTTCTCTCTCAGTTTTGTCCTGCCTTGTTTAACTGTCTACTCTGATGCAACAAGCTCACTCTGCTTAAAATACACATTTTTACTGTGAAGCCAAAATAGAATTGTTATCATACTAAGAATAAAGAAACATCAAGTTGGCCAGAATTACAGCCTGGCTATATCATGCAAAAATTTTAACAACTGAGGAGAAGGAGAACAAGAAGTCTGAAATCTCAAAATCTGGGATTTCAGTGAAACTTAGAAGCAAAACACCACCACTGCAGTGGCCCATATTGTTTAAACAGTAAAAAGGGGGGGAAAATGGAAAAAAAAAGAGGGGAAAAAAGGTGGGGGAGGAGGAATAGGAAGAAAAAAAAGAGAAAATCTATAGTTCAGTTCAACACATCGATTTGCCAGTAGCCATGAAGGAAAAGGAGGGGTAGAGGGGAAGCATGGAAAGTTTACCACTATCTCCTGCACCAATACTTACTTTTCAGAAGCTTCAGTTTCACCTCCTGTGCCTTTATTTCCTAATGTTTTTCCATACAGCTCATCCTCATCTGCATCTTCATCATCAATGCTCTTCACATCCAGTTTCTGGTATTCATACTCTCCATTCATGAATACTGAATTGCTCTTCCACGAATGGTTACTTTCACTCCCATTCAGATTTTTTCCAAGAGTGCTTTCAGATGAGGATAATGCAAGAACTGAAGATCTGTCTACACTCTCCTCTGAACTTTCTCCTGTAATCAGAGTCTTTGTGCCATCCCCCAAGTTTTGCTCATCTTCCTCTTCATCAAATGAGATAATATTAGTTACTCTCTTCTTCTTTTTCCGATCTTTTTTGTATCTCAGATCTAGTAGCAATACAAAATATTACACAGTTTACAAAAGAGAAATAATATATGAAACCTGTTTTTTTCTTGAAAGAGCTCATGTACTAAATTACTCTAGTAAAGAAAAACCACTTAGATCTACATGGCATTCATTACCTTTCCATACACATGATCTTTTAATTCTCTAATTACCAGCTTTATTTTATATGCCTCACATAATTCAGATTTTAGAAGGTATTTTGGAGATGCATTCATAACATGATTCAATGAAACTGGAAAAAAAGTTCTACAAACTCATGAAATGAAATTTAAAACAAAAAGTTAGCCTTCCTGTCACTTTCTCCCACGGGCTATACCTAGTATACAATGCAGAGCAGGTCTGCACAACAGAGAAAACATGAAGCACTTTCAGAGGAAAAAACTAAAAAGAACAAACTCACAACACGAACAAAATCCACAACCTGCAATCATATAGTTTTGTCTATACTCTAAAAATTGAACAGTTTTCAGCTAATTAGCTCTTGCTCTAGAAATACACTGAAATCCTCTCTGATTACACCACATGTATTCAGTGACAGCACTTATTTTTACACCATTACCTACCCCCACTGAATCTGATGTGCACATGAAGCTAAATGCAAAGTTGAAGCACTCTAAGAAATATCAGAAATTTACTCACCAAGACACCTCACACTGGGACTAAATTGCTTTGTTTAATTCAAGTCCAGCTGTTACATATCCACAAAACACACTAACGTACTTTTAAGAGAATGTTAAAACCCATTCTGATTGCAAATAGAATTCCAACAAAGAACACAGACTTTAATGAAAACATCTGACTCGCTCTAACATTCCACAGATAATTGCATTTGAACAAACTCTATTTTTTTAAAGTGACATTTTATTGGAAGTTGTACCTTTCATGTTCTGTATACACATGTACTGAACACATCAGGTACATCATGTTGTGGAGTCATATGCACCATATGGTCAATTACTGTCTTATTTCATCTTGCAAGCCTATTCTATACTAACAAAGTTATCCCAAGTCAAGTATCACCAACAATTTTAAACTCATTTAAGTGCTATACGACAAAAGCCTTACCACAAGTTTGTTCTAAAAACCATGTTTTAAGACAAAATCTATTTTAAATGCCAATAAAAAACAGATTTTATCTCAACTTCTATTCCTACCAGATTTACATGTGCCTTTTTCTCATAATCAAAACAATTTTATGCCTACACTCAAACCTTGTTTCTTAATTAAAAAGCACATAAGTCTTCCTGCAATTTCATACTTTTACAAAGCAAAATAAACTTTTAGCTCAACTTCTGGAAACAAAGATAATAAAATAATCCTTTGTTAATTTTGGAACTGAAAATATATAATGAAAATCATGTTTTGCTTGACTGATTTCAAATTAGAAGAGATTAAGACTTTGGGTCTTTTCTAGTAACTAACATCATAGAAGCTGTTTGTAACACTAAGACCTCTAAAGGTAAAGAGTGTATGAGTAAATTTTCATTTTGGCAATTATCTGCTTTGCATAGGAATTCAGACTGTAAACACAGTCACTACTTGAAGAAGATTACAAGCTAAGGTTTGTATGTGATATATAACAACAGAGGTACATCAGTGTATGTCTGACTGGCAAGGTGCCAAAAGAAAACAGATTAAAAATGAAAAATCATTACATCACAAACTCCAAAGCATAATTTCATGAACAAGAAATTGAAATTCAGGTCACAAGCAAAGCACTGCCAATAAAACAGTTTAGCCTCCCTCTCATGGTGATACAAGAATCCTGAAATACACAGTCACCATCCAGTATTCACGCCCAATACTTCCAATTTCATGCTTTTAATTACACACTCAACTGGTTCGTATGTGTAGTGCATTTATTTTTAAGACTTCTGTTCTGTAATAGTGCATTAAAAGTAAATTTAAAAGTTATTTAAAACACACGTGAATATTTTCTAAGTTTCTGAACAGCACTAATATTGCATAAAAGCTTACCAGCATTTACATTCCTTGACAGAACAGGCAGAGGGTCAGAGTCCTGGTCAGGTTTTATGAGAATTGAGACTGCAGATGAGGCAGTGATCTCCCGGAGGAGGCTGCTGACACCCTGAGTGGACTCTTTCAATAAGGAAGTTACATTTTGTGTGGATTCCTTTAACAAATCTGACACAGTGGGTGTGCATTTGCTCTGTCCATTTAAATCCTTATTATCAATGTTGATAGCAAAAAGAATGGAGTTCAGACCTTCAGATAAAAGAAAGGGGAAAAAGAGACCAAAAATGCACAATATACTTCACACGGAAGTTATGAACATAGAACCTAAGGATTAACAAAGCTGTGACATGTGAAACATTTTTCCCCAAAATTTCCCACAGTTCCCGATGCATGAATTCTTATCCTTTCATGTACCATTCATTCCTTTCTAGATTATATTCAAGCTGATGCAATCAGTTCTGAATTCATCTTGATGGCTGTTCAGCTGCACATTAAATAATCAAAAAGTACTGTGAACTCATTTATTTATAATCTTTTATTTAAATGCATTTCACTTCAACTTTAGTATTTGTTGGTTCCCATATTCTATTAGCAAAAACACCCATGAAGCTTGTCTTGCAGAATGAAGCAGGTGACCATGTATCTGAGAAAAGGGGTATAAAATAATACATCACTTCTGCTGCTGAACTCTAGGAAAGTAAATTATTTGCTATCATTCCTTACTCTTACTCTCCTTACCTGTATTTACCTGCAATTTGGATCTTACTATAAAACTCCATCATTACTCTTTTCTAGTCAGGAATAATCCACTTTGCTTTCTCTAAATTGCACTGGTTTTAAGTTAGCCTTGCCTGCTGAAGAGTCAAAAAATGTATGTGGAAGATTTTTCAATTGCAGGAAGGCCAGATCCAGGATTTTAACAATCCACCAATTCATAGCATAAACTGGCATAATACCTTGACTATTCACCCTGACACAGAGTATTAAAGAAGCTCCTCACAACCAGAAACAGATGGAACATCCCAAAATTCAGTAGTTTTCCAAGAGCAGTAATACTGAAGAGAAAGTCTTACCAGCTGCCATAGTAGGGATCATACTAGAACGTTCTTCATCCATCATAAAAGACCAGTCTTCATAGAAGACACTGTAATTTAAGGGGAAAAAGAAGAACATGCAGTCCTATAGTAACATACATTTCACTTCTGAAAGACAAGAAAACTCTGAAGAATAAGTAGGAATACCCCAAAGGATTAAATTTTATGTCACAGTAACTCCCTGCAGTTCCGAAATTGGTAACTGTCCAGCCAGTTCTACAGAAGACATGCTGAAGAGTATTTTTTCCTTTAGTTTTAGCTCTGCACTTTTTTAGAGGAAGAAAAACCACTCAGGGCCTGGAGGTTCACACTGCACTGGCAGTCACAGCATCTCTCCATACCTATTGCTAGAGATGTTTTATATAAGCTTAGAACGCATGAACACACACAAAAAGGTTCCCTTTATCTTGAGCAACCTGCTCTGGTGGAAGGGGTCCCTGCCCACGGCAGGAGGGTTGGACTACACAATCTTTGAGGGGCCCTTCTAACCCAAATCCTAATATTCTATTATTCTGTGACCTGTTTCAATATCCAAACCCACACCAATTACCCTACATGGTAAGGGTATAGTAACTATGAATTCAGATGTAAAAAACCCCCACTTTTTTCACTGCCAACAGATAAATTTAGTTGTTCTAAGCCTGGTTCTTTCTAGTAGCAGAATGCTGTATTTTTACTATCAGCATTCAGTTAATTAAACAACAAAACAGATAGCAAGAAAACCCTCAATCCATATATTAAACAATTTTGACGGATTCATTTAAAAGTTTCCAAAATATGTAATTGGGAATGTAAACTGATTCTGTAAATCCCATTAGAATTTGGGTAACATTTAAGTCTTAAATATTCTGGAATAAACCTTTTTAGAAATAGCATTACAATGCAGTGTGCTGATAATCCTGACACTGTGCAAGGATTGCTACAAGCATGAGAGTAATTAGTGACATAACAATCCAAGCCACTAATTTCCTCACAATGGTTTTCAGACCTTCTTCTTTATTGTTCCATTTGTCTTCATTTGATTTCATCAAAATCTGTTTTGCAAGAAAGCTACAGATGACTGGAACAAACAAGAAATGAAAAGGAGGCACTAATGAACTCAGTTCTGGCAATAATCTTATCCAGAAGATCCATTAATAAATGCAAATGGAAAAAATGCCTTTCTGCTGAATCCACTGAACTTGATCAAGTGGTTTGAGCAAGCTCAACAGTTATTGATAAAAAAGGAAAATACCTCAAATTTTCATAAAGAAAAGGAGTTGAAGACGTATGAGAAAAAGGCAGGACTCGATTTATGAACTTAAGTGCATTTTGCACTTCCAAAGTACTTTAGGATTTCACAATGTGTAGTAAGTTATTCTCAGTAACTGTAACAAAAGGTTCACAAACTGCTGCCAAACCACTTCCCAGCGATCTGCAGCAGCTCCCCACTGCTGCACTGCAGGAGCTTTGCAATTACAGGATGAGCATCTCCAGAAGGCAACAGGCAATTACCACTGATGGATTGATCAGACATGGCTGCAATTGTGTACTATTTCAGTGGAATCAGAGAGGCACCTTAAAGCGTGGTGTCAAGGCTGCAGTGAGGAAAACTGCTGAAAGAACAGGTAAGGGACTTAGGGAAGAGGACACATGTTGATACAGGCACAAGCCACTATCTTAATGGCTGACAAAAATTTTAAAAAATGATGTTAAGTGACTTGATGAGCATAGCAGTTAAAATGGGGGACTGCTACAGCTGTGGCTTTTGGTTGGTTGCCTGGGGTTTCAGACAGTGCTTCATTTGTCAATACATTTCCTGCATGACAAAGGTATCAGACACAGCACCTGAGGCGATTCTTATCTGCAAGCAGCATATGAACATATCTTTCCAGGGAATGCTCATTCAATGCACAGCGCAGCCACGCCCGGCCTCTGCCAATGTCTGTAGTGATGGCCTTCAGAGAGTAGAAGCGCTGCAGTTCATGTTTGTTCAGGACTTCTTTCACATAATACCAGAACACTGGCTCTGAAATACAATAATAATAATAATAATAATAATAATACAATTATGATGATGATGATGACAACCACCCCACTACGAAAACCACTAAGCTCATACCTGAATGCATTTACATGTAAATTTATAAAACAGGTAACAATATAACTTTGAACAAAGGTGAATCATTTACCCTCTTCGTGCAACCCACCAGTTAAATAGGTTATTTATTCCTACAGAACTCGGGCTATTTAGGTGCTTAGAACTTTTCACTTCATTGAAAAAGCCACACAAATTAAATTACTCCATCTGACACTTTTACATAGAATTCACATTTAAAAGCACATTTAAGCTAGTATTTCATTCACATGTTCAACTGGATACATATTATGGAAAGAAAAAGATTTCTTTAGAATTCTATGTTACTGCTGATGTGAAATGTTAGAAGGTAGGTCCAAAGGAACAGGTAGCTCCATAATTTGCAGACATGCAAATGACAAATTCAATTCATGTTACTTTAGAAAACAGAAGTGTTGCATTTAAAAGGCAACAATATCTCTTTCCACTAAAACACTTCCCTTGCACTGTTCCCAAATATTGATAAAAACTGATCAGTATCTTCATATAGTTCTGATCAAAAAAAAGGAAAACACCACGGTGAAGAGAAAAATACAGGAATATTTTCTTTAGATGTAGAGAAAGTAATAAAAACCAACCCAATTAGTACAAGCAATACAATTTTTCTTTCTAAAATTACATCAATAATTAGAAGTTAAACATATCTGACCTATATAGAATATGGCATTTAAAGAACTGAGTAAGACAAGGTCAAGAATGAAAACATTGTTTTAAAACCTTAACAGCACAATTACACAACGTTTATCCCTGCCAGAATTCAAAATAAATTTGCCACTATACATGATGCAACAGTAGGAAGTGCAGATTTCCTAACAGCAGCATTTCCAGAGAAACTTGGAATGCAAATTAAACCAGACTAAGAAGCAACAGTCATTTTCACTGCTACTTCTACAACATACCAAGGGTAAAGTATCCTACCAACAATCTGCAGTTTGGTACCATGCTTAAAACTTCTACTAGAAAGTGTATCACTTGACTGAACATATGAGCTAATTAAAACAGGATAGTTACAATTAGCAACTTACCTGTTTCAGTTCTGCTGGAGAAACCTGCTGCCTGTTTGATTGCTGCTGCTGTCAGCGCTAATCCCCGGCTCCTCCTCAGGCCATGCTGGAACACAGCTTCAAACTGAGCACACAAACAGGTCACTCTGCAAGAGAATTTTTAATGAACACATGCAAAAAGAACAGTCAACTATGTTTCTATACAGCAACTTTATTCCAGATCTCTGAATAGGGAATGGAAAGTGAACCATTATCTTATAAGTAGCGAAAGATCCCTTCTATGCAGTAATTTCGTTGTTTACAAGCAGTATAATCTAATTATACCCACAGTCTCATCATACTGATTGAAAGCTGAGGCACAGATTACACTCAGAAGAATTGGCAATCAATTTGAAAAATCACCCTCACCTGCTAGAGGGGCTGTTAGTCATGTTATTTCAGCTTCAGATCACCTACGTTTCGTGCAATGTAATTTTTTGAGCTTGTCAAATATTTTGTGCCATATAGTTTATGTTGTTAGGATACAAAATCTAAGCATGTTAATCTTAGGCTATTTTACCTGCTGTCAGAGTCTGAAGCAATTTCTTTTCTTCCTCCAAACCGTATTTGACACTGCAATAAACAGATTTTAAGAAATTTTAAGAACTTTTTGTTAGACTAAACAAATCTAGTTTTCTGAGCTATTTCTATGTAAGAAACAAAGTCATGTAAAAAATAGAAGCAGCACAAAATAAAGCATTGACAAATACAGCCTGCATCCAGAAAGTGCTCTAGAGCATCAGGTTACACTAATGGGCTACTCTTGCAGTTCAAATATATCCTTGCTAGCCAGAGCAACACACCTGCAGGTCCTTCAATAAATTGGAAACTGAGTGGAAATTACTACTTTTGAGTTTTAAATGTGCACCCACAAAACCAAACACTGCTCCTACCCAGCTCAGTGCTACAATGACGGAAGAACCACTCTTTATAAAATATTTCACTGGCTTACTTCTGAGGCATTCTTTTGCCTCTCAAGCTCTCCCAAATTGAATCCAGTCTATGAAATTCCACTTGCTGAACTTCACATTGACACAAATACAGACATACATATATAAATCACATCTTTACATGTCATTTAACCATTCACAAAAAATCTAATGCGAAGAAAAGAACCTGCTACTCTAAAACATTAACCAAATTAGACTTTGCAGTACACTGCAATTTAGTTCAGTCATATCAGGATGACAAGAACATATATTCCTAATGTATATTCTATAGTATTACATATATTTAAAATAGATCTATTACAAATATAACCTGTCCAGAACAAGCATTTTAAATAAATACTGTATAATAGATGTTTGCTAGCAGACAAAAACTCATTAGTACTATGTGAAAGCCACAATTTCTTCTTTGTTTCCTTTTCTTCTTCTTTCTCTTTGTTAAAGAGAAGGAAAAAGACCAAAGACAGTCCCTGCTAGTAGTGACAACTCTGAGCAAGCCACTGCAGAAATGTGTGTTGGATTTCTCACCTGTTTAACTGCATCCAGTAGCCGTTCTAGAAGAAATTGTCTTTTAGTGTCGTTGGTCTGTGAACCTGAAATCCAACAAAATCATATCATTTCAAAATACATTGGTTTTTAAAATACACTTGGACCAACATAAACTTTCTTTCGGGCCCTGAAAACTTTCTTCCTATGTCAATTATTCCACTAAATTAGCTAATGTATTTTCTCTAAGTAAAATGACACAGTGTAAACTATGCTTTGAGGTTTCAAGTAGACTTTTTGAACAGGCAGCAATACTGTTTCAAATATCATCTAGATTCTTATTTTAGTAATATTTTGAAGCTATATTTCAGCAGTATCAAATACAGCATAATTATTCAAGCTGATGCACAGCTTGCCCTGAGCTTCTTAGCACAACTACCAGTGTAGTACAGCATCACAGCACCAGAAAAGGGTGGAATACAAGGAAGAGACAGCAGAAGTATCTTCTTACTGTCAAACAGCCTTACTCCAGAAAGAGTTTTAAGTCAGGTGAACAGAGACCAACTGTTACAATAAATCCCTTAAAATTTAACTACCAGCATAGTTCTGATTAACACCTGTAAAACCTTTTTTGTCACTATGCAAGACAGCCTTTAACTTCTCAAGCTATTTCAACAACAGCATCATATTTTGCTTGTTGGAATATCCTTCATAAGCTCCCATGAATATGGTAAAATTTATCTTTCAGATAACCTACGTTTCCTCTGTAATTTCTTTATTCTGAGCTTAAGTTCAAGACATCCATTAGAAACCTCTGTGACATCTCTGGAGCTAAGGTCATTCTATTCTCCTTTCTCTTTCAAAGAACATACAACCAATGTACATATGGACTGAAAGCCAATTATCCAAACTCTGCATGAGCAAATTCCTCCCGACACTGACAATCAAACACCACACACTAAGCCCTCTAGTAAAGAGAGATGACATCAAAGATATGTGCTTCCTCTTGCTATCCAACAGTGTGAGGTCCAAATCCCGGAATTTCCTATCTTCACAATCCCATTCAAAACAGTTTGCTTTTAAAACAGCAGGACCGGACAGAATTTGTCTGGTTGAAATGATTCTGCCTTTATTTAAATATATATACTCATATAATATATAAATATACATTATACTGATATCATGTATTATATATATCCATATTCATCTATAAATATACTAATATAATTCATATTCCATCTAGTTTCATGTATTCATTTAATAGAAGAAAACCCCACAGTACGCCAGAATAATGAAAACAACAGGAAAAACATGCACAGTTGCTAATTAAGCTTCACAATGCTGACTTTGCTGATTACAGTGCGTTTTCAAGAAGTTGTGCTTCCCATTTTGAACTCTGACTCAAACTGTGCAGACATGTGATGTGTGAGGTCTGGGGCTGTTAGTCAAGCACTCCAGTGCACACAAACAATGTTCAGTGCCAGCCCAGGACTCTAGAAACAAACCCCACACCAAATGGGTTTTAACTTCCTAACAACTATGCCAGTTATGCCAGTGTGAAGATAAGGCTAAATTCATATAATCCCTACCATTCCACTTTGTGCTCCTTCAGAGATTGCAATTTATTAAACTATATTCAATGTTCTTACCACGCATACACTGCCTAAATGGAGATGTATACATGCCTATGTATCCATATGCTTTATAATAAATCACATAACCATAAAATAGGGAAAACAATCCCAACTTTCAGTGCAACCCTTCATGTTCAGTGACCTTGAATATACACAACTCTGCAGATTTTCTCTGTTGTTTCAAAACTTATTACTATTACAGTCTTATACT
>VWZT01003761.1:182594-197669 GCA_013397055.1 Pachycephala philippinensis | reverse complement strand
CGCTTCCCGGCGCGGGGCTCCTCAGCGCGGCCCCGCGCCCTCAGCGCGCCCCGGCCCGGAGCCGCCCGGCCCCAGCGCTGCCGCAGCCCCTGCGCCACGCGGGCTGAGGCATCCTGAGGGGCAGGGACCGGACACCGGGAAAGGAAGGGTGAGAAACGTGGAGATAAAGTGTTCTCTGCTGCCGCATGTGCTGTGCAAGGGGAAAGCTCGCAAAGGGTCATTAAATAAGAACAAAAAACGAAGTGATGATAATAACAAATTTAATAGGTCTCTAGGCCTATTTGAGAGTTGTTGGCTCTGTGTGGCCAAAACCACGCAGAGCACCTAACTCCCAACTGGCCCCAAACTTGGTGTCAGCCTCCTAAAGATGCTGTAACTATGATAATTTGTAGATTTTGTGCAATAAAATGTTTTAATTTATCGTTCATGCAGGAACCTGAAGTAAAAAGTTAGCTACAAATAAAGACAATTGTTGTTGTGGTTGCTTGTGTGGTTGTTGCTTCTGTTGTTGCATTTTTCCAGGAATAAAATTGTAGCCTAATACTAGGAAAGTAACATTAATGCTTGGAAGGCAAGGTGACAGAAGTATATTTCTAATTTTAGGCCACAGAGTAGTCTAACATGACTAATCACCCATCCGTGTAAATATAACAAGGGTAAGTAAAAAAATGAGTAAAAGAGAAATAAATCTCAGTCTGCAAACACTTGGCACTGAAAGAAAAGCCTGTACCTCTAAGAAGTACATGGGATTGCAGTGAAGGCCAGGAGCTGGACTTCAGTGACCCTTGTGGGTTTCTTACAACTCAGGATATTCTGTGATTCTATGATCTGTGCTCCCCAGCACCACAACCTCCCTTAGGGTGACCCAGTGATACCTTCTGAACCCAGGGGTCTCCATACTCTACAAGGTATCCAAGTGTTGAAATTATTCAAGACTGGGGATGTGTTGTAGGTCTTCATTTCTGCTTCTTAGAATAGTCCTTGTGTACCATCGAGTAATTTCTGGCACAAGACTTGAGTCTAACATAAACATATATTTGCAAACTTGTTTATTTTGTATATATCTGATGTAAGTAGATAGAATCTCTAAAGGCAGAAAAAGCTGTCTTATGTAAGGACTTTCAGAAATTAAAAATTCCAGTAACTAGTTGAGTGCTTGAGGATAATGTAGAAATACTTGACTAATGAAATACTAGAATTAGAAATAAGATAACAATATTAATATAAGCGCAATGGGAGATCTATAAGGATGATGTGCTGCCTTTTCCACAGACTACAAGTATTAAGGTTAACAGCTATACTGGAATAACTCATTTATTATTACTCAGTACAAATACACTTCTCTCCCAGTCATCCAACACCCAGAACATAGTTGTAATAATCAAAAGATTTGGTGGTAACTAGAACAGTAGCTCGTTCTTCAGTAGCTGGTAATGGAAATGAAGTTTCACAGCCAGTCTGAGGTTTTACCAAGCCACAGTCACTGCAAGTGCATTCTTCCACTGAATACATTAATGTTTCACTTGGAATTGTGTATCTAATTTCTTCTGTATTCACACTGCTTTCAGTATTAGCCTTGAGAATATTATTCGGCTCCACAGAGGAGTCTGTAAATATACCGAAGTTAATTTAGGACATACATCATGCTATACCAAACAAAGAGCTATTAAAGATTCAAATTTCTTTATGGTCCAACTATCTTCTAACCTTAGTGAAAGTTCTAAGGTGTAGTTACATATGATAATCTTTTGTTCTATGACAAGACAACCCCTATACTTCAGAATAAGCACTGAAGTAATCCAACACATATTTTCTACTCAGTTATTATTTATTGTCTGAACACTCACAAATACAGTATTTTTAAAATGGAAAAAAACTTACTTTTTTTCACCTTCACGAAATATATCACATATGCTTCTCATAGACTACAATACTAAATAAAATTATTTAAAGTCGTATAAAGTTAAAAGCTAATATTGAATGTGTATCCTCTGCCTGGCTGGAATTCCTCTTGCATTCAATAAGAAGAGGGTGAAACTCTTATAAAGATTTTTGCTTTTGAGGGTTCATAAATGATTTCTCAAACAGCAGCAAGTAAGCCAGGTATGAATATACAACAATTCTGACAGGATCCAAAACCAACAAAGAGAGATTGCTGCTTCTGCAAGTCACTGTCTGGATATTATATTCCCTAATAACTGATAACTTCAGGGAGACTATTTGAGGAATACCAAACAATCCAACAAAGACAAATCATCGGAATCTGGAATATAAATTACATGCAAAGTTTTTACATGGTAAGAGTAGCAAAAATGTACAATGATCTAAAATTATTTGATGAAGAATCTTGTTTATTCACCTGTGTTTTCCAGTTTTTCTTTTAGTTGCTTTAGGTGCTTCCATTTAAACAAGACCATTAAGGTGAACAGAGCGAGTATTAAAATCACTCCTAAGACCAAACAAATCCAAAGAATTCCACTTGAATCGGTACCTTATCAAAAAAAGAGATGCATTACATTAATCATAAACAATAATGTACAGAAAACATGTCGAACACATAGAACTTGAATATAAAATACAACATGAAGATGTCCAGCACAGCCACAGAGTGTTGCAGAAATCTACTTACTCTTCTCACAGTAGTTTTCACACGAGGGCGGTGGTGCACTGGAACACCGGAGGTGACAAGGAGTACAAGAGAGCAGCAAATTATCAAAGTATTCATTTTTGGGGCACTGTGCCATCAGGGGCAGTAATTATGGAACTACAAAGCCACAGAAATTGTAAAAGAGCGAGGATCATCTACAAAGGACTTCTCAGTTCAAAGTTTGAGCAACTCTAAGAACAGCTAGGAGTAATAATGGACTTCCATCACAGCTCCACTACATGGGATCACATTACAGAAAAAGGATTTAACTCTGAGGTCCCCAAGGAATTACTGTTTCTTTTCTGGTAATTCACAATTGTAGAAAAACTGAGCAGCTGCACCGAGATAATTTTCAATGTAAATTTCGTCTGAAACAGAAAATGGTTATTTATAGAAGACATTTCTGGAGCAGGTGCTAAATACTACAAGCTGTAGAAAAGAAAGATCTCTGAGCAGGAGTTCATAATAATTGTTCTTGTCTCTAAAACTTTGTGGTTTCTTTTCATGGTGACTGCTTCTCAATTCCAAATTAGCCTCATTTATCATCTATTAGGGTTTGGCTGGCCTTTTTGCTCAGTTCATTTTAGGGGTTTTAGCTATTTTTTTGCTTATAACCATGTTTCTATGATAAATTTAATAAGATTACATTCTAATAATGAAAGAAGAGCTATATTAATATTTTACGATTTTGATTCAAAACATTATTTGTATTTTTCACTTATTTTTCCATAATACAGAACTGTCACTGGGCTAAAACTGCAGCACTCAGCATGGAAAAATAGGTTTATAGGACATCTCCTTGCCAGCCAGGTAGATGTATACACAGTGAATGTAACACTCCTGAAAATGTATTTGGTCTCCTCACAGGAAAAATAAAAAGCTTTGACTACCAACTGTCACAATGAAAACAGTTTACACATCTAGCTTGTATCTTGATGTTTTATTCTAATAGAATTTATTTTAAATACAAAATTAACCAGTAATTTCTCGCAAGTAGCAATAACTGCCTCTATCCAGTATCCCTGCCACAGACAGATGAGAATTACAGGCTCTCTCTCTTTATCATATTTACATTAATTGCCTTTTTGACTACAGAAATATAAAAGAAAAGCATTGCATAAGGAGTTGTAATTTCATACTACATTACTATCTGTGAGACTTATTTTCTCAAAAATGCACCATGTGGGAATACACAAACTGTTTTTAGTGGAGCAGTCTAACAGATCTGTATTCTAGTCTCTACCAGATGGAAATGTTTATTGTGGCTTCTGCACTTGTTTCTATGGTCCAGGTGCACAGCTGAAGGCTTTCTATCACAGGCTTTTCTCCCTCTTCAAGATTAGTGGATAAATAGGAATTGATGAAATCTGATTTAGGTGTGACAGACGAAAATAAGGGTAGAGACTGTGGGTTATGCCAAAACTTTCACTAGGAAGTCAATGCTGGTGCTGAAGACATAAAACTGGTTCTGACTTGCTCCATACGTTCACACTGTGGGGGAAGAAACCTCAGTTATGGCTGCAATATCATCCATGTTTCTGATGAAGCACCATTTGGTGCTTTATGCACAGAGTAATTTCAGGTTTTGCTTTTAAGATGCTCTTTAGCCTTTTCAATCATAGAGAGGACAACCACATTCTCAACAGTGATCTCAAGAAAGCAGATACTCATGGAAGTATCTTCATGGTATCCACAGGTACAGTAAGTGAATTTCAGGACAGACAAGCTGGATCCAATTCTTTAAGCCTTTATCCATTGACTTCAGTGAAATATCCCAGCCTTTGCTGCATTCCTGGATTACTTTTTCATAGGTGCAACACCTTACATTTGTCTTTGTTGGACTTGTCATGCACTCCTGTTCTACTTGTTGCTGTGATGTATCCTACATCTGATACCTACATGATATGACAGTGGTACTATTCATAAAAACTGTAAAGGGAAGTGGTACTATTCATAAAAACTGTAAAGGGACTTAATAAGAGAAACGTTGATCTAAAAGCAAGGAAAGAAATAACAAAATACGCCTATGTCTGGAGGTCACCAAAGACTTGGTTAGATGATATACAGATAAGCTGATTAAATGTCTTGGTGTTAGTGAAAGGGATAGTCCTGCTCTTCACTGTATGTACTCTGAAGCATGAGGAAGGGCTGGAGGGCTTACCTGACCACATGGCAAGCAGCTTTAATTCATTAATCCAGTGAGTTCATGGAGTTTTACTTCCTAGGGCCTGGAAAAAAGGCCAGAAACAAAACAGGGGATAAAAAAAAAAGGATAAACAGCTGATTACCTACTGGGGATGTGAAACTTAAGTCCACCACAGAAATCCACATTTGATGAATCAACGTCTTCATTTGAAAAGTCCTGTCAAACTCTAAGTACAGTAGAAGTTAATTTATGCCTAATTATTTGAGATTGTATATATGGGATCATAAGATATTGTGGCAGAAATGCTTCCCCTCTCAGCTGGCCAGAAACAGTTTTCCTATGTGGCTGGTTAGTGTTCAAACATATTTCTCATAAGACACAAAGTAAATACAAAGTAGTCTCATATTTTCAATCAAACTCTAGGAAACTTCCCCCCAAGTAAAAGGCACAATGCAGTTCATTTCACCGGAGATCTGGAGAATGATGCTGTCTCTTGCAGCAATAATTCTCCTTCTGCGGTTGGTCTACTATTTCCCAAAGCTTACAGCCTTTAAGGATAAACTAGTTTTTTTTGATAGATGTGCCCCAAAACACAAATCCTTGATTATTAAGCAATACATTTTTCACACATTGGAAACTGGGGAGCAATGACAGTAAAGGGTCTCTAATGTGTCATTCCTTTAAGCAACCACCAGTCAAGTCCCAGCCTTTTTCCCTTAGCTGTATACAGTGCTAGTGATGTATGTAATGACAAAACACAGGCAACAAATTGTTTAAAAAACTATGAGGAATTACAGTTGTCATGGCCTGTTGCCTTTATTTTCTGCACTTCCTAACGTTCAAAAGTTCCTCTCCTCGAGGGTGTGAAAGCAAGCATGTAATCAATAGATCTTGATAAGCAATAGTTCCCACTGACAGATCTCACAACACATCTAAAGCACACATTATTTCAAAATCTATGGCCAGGAGTAAGGAAAACATTTTCTAGCTTAACAAGGTTCTTGTGCAACCTTCATTTTTTGAGTAATTTTGATAGAAGGAAGTTAATATTAAAAAAAAACAAACAACCCTTTAAGAACTTTTTTTGGGAGCAGTGTACTATATCAGCTGACATTAATATGAGATATTTTATACCTGAATGGAGAAGCTGTTTATAAAGTCAAATATTGGATTCAGCCAACAAATGAAACAAAACACAGAAGCATTAAGAATAAATTCATTAAGTGACAGTAAGAAAAGAATCTTGTTACTTAGAAACTGTAGTTATGTTATGTTAATAATTGATCCATTGCCTTGTACAATACACATTAAATCCTCTAAGCAGAACACTGTTTTGTTATATGTAGACTGTGCAAACACACAAAAAAATGACATGACTGCAATGATGGTTCTCCTACAGTGATATTTACCTTTAGAGAATAATAAATATATGGCTTATTTACCAGTAAAGTTACATTTCAGCTCTTTTTCAGTTATGGGATTTACAGAGTTTGCACTGGCTTTCCAAATAGTTACGTGTTGATGCTAATAAATGTTCTCTTCTTGTCATTTGATTTTGCTTCAAAAGGATGCCAGAAATTAGCAGAGTTGTACAAAATAAGGAAGGATTTACCAACTACAATAATAATTTAATTATAAATCACTAAGTCTTGCCTGGGAGGTATTTCTGCAGTTATATTACCGTAACTGAAGTTCAAAAACTTCCCAAGATATCCTCTCAGAATAATTCAGACAAGTGAAGTTGGCCTGCTGAAGTTGGCGTCATTACAGAGAACAATGGGAAAGGAATGCAAGAGGAGAAGTATCAACAGCAGAAACAACAGGAAGGAAAAAAAGAAAAGGAAAACCAATTCTTAGATTTGTTTCTAAAATGTTTCTGTCTGACTCAGGAGTGACACCTGGGGACAATTTATAAAGACCAGTATGAACTATGTTTCTTTGCTCTCCTAATGTGATTCTCAGCCACTGACAACTCTCTGAACTTCAAATCTACACTGGGAAGCAGTAAAACATCTGTTTGTTGTTTAGAAGAATGATTATAGCACACTGTCAGTTCTAGCAGGGATCAAATTGCTGAACAGGATTTCAAGAAATCAAATAATTTTTACTGGTGAAGGGAGTACAGGTGAAGGGAGCACAGCCCAGCCCAGACCAGGAGGTGGTCCTTTGGAGTTCTACACAAACATATACACACATTTTAGACTTACAGCCTTCTCCCATGTGAGCAGAACACCTCCAGTTCCACGCTGCTCTGGCAGAATATGGGCACACCAAGCACTGAACATCCAGCCAGAGCATTTCCTGCCATGAACCCAAATTTGACCGTTGGTTTCCTTAAACATCTGGAGAAACCAAAGACTTCCAGAAATCCTTGTCAGTTCTTATTTCCAACATGTTAAATTGATATTATGTGGCAGAAATCAGTCACCTGGAAAAGGTAAGAAAAATTTTATCTTTCACTATTTAATTTGAAAAAAGCTGTTGTGAGTGTCTAAGCCAAAATAGTAAAATGAAAACTTTGAATGGAAAATCAAAGTAAGTAATATCATCATGTCAATGATTAAACATAAAGATTGTAATTCATCTGTCATAGAACAATAACTTGAGGTCTATTTACCACAGAACTTCAGCAACGAAGTTTTGTTCTGGCACGGCTTCGGGGTTTCTCTGTTCGTGTTCGTGCCAGCTTTTTTGCCTGACTGTACTTCAGAAATTCTGCTGGCATAATTACACAGCACTTATCAAGAGAAAGAGGGTTTTCTGCTAGGACTATAACATGCCCTTCACAAACAACATTAGCTAGGCTGACAAAGGAATTCTTCTGGTTGTATAGTTGCTTCTACATTGATGGTTTTGTGCTGGCACAGCTCTTTTTTTCCCACTCACTAAGGCAACTGACCTACACTGTCAAATCTTATAGTACAGGCTTGGTCTGAGTCCTCTCCAATTCTCTAAAGCTATTTACAGAATAAATCCCCCCAAAAAAGTCTCTTATAAATCATCTCACCTCAACAATCCTAAAACTCTGTGAGACCAATGAACATACTGAAAAACCCCACTCTTTCTTCTCAAAAGTTATTGCACCTTAAGGAACAGCAGTCTTACAGACAGTCATCTCCTAAAAAAGTGTTAAAACTTCCTGAGTTATTTTCAGAAATCCATGTTTTGTGAAGTGCATGCTTTAACTGTATGGCTGGGAGGAGATAAGCTGTTCTAGGAATGGGGTACACACTGCTAGTAAATAAAAGAATGGAGCTATTAAACAGTTCATCATGTTCATTATCTTTTACAAGCTGCACAGAACAATGCTGCTCTTAGACAAAATATTCTTTAATGTCATTTGCACAGAGAGCAAAAACAAGAACAATGTGGATTTTGCCTGTTTGGTTCAGCACATTTTAATTAGACCACAGCTTTGAAAAGAGTGATGTTGCTGGTGCTACATCGAGTATTTCCCAAATGAATTAAAGAGCGAAACAACAGAAGAGAAAAATGTTCCTTTAAAATAGTGATTAAAATAACAATAGTATAAACACAGTCAATTAAATGACAGACAGCTTCTGTATCCCCTACTGTGTTCAAAGCTGACTTAGCTAGGAACCAGCTTATGGAACAGAGGAAGTGCACAGCCCAGGAAAGCAGTGCTAATAGACTACAAACCCTTGGGGGAAAGAAGATACCTTTTCATTTTTCTGACATTCCACATGTGCCAAAATAGTTATGTAACTACTAAGGACAATGCATAAAACAGTAATTGTGAAAGCAAGATTGGATTAAGCCAATGTTGTTAGAATGCCAGAGACATTTTTATGTTGGTACAATAGTTTTCACAGAATATAAACATAATTTATTTCTAAATTTTTAATGTAAGCACTTACATTTTGTGTTGGAGAAATAATCTCCTACGTGTTACTATTTTAGTAGCTTTGCAGGTGGACAAAACAAACTAAAAATCATCAGTGGTATAATGCCAACAGGAGTAATGGAGTTACAACAAAAATAAATGTGCATGAACAACTATGAGTGATGTGAAGTGTTTGGCATACACTAAAGTCTAACAAGACTTTTTCTTCTGGTAATTTTAGCCAAATTCTCTAGCTATTCAGGGGTTTGAGTTACACACATTCACTTTTTTCAAATTCTCATGTACAGCATCACAGTGCCAATGTGTGCTCTCTCTCAAGACAGGAGGGAAATTGTAATTGATTTAGCCACCACTACTCCAGAATAATTCCCCATGCAAATTGCTGTCTCTGGAATAAGGATACTGGCACAGAACACTTCTAGAGTAATTAAGCCTATTTAGAAACAAGCTCACTATTTCATTCTCACAATTCCATAATGAAGTAATTATTTTCTGCAACAATGTTAACATGTTAACTAGCCATAGAAGAACAGCTTTAAAAATCCCATGACACTGTTGTTCTTTCTTCATAACAATAATGCCATTCTGCTTTAGTCATTACTGAAACTAAAATCTTAAGGGATCTCTAATGGACAACATGCTCCCTCAACTGGAATTCCAGAGAATTAAGAAGGTGAAAAGAAAGGACATGAAAATCCCACATGGAACCAGTTTTCTATTCCCCCCTCCCTTGAGACAGACAGTCAGCATGTAAAACTTTCCATATAAAACTTCAGTGTTATAAAACTCTTACCATATTTATAAGGCAGAAGATCTGGCCTAGAGTTATTATGGTATCCAGCAGTGGACATGTCAGCTCAGAGCTTCTCCATGTCAGGGAGTCACTGCAATAAGAGAGGGTGTGAATAAACCGTGTGTTAATACTCAGCCACTCCTCATCAGACTCGTGCTCCAGCCCCTTCCCCAGCTCTGTTGCCTTTCTCTGGACATGATCCAGCACCTCAATGTCCTCCTGGTCATGAGGGGCCCAGAACTGGACACAGCACTCGAGGTGTGGCCTCAGCAGTGGCAGTCACTGCCCTGGTCCTGCTGGCCACCCTGCTTCTAAAGAAGCAAAAGGTTCATTTTCTAATCAAAATATCGCTAATCTAGAAGAAAGCATAAGAACAGATAAACAGAGGTCTGGATTGTACTTAACAAGTTTTATTTTCAGCTGCTTCAGTATTTTGATTGACATGATGCCTCCTCCCACTAATCCTACACCTGGCTTTCAGATCTCTAAAACCACACTGTCTCTGCCTTTCTCCAAACTAGATTCCCTCCTGTCTCTAACCTTCCTAGTCCTAACTCAGTCTGAGATCACTGAAGTGATCTCATTCTTCCCTGCCTTGGATGCGCATTCTTTGCTCAGCACATTCCTTCCACATTAAGCAATGCCTCTGCTATTTACAGCATTTTAAACTGTCATAAGGTTTATAAACTATGCATAGGTTCTTCACTATGTGCACACCTAAATCCCCATCTTTGTTTATTTTGAGCTTTGATAGCAAGAAACCCACACACATAACAGTTTTGACAGGAAAACTACTTACCTAAACTACTCTCCCCCTCCTATTTTTCAGTCTGGAGTCTCATGGTATCAAAACCACAGAAGAAATTCTGTCTAAGGAGGAACTGCACTGCCTGTGCATTCAAAGAGAGGCACTGTGAACAGAGATCCAACGAGAACACAACTTACAGATCTCTGAGATCTGAAAAATATAGGGTAACTATGCAATAGATCACACAGCTGAGAACTCTGAGCCTCCAATTAGAGTCACCCAAAAAAAGGGATGGCACTTGCAAAAAAGACCTTTCAGTCTTTATTTTTAGAGATACACAATAAAGGCGAATAAAGCTTGTGTATACACACAGAAGCGAGAGACACATGACTATTTTCAAAAATAATGAGCTGAGCATGTGAAGTATTTGAGAGCTGAGAAGATGGACACAGAGAATTATAAACTGGCATTTTGGTAGCAATCCATTTATTTCTTTTGCTATCTAAAGCAAAACCAATTAATTTTATGCCCTTTTTGAAGCCTGCAGTATGTGTTTAATTGCTCTAAAAGGAGCGATTAAAAAAGGCTTTAACTCTAGATTGGAGCCCTCAAAAAGAAGAATCCAGCTCCAAAGCACTCACTGCCAACCCACAATGAAATGTGTGTGAGGCAAGTTCTAAATTCCTTTGCAGACTTGGAGTAATTCTACAATTGGACTGTGAAATAGAGCTTATGCTCTGGTGCTACATTTGGAAAACCAAAGAAGACTTTTATTTGAAACTCTTCCCATGAAATAGCTTCAAATACATTTCTGTGAGAGAATTCATGGACTGCAGTTCTGCCAGTGTCCGGCACAGGGAGAGAACAGGCCAGAAAGAGCATTTGTTAAATAGCAGTGTTGGAACAACAAATCAGTAAAGAGATGTTTCCAGGGCAAGATATCTTAGCTTGGATTAGACATGGTCTTGTGTAAATATAAAAGCCTCTTTATTCACTTACACTTCCAGGAGCACCAGTAAAGCTTAGGATAGACTTGGTTCTTAATGAAGCCATCATGCTGAAACATAGGTGTGTTTTCTATTCTCTAGTTCTCAGCTACATCTCCACAGAGGACCTGGAAATAGAATTTGCCAGACTTTAAGAATATTAATTTATAAACTCCTGGCACCTAGTCAAACTTGTAATAATTTACCTCTTTTCTTTCTCCTAAGCAAATAACTTGTTCCTTTGGCTTTGTTTTTAAAGACTCTTTCTGACTTCAAAGCAATTCTAAATATCAGCCTACTCATTTAGGTGCATAACTACTGTACATATTTGAATACCTTTAAATTTCAGGGCATGGCTCACAGTGCGTCACTCAAATCCCAGCTTGCTGCCACACCAGAAAGGGAAGTTGTATTCCTTTCCTGCTCCTCCCAGTCTCAGCCAAAATGTTTCTTTCCCATGTTGCAGTAGCTCAGGAAGTTACCTGATGTCAAGGTAAACTGACTCAATTCAATTATAACCCAGCGCCCTAAAACAACTCTCCTTCCATTTTAAGGCTGTTGGTAGTTTATAGAATTTAATAAACTTACCTGTTGGTGGTGAGCAAGTAACTACTTGAAGCTGTTAGACTGTTTGGAGCCTTCTAGTGAAATACATCTTTCTCTTCTGCTTCAGTTCACATGGCTAAAGCATTGGTATTTCATAGGTGTACCTGCCAGGCTGTAAAGTGCTTGTGGGAGCTTGGGTGGAAGTTACTACCAAAGTACAGACTACTATTCCTAATATCATATGAATGGGGCCCTCCATTTCACTGCTACAGGACTGACTCACCACAGGCTGCAAATCAGTGGTGAAGCTCCCTTGGGATAGTTTATGGGATGAATAACCTGCTCTCACCAAAAAATAAGTCCTGTTCCCCATTCTTACTTTACACCAGCCCTGGTATTTGTCAAATGCCTTTTATTTGATTCATCTGAGTAGCCCAGGAGGAAAAAGAAAGTGGATTGTCCTGTCACTAAATTTAATGAGTTGGACAGACTCAGCACAGGGTCTAACACAGCTCAGAGGCAGCACAAGGATGGTAGAACTGCAGCTGTTGGGGGAGACAATTTCTCTGCACCCCAGTCCTCACATGTTAACCCTAAGCTGGGCCAGACTCCTATTTTCTAAGCAGTTTTGGTCACTTAAGTCAGTCATGACATGAGGATGGATTTATATGGGTGGTTCTCAATGAGAAAAGCATTTTATTATTTATTAAATGAAGAGCTAGTATATTTATTCTAAACATTTTGATGCAGAAGAGATTTAAACAAGAAAAGCTTTTATAATGCTATAAAACCTCAAGCAAACAGTACCATTTACACCCCAGTAAATATTTTGCCAGTAAAATTATCATAGTTCCACTTAGGTTTTGTTTTGAGTACCAGCTGTTCCTAAGTGGAAAAACAAACTACTAGCCCTGTTAAAAATTCAGTGTTTGAGTTTACACAATTCCTATGTGTGACAGCCTGCAAAACAGGTTTGTACACTCTGAAGGACATCGGCATCTTCTGAAATTCTGTGGACTAATTGTTTATATCCTAGCAAGTACCTAGGGAATAAGTACCTGTCAAGGAAGGAAGAAAGGTTGTGAAACACAACTAATTCTCTTCCCCTGAAATCAGTGGTAATATGCACTTCTGCACCTCTGATCAAATGTATATTTGGCCCTACTCCCCACACACACAGAGAAAAAATTATCACAACTCAGTGCTTCAGGAGCCATCAGAAAGAAGCTCCATTTCAATAACGTTCAAGAAGTTTTTTTAAGGAATGCCAAAATGTGTGCAAGAATTGCTGTCTCTGTGTTCTGTGTGCTGGTCGTCTTAATGTAAGTCTTAAATGCTCCGAAAATGCAGCACCTGCCTCCAGTTAAGGCTTTCCTGACCTGTAGGCTGTGTCAGGGCTCAAACAAAACACAAGCTTGCAGTACAGCGTTGCAGTCATTATAAACCCGAGCTGTTAAATGCTCATAGTGACAGTAAAAAGTGTTCAGTAACAAGTCACTCTGTCAGCAGAATGCACGCAGCTTGCTTTCCACTGGACTTTTATCTATTATTCAACACTAGTAATCCATGAGCTCCATTGTTGGAAATGGTGTTACCTTGTTTCCATACTATATGAACTGTATCAGACACCTCCTGGTTAATAAATGTCACCTAACAAGCAAAGGTTAGAAGTAAAAGAAAACAAACCCAAACAATGCACTGCATACTACTTTTCTTGTTGTTAGACAGCAACATGAGTGCCACACACAGCTGAGACTTACTTGTAGTTTGACAGAATCCCAATTATTACAACAGTAGCACAGGTGAGACTCTTCCTTAATTATACTCAGTTTGAAAAATAGAGACTGACAGTGTCTGAAAACTTGAAAGTAACTCTGTGGCAGAGAATAACCAGAGAGTAGCTTTCACAAGGTCTTTAAAACTCATTCTTTAGGCTCTGGTGAAGGTAAGCTCTTCGTGGTGCGTGAAGGAAAGGCTTCCACTTAGCAGAGGGTTTTAGTCTCTCATTGTAAGTGATACTTTTTCTTCCAAAATGAACTTTCCATGGTGCTAGTGAGGATTTTTTTTTCTTTTATAAGTTCTACCCTGCACACTAGTGTTTTCCCTGGATATGATCAGTTGGAAGCCCATATTTCCATTAACACATGCAGAAGTTTTTGCTTGTCAAGGGCCCACATGTTGCTGCTGGTGTGCAGCCAGAAACCCTCTGGTTCTTGTGTCAGGGTTACATTACACAAATGCCCCTTCAGGAGAGTTTTTGTTCTCCAACCAAAACTGCACTGGATTCTGTACCAAACAGAGATCTTTCATTTCTAGTTCTAAGCCCACCTGCTTTCAAAACAACTCTGTAAGCTGTCTTACAGTGTTCTAACATGAATAATGCTGTAGATGACTTGGTCCTTGCATGTCAGCACTCCAAGAAACTCCCTCCTCCCAAGTATTTGCTTTGTGTAGTTATAAACACACTGTGCCTTACAAGACAAAATGCTGCTACAGCCTCGTGCAAGCCCGGTAACCAAAATCTATTTGCTTCCCCTCTGTTCCTCGCTGTGCCCTCCAAATATACGTAATTTCAAGCAATGTTTTTTTGGGGTTTGTTTGTGGAGGTTTTGTTTTTCTAAGAGTCATACAAGTAGAGGGCCTCCGTATTTGGAAAGCCCTACTAACTCTGGCTTAACTGGATAGGGTTTTTTTAAATGATAACAGCCAAGCCAAAGTGTTCTGTAGAGTTACCAAAATTGGAATTTTCCATGCATCCTGTCCGCTTTTGGCTGAACAGGTACGGCAGCGTTCCCTCTTGCATCCCGTGGGAGGGTGCGTGCTCCCGCAGCTTCCCTGGGAGCTCTGCTGAGCCAGCGCGGGTGCCGCCACTGCCCTGTCCCTCTGCACCTCCGCTCTCCAGGTCGGGCTCGGTGCAATTTTGCACCGATAGGAGCTGACCCAGGCGGTTCCCGTCCCGCCGGAGGCGTTCGCGCCAACTCCGTCTCCCGCACCCTCTCTGGAAAAGGGGGCGGAGTTGGCAGGGAAGCGCGGCGCGCGCGGGGGCCACCGGGAGTTGCAGTTCCTGAGCGCGCAAGGACCGCAGGCAACTCCATTTCCCGTCTGTCCTCGGGAGGAGGGCCGCGAGTTCGCGCGCGGGTTATGACGGGTATTGTAGTTCTTGCGCCGNGGGGGAGATAAAAACTACTAAAATGGCGGTAGGAGAGGCTGCCGGGAGGGGGTACGGCGGCTGGGGAGGCCATACTGCGCTCGCGTCGGGGCGGCGGAGCACACGCGGAATCGGCGGAGCGAGTGCTGAGTCGGTGCCGCTGCCGGCTCCCCCCTCACCCGGGAGACGCTTCGGG
>VWZT01003761.1:154611-181875 GCA_013397055.1 Pachycephala philippinensis | reverse complement strand
AGGGTCACCCGTGATGAGAAAAAAACACATAGCTCTGCTCTTCCTATAATATATAAAATAGATATGATGTATATAATATATCTAACATATAACACTATAGGAGTTGTCGAAGATTTTGGAGGTAATAAATTTAGTGTTGCTGGGAAGAAAAGCACTGCTTCAGCCACCAGTGGCTCAGATGTATCTTAAATGTCTTTTTGAAGATTATATCAAGTAATTTATTTTTTTTTCTAACATAATGCCGATAAAGGATTAGTAGGGAAGGGAGTTCTGTCCAGCTGGCCTCAGCTGATGGAATAACTTGAAATTTACCCTGCTTTTAATTTCAAAGGATCTTTGTGTATGCAACCAATGTTTATACTAGATTTGCTTTGCATATAGGAAATTAAAGGAGAGCTACTTTTTCATTTCCAGCTCCAAACTGAAGGTTCTTCCAAGCATCAGACATGCTGGTTAACTTTGTGGTAGTGTTTTAATGTCACTCCTGCAGCTAAGGAATTTGAGATCTTCCTAATTTTTCCAATAATTTTCTGTATCCCTATTGGTATAATATGAAACAAACTAGTGTTTCAGGTATTTATCTAGTAATTTAATTTCACTAAAGACACTGCTTGTTACATTATAATTGGCATGGTTTCCTGTTGGTTGTGGCTTTTTATTTATTGTGCTTTGCCTTAATATATTACTTGCTTCCCTAGTATCTAGAGTTAATAGTTGTTAACAACTAAAATCTGTAACTTTTATAGATGAAGCTTTAATATTTTTGTAACAAAATATTAACCTGTTCTTTATGTTAGATTACATGTTCTCTACAGCTGTTAAGCACTCCTGATTTTTAGCAGAAATTGTAGCTCATGTACTGTGCAGGCAAGCAGTGTCTAAGTGCATTAAAATAAACTTCAGAGAAGCCATAGGCAGACTCTTGGAATTCCATTTAGAATAAATGTATATGTTAAAAGTTCACAGGTGTAGAGGTAGACTGGGTAGCTTGGGGCTGTGATGAACACGTGGTGCACCTTTGACTAATCTTCAAAATCCACTCCTGTATGTTTCAGATATTGCAATCTGAATCGAAGGTTTGGGTTTTCTAAACTATGTAATCAATACTATGACTGAAAGCTTTCTTGGTGTTTTGAATATTATTAGAATAATTTTGATTTTTTTTTTTTCTCCTGGCTGCTATTGTAAGGTTTCATCTAAGGCTTCCTGTAGTTAATTTTTTTGGTAGGAATTTAAACTACATCTCCTCACCTACTCATTATATTTATTTCTTCGCTCTCCTTTTCTCCACTATTTTGCTGCTTCTGAGGCTTGTGATGAGCTTTTTCTTTCCAGAAATGAGGAATGACTTTACTGAAAGCTGTCTGGTCATCTGGAGTGATCAGGACAGCTTTGCTTTGCATCTTAGTTGCTGAGTATATTTCCTACATAATGCTATAATCTACCTGGTTTGAATTCATCTTGATTGCTGTATCTTCTTTAAGGTTTAGAATTTTGAGTTTCTCTAAGTAGCTTCAATATCCCTAAGATTAGGCAGACAAAAATCTGCAGGTAAAAAAAAATTAAATTTCTTTCCTAACTGGAATACTCTACTTGTTAGGTACTCACCCAGGTCTGATGTACTTGGTTACAGAAGGTAATTGACAGTCTTCTCCTTGCAGATGTTTGTATAAGGTGACAACTACTTTCCTGGCTGGAAGAACTAGGTGGAGCTTGCTCTGGAAATAAGTCAGAACAACACGTGATTAGACAATGGTGCTGAATAGGTTACTTTTCAGCAACCCAGTTTGCTTTTGTTCCCACAGGGAATTAGGTGCTCTGTGGCATTTATTCTTCATTACATGGTTTATAGTGGGAAGAACCTAAAAGACCTTGTTTAATCTAAACCTTGAGAAATCTAAAAAGTTGGGTGTCACTTAACGAGTTTCACTGGCCTAAAGTTAAGTTCTAGTAATGCTTTTGTTCTTGGAACTTTCTCTTGGTGAGGCTTTGTTCAAGTCATAATTCCTTAGTAATTCAGAGGACATTATAGATCAGCATAAATGTGTAGTAGCAGCATGGCATATACAAAATTCCACAGGACTGATTCAGTTGTGTGGCTGTAGTGTGTAATAGTGTTTCCTTTTATGCACACTAACTTAATGTTTCTAGTAATTTGAATAAAATTCCTGTCACTTATGTTTAGAGCACAGAAGGAGCACTCTCAGAAGCCATTTATGGAATAAGATGTTAACTTTCTAAAACTGGGAAACTCCTGAGACCTGCATTCCTAATACTTTAAAACTTCTGGTTTACACATGCTTTCTTTTGATTGGAAATCGGATATTAGGAAGAAAGCTGACTGATGTTTACCACCAATATAATTTTTGCTCGCAGATAATTTCAGAATTAATTTGGAATTAAATTATCATTTGATTATATGGGAAAAGCATAGTATTTACATTTTTGAACCTAAGGAATGTACTAAAAGCAGTATGTTCTAAATGTTGTAGCTATGGGGAGTTGCTTTTATCAAATTGTGTCCAAGTCAGACCCATTTGTATAAAATCTCTTTGTTGTATTCTATTGGAAATGTGAAATGAAAACTTTTTGGTTTTCTGTCTGACAGTCTTCTCCTGTCAGACAGGACAAGAACTGGGAGGGTGTCACAGACAGGTTGTACTTCTAGGGAGACTTTCTGGCAGTTGCTGGACTAGCAAACTCAACTAAATTGAGGCCAGGTGTGATACTTAAAGAAATGACAGTGGATTGTGTTAGGGCCTCTAAACGTTCATAGTCCCAACTGTGCCTTGTAACTTCACTCTTCTTTAGCACCTATGACTTCTTTTTGTACTATGTTTTGTTAATTTTGTAGTTGTATGTAAGAGATAATTACATTTGGATGGCTTTTTCTTTGTTTCTGTATCAAGGCATGGTTCAGAGGGAATAGTTAACACCAACCCCCAATTAATAAGAATTCTATTTTTTTTTTTTAATTGGGTATGAAAGAATCAAAATGTTTCTGAAAATGCAGTGTCAATCTGAATTTTTGTGGTTCAATTTTTGTCATAGTTCTTGAATACTCATGGGATTCTTGGTAAAATTGATCATAGCTTCCTTGTATGGCCTTTACTATATTTTATGTTAGATTTTTTTTCAGAAATAATTTTTAAGTACTCACTGTCAGCTGCTTGGAGCAGGAGACTAAACTAGCTGACTCCTGGGATTCCTTCCAACCTGAATTGTTCACTGATTTGAAGTATGCAGTGGTAGTAGCAAGAGAAAAAGCTTCATTAGTACAAAAGTAACAAGAATATAAGAGTGTGACACATAGCAGCTGGTGTAAGGAAAGAGCACTTATCCTTTTGGTGGTATTAGGGCTACTGTTTCACTTAGTAGTTCTCTTGACCACTTCAAGTGAATTTCTGAATGTCTTTGTTAATGACTACAGTTTAAACAACTTGCATCTACAGTCCTGAGCCAAGCAAACATCTGGCTTAAGATTCAGTGCCCCTGTTTGCTTCACTCCCTAAATATCTTCACTTGCCTGCAGTAGTCACTTCTGAAACAGTTGCATTCAAGCAGCTGGACGTCTTCAGCCTTCAAGCACTGTAAATAAATGGATAGAGCATTTTTCTTCCTGCTTTTCCCTGCCCTCAGTTTTTCTGACCTTGCAGCAGCTGGCACATCCATATGTCAGTCAGACACCAGAGGCGGAGTTTCAGTATCTTCTACTTCAGTTCTGAAACCTGTAGTTTCCAGAGCAGGATGATGAGTTATCTGTACCACTGGGTTCCCCAAAGCCTGTTATCTCATTTTACACTTTAAGACTCTTCAACATCTCAGTCCTCAGCAGACTTCACTTTGCATGTGAACTTGCTGAGAAAGGCTTGTCTAAAACTACTAGCCCACCATTCAAGAAGCTGTTATGTTAAAGGGTTGCATGGTTCATCCATGTCAGCCTTGGAACAGCCATGTGGTGATGATTTCCTCACAAGTGTTGGCAGTGCTACTGTTAATCCTTCAGAACTACAGACTTGAACTGCTCACATGGCAGCAAATCAGGGTTGTATTATGAGTGCCAGTATATGGGATAAATTCTTCTTATCTGAAAATCTTGATTTGAGTTGTCACTTGACTATCTAGACCAGTCTTCTGTATCAGCTCCTCTAGACAGATGAGCTGCACAACCACTTTTAAAACAGTCAGTGCAGAGAAAGGCTGGATGTCTTGGCACTGACAGGTAATCAGATATAAAATACCTGTGTGATGCACTCAAGGTGCCAATGTGTTACACAGGTGTCCTTTGTCTACATCTAAAGTGTCCCCAGGAAGGTGGCCAGGATTGTGTTGCTCCTGTTAGAATAATTTATCACCCTTGTGGCCTTGCATGACTCCAGTAAAAGACACACAGACCAGTGGGAGTTGGCTGGGGACTGCATGAACTGTCCTGGAGGCTACAGGCAGTCTGCTGACCATGTGTTTGGCACTCTGCTTTGGGCTACTGCTTGAATGTGTTTGAAAGCATGATGTTATCTTAAAACTTGATTGCTCTATCAAAATGAACACTAAAGTAAATTGAGATAATTCTCGGATTCTATTTATAATCTGGTTTTACAGTTCCACTTAAGGAATTTTGGGATTTTTCTCCTGTTTTGTAATGAGAGACATACAAGCAAAAGAAGCAGCTGATTGTATGAAGCTAAGATAGAAAGATGGTTTTGTGTTTTTTATTGTGAAGGAATAAAGTAATCATAATTTAATCCATTAAATTAATGACTGTGTTTTGAAGAGGTCTATAGGAAAATGACAGTGACTGAATTTCAGTACAAAAGTTAGTTTAGGACAGGTGATGAAATACTAAAAATCAGGGTTATACTAAAAATAGTGGGTCATGAGAGATCTTTGTCAGAGTGGAATCCTGAACTGTTGAAATACTGAGCTTGATTTCTTAATAATCTGTCTTAAAAATCAAGTTACCAACTGAGCACAAATACTTGGCCTTAAGCAAAAGGGGTTTTCAATATAGTCCCTGAAAATCCCCATAAGCTTTCTTAAACTTAGTTGTTAAGAAGCATGTCAAGTTTAGATAAGATAAACTTAAGGTGTGTCCTCAGTGGGGAAGGAAGAAGGTGGGTCTTTTACTAGGTTAACATGTAATAAAATCCTATGAATATGAAACAAGTGCTTATTTTTTTGGTGAATTTTACAGAGTTGTGTTAAACTATGAAAGCTGCTCTTGCATTGGTGCATTTTAAAAACTGTGTCCACTGGTGAAGCTGGGGCATAGGAGATATGAAGCAGGGCAGAGAGGAGAAGAACATAATTTTGGGTTTAACTTTCAAAACAACTGCCTTACAGAGAACTCCTGAAAACCTTTACTTTCTGTATATTTCAAAGTATTGAATACAAAACACTTTGTTTAGGTGTAGCACTTATTTGTGCTTGAAGTAATTTTTGTGTGTTTTTGTTAACTAAGAATCTCTTGGGGTTTTTTTTATTCTGCTTTTCATGCTGCGTGTGTTTGATGCAGACTTTTATTTCTTTACTCTGATGTAATTCCCTTTATGCTTTCATTTTAAAAATGGGGGGGGGCAAACATCTGTTATGTAATGCATGAAAACCATTGAGACTATATGACTATTGTGTAAATATGTGCTGAACTCGGGTATTGGAATCACACCTACGAAAAAGTGATGGGAATCCTAGGGTGGGTGTCATGTGTTTCTTTACTCTTCAGCCTTTCAGGAATTCCTGTGAAGGAACTTGATGCCTGTATTGGAGAAGCAATAACAAATTCACTATACAGACCATCTAAGTTTTGTAGATAAGATGGTTATTTCAGGCTGAATTTGCCTTTTTTTTTTTTTTTAATCTCTCTGCTCTGTGGTGCAGAGTTTCATTAACCCTGTAGTCTCCCCCAGTTGTCAGGTTCCAGTCCTTTTGGGGTTCTTATCACTCCAGCAGCAGAGCAGGCTGGGAGCTGTGAGTGCTGCTGTGTATTGCACCAAATGTGTGCCTCTCATCAGTTCTGTGAAGGCATTTGCATTGTGCCTCAGGTAACTGCTGCTAAGGAATTACCAGTTAACCACTGAGCAGTTCTTGCTTGTGTGGAGACCTTTATCAGCTTTTCCTGTGCATCTGGGAAACACTGAAGTTTGTGTAAAGATGGAGGTTGTCACTACAGCTTAGAGGTTGAGTTTGACTTTAATACTGTATTTTAACCACAATTCTAATACTGATTCCTACTTTGCCAGCTGTACCTGTTCTATATATGAAAAACTTGCTACATTCTAATATAAATTTAATTAAAAAGCAATTTTCTATTGTTTATCTACAAGCATTCTAATATGTTAATGCTGCAAAGTTCCTGGCTTATACTCTTCTAAAACAATATTTTCAGAGGTTGGATGATAACTTCAAATTTGTTCTATCCATGCAGCTTTAGTTATTGTACAACAAAAATGCATACATGTACAAAACTTGGTGTGATACACAACAAACTCACCAGCTGTAGTAGAATGCTGTGTGAGTGAAATAGGCAGAGTGGATTATTCAGGAATTTCTTTAGGACGTGAACTGTATTTTAGAGGGATCAATCACTGTGTTTTAAAAGTTGTGCAGTTTTGGACTCTGTATTGGTAGAGTGCATATTCTTCCTGTGAATTTTACATTTTAAAAACCCCCACAATTACCTTATCCAGACAAGACTCTGAATTATATAATGTCATTGTCTGATGGCACCAGTAGATAAATGCAGCATGTGTATCCATTTTTGCCTTTGGCATTGACAACAAAGATATTCCAAAAAATGTCCTAAGGCTCTGATGCTGAGCAGGACTAAAGATAAACCACTCACTCCATGTAATAGCATGGATAAGGTTGCAACAGCAGTTCTTGACTTAGGGCTTGAAGGAGAGATGGAGTATGGAGGATGCTGTGTAAAATCTAGCAGTTGCTTATCATGTGTAAATCCAATAATTTGAGGCATTACTTAAAAAATTGGCGTCACTTAAAGCATGTCCTGACTTTAAAACCAGATTTCCTACAAAGTACATTTTGAATCCCTCTCGTATGAAAGATTCCTATCTGAATGATCTTCACAAATGAGAAGAAGTGACGGACCAAAGTGTGCCAGCCCTGTGGTCTAAGGAAGCAGTAGGATTGCATCCTTCTTTTCAGGTGATGGTTCTAAGGCACATTTCAGGCAATCTGTTCACTTCCACACAGAGTAAAAGATAAATCTGAGCCTTTGTCTGAAATGTACCATTGTCTGAAATTACCTGACATAACCTGAAATTGTTTATCAGAAGTAAACAATTACTGAGGAGAGTGTTTATTTTTGTCACTTACAGCATGTTAGTTTTGAAATTAAGGTTCTTTGTTTATTTACTTGGTTTCTTAACAACCATTTTTTTAGAGAGTGATTTATGTGTCTTTCTGCTTTGAAGAAACAGTGTATGTTTGATATAATTCAGATTCCTCTTCCAAAGCACGTCTGCCACTTGTGTACCAAAGTGACCAGAGTTTAATAAATGACACTGGTTATAGCTGGGTATCTGTTGCCCCCCTGGTTGAGTGGCACTAGTACTCTTGAGCATCCGTGCACAAACTGTCTTACTGACTCTCGTGTGCTAGACTTGTACAAAATTTACAGAGGGACCTTTTTTCAACCTCCTCTCTGTTAGTTGTAAAGAAACATTTTTTCGGACTGCATACCTGCTGTATTGCAGGCCAGAAAGTAAAAACTGAGTTTATATGAATGCTGTTGATTGACAATATATTTCTAAGAAATTAACTAATTCTCCAACCACTTGTAGAACTTCTCTTTCAAGGCAAGTGCATTAATACTGCCATTTGATACATTTTTCATTATACGCAAACTTCTGGAGTGAAATCAAAAGCTTGTTGAAATGATCTTATAATTAAAATATTTATGCATCCCAACCACAGTATGTGTGAAATAGCCAACAGTCTTCTGATGTGCTACAAAATGGAAGCTTTAGGTTCATACCTAGATTTTGTGCCACCTGCTTACCGCACTTATGAATGGGCTGATTTGAGTCTTTTCCAGCTGCAAAATGGGAGTAATATATCATTTCTTAAAAAGGATCTAAGGGTATTCTCTTCTCATGCTTTTACTGAGTATATTAAATCATTCTCTTAAAGTCTTGTTGGTTTGTTTTTGGGAGTGTAGCTCATGTTTGATCCAACACAGGAGTGTAGGGAATGGTTTCCTGGCAGGCATTGCTGTGCCCCCTCCACAGTTTGCTGCTGGCCACTGGATGTTGTGCTGTGACCCACATTCACCCTGCCTGCAAAGCCCTGTCCTCTGGCCCTCTGCCAGCTCTCCCGGCGCTGCTCCACTTTAGAGAAGTCTACAGCAAATACGCAAACAGTGCGAAAGCAAAGAGGCTTAGAATCAGGTCCTTCTCTGTATGGTTTTGTTCTTTTGAGGGGATTTGTTTCATCTTTAGGTCCCATCATGCGTACAGAGCAAGTGATGCTCTAAGATCTGGGTTTAGAATTCAGTTGAAGGAGAGCTGGAGTACAGCTAAACAGAGGGTATGAATTTTGTATGTGGTTGAAAAAAAAGATAATGAACTTGTTTCAAAGCGTTATGAAGTTTAACTTATACCAAGAGAAAACTAAATAGGTTAAGGTTTTAGGGATAGTTATAGAAGGCCCCTTGATCGTGTGAAATAATGTCCCAAAACATTGAGTGGTGTAAGTGTTAATTGGAATGTATCACTCCTAGTAGGTTTAATAATTAGTTGTACCTCAGCATAAAACGTAGTGGCATGGTTTAGTGCATGATTTATCCAAAAACCCATACTTGTGGCTTTGATATATGCACATGGCTGGTAAGATTGCCCTCCAAGTAATGGGACTGTGCTATGGTGTTAAGAGGACCGGCAAACTTACCAGACATCTGAAGGAGTTTATAATCTCCTGACCCTAATAACTACAGAAGATGTTAAGAATTTGTTCTTAATAGCTTGTTTCTATTTTCTACTCAACATTTAGTGGAAGTGAGGCACAAGAGCAGTGTAGACATGCCTGTAAGCAGGAGCTGGCAGACCCTTTCCGTGCAGTGGTGACACCACACAGGCACTGTGTCTGTGGATACAATGAAACTGCTTTGATGTTTTTAAACACCAGTTAGACACTAACACTTACAAATAACCCCCATGCTCAGAAGGGATGGCAGGTAAAATACTATGTATAGAAATATTGCTTGCTTTAAGTGTATCTTTCCATGCAGGGGGGGAAATGGGCTCTTCTTAGAAGTGGTGTATTATTTTCACCACGCTTAGGCAGTGTTTTTAGCAGTGTTTGTGCTTAGAGGCTTTGTTTAGTACTGCTTGGCGGGGAGGGAGGTGGTTATTCTTTCCATATACTTCTTGCAATAAAGTTGGGAGATGGTCTTTTATGGCAAAGTTTGGAAATTGGTTACATCACTGTTTTTTAAAAGATAAACTTTTTTTTCTCTGCAGGTGCACCTGTAGAGTCTTCTCCAGAGGAGCAGACAGCCTCTTGTGAAGGTAGTTGTTTTTGTGATCTTCATTACACATGATTTTAAAAAAATATTGCAAATAATCTCCTCTTTAAAATCTCTCTGAACCTTTTTCAATCTTCATTATCCTCATGCTATTCTTGTAAGGCAATGTGATTATCTGTAGTTATTTACAGTTTTATAGTCAGTTGAGAAAGGCTCATAAAGTGGCTTATGGAAGATCATAAAACTAGCGTGAAGCAGAATTTTCAAAATGAACCTGTATCTTGAAAAGCTTTGGCAAGTGCCAAAATTGAACTCTCCTTTTATTAATTTAGTCACTCATTTTTCTTTGTTCTTGATTACTGTCATGGTAAAAATGTGTCTTTAATGATTCTTTTTTTTCCCCTTTTTTTCTTCTAGGTTCAAATGCTGCTGTTAACATGGAAATTTCAGAATCTGTTGGTAAGATGAGAATTGTTCCTTTTCACTATGATAGTACTGTAATGTACTACTGCAGTGCTTTTGCTGAATCACTGCAAACAAAATAGTACAGCCTTACACTTACAAATAGTCCTTACTATTTTTTGTTGTATCATTATACTTGGATGAGGAAAGAGGTAATTGAACACTTGTATGCATCGAAAGGTGCAATTGGATTACTTGGACACTGTAAAATGATCAGTGCTTTATTAAAAAATAATTTCATATTACAAAATAGCCCTATTAACATGTGTGGAACGGTGATTAACAAAAAATTTCAAAGTGGTCAGTAATGTGAACAATCAGAACATGGAAGTTGTATCTTTCTCATTGTTTTTATATGGCTTTATATGAGTGAACTTAAACTGTAATCCCTCTCCTTTGCTTACTAAACATATGGTAGTGTGTGTCTGTGGATTCAGACCACTGTGCTGGTCTGAGTGGATCTTCAGATTTGCTTTTTCTTTGTAAAATTGTTACCTTGTTAAAAGAGAAGTTTCTTACTCCCTCTGAATCCTAGATTTCTTATGTCAGCACACAGCTAGCTTGAAAGCTCCTGGTATTAATAATTTCAGAAACAAGCAGCGGTTGTCCCTTTTTCTATAGGAAAATATTAACAGACCTGGAAGTTAAAGCCTTGTGATTGCATCTCTGGGGCAGGGGCTTTTCCCCAGAGTAATTCTTTCTAATTTCTTTATCTATTTGAATATATCCAACTGGTTCATTTTTAGTGGAAAATGGAGAGACAGAAATGTCCCCGGAAGAGTCATGGGACCACAAAGAAGAACCAAGTGAAGCAGAGCTAGGAAGTGGTCCCACAGGGGATGCGGGGCCTTCTGAAGAGAGCGCTCAGGAAATGATGGAAGAGGAGGAGGAAATACCAAAACCGAAATCTGTTGTAGCACCTCCAGGTGCTCCTAAAAAAGAGCACGTAAATGTAGTATTCATTGGACACGTAGGTAAGTTGTAAGTGAAGGTGAAGTAATTGGATCTATCTGTTGTGTATTATCTAGAACTCAGAGGATTAGGAAGTAATGCTGTTCTTTGTATTCACCATGTCTTCAGGCTCACAGAAGCATTCATTCTAACAAAGCTGCTCTGGAATATGAAAAAGGTCTTTTGGGGTGGAGTGCCAAGGGTAGAGTGTATTCTCTTGGACACAACAATGCCTGTGTTCATGGTTTCTCAAGTACCTGCTCCTGTTAAGTGCTGAAGTGACACATCTGTGTTTATGATCTAAAGAACAAAATCAGGAAGTGGTGCTTCTCTTCTGCTTATTTTAAATAAAAAGGGTTCTTGCTGTTAGATTATTATTCTAGATACTAAAATTTGTAGGGTTACAAACAATAGGTTAACATAATTCATGCTTAAAAAGTATTTATAGCAAAATATCCTCATTTAATAGTTTCAACAAGCTTCAGAAAAACTTGGGTGGTGTCAAAAGTAGAGAAGAATTATTGAATCACAAGTTATACAGTAAATTCTGTCTTTTCATTTCTATAGTTATTTATCAACTTAGAACTACTGTGATTTAGTCCTTAGGTAAATTCAGGATGGAGTCACACAAAGTAAAGGGGCTATGGGCAGAGGTACATCCCAATATTGAAGAGCAGCCTGCAGTAGTTAGGGACAAGGGATAAAGGAAACAGGGAAATGGATTTTGCAAGAGCTTCCCACCAAGAGCTTGAGCCTTGCTTTAGCTGGATCACTACTTGGTGAGGGGTTTTTGTTATGGATAATGCTGAATTTATAAATATGAAAACAGCATGTTCAAAATTTAGTGTAATTTAGTTGACAACAAATTATTATGGGAATAAGGGAAGGTGCAAGATGCTTCCAAAAACTTAGATTATGGTTAAAAAAAAATCTTTTGGAAATAAATTAGATTACTTAGTTCATAATGGTTTGCTTTTCCTAGAATTGTAAATTGTTGATGACTTGAATTTATTTTTTTTTAGACGCTGGCAAGTCAACTATTGGAGGACAAATAATGTAAGGAAACTTAAATTTTTAGATTTCCTGTTCTTGTGAATTAAAAAACATCAGTTAAAAAGAGTAATATTTTCTTTGTGGCTTTAATCATCATATGTTAATACTTTTGTAACAGAATGGTACTATCCCAGTCAATTGAGTTACTTACTGTCTTTGGAATTTCTTAATTTCAGCAGATTAATTTTATTGCTATAGGATTTTCACTTAATGGAAGCAACTGTGTGAAAGCAAGCATTATCAAATTTTAAAAATTAATCACTTTCTTAGAAGGTGGCTGTTTATTAGTATTTTAAAATGCAGTTTGAAACTGCTTTATACCATTGGTTAAACTTCATCCTTTTTGTGAAGATTAAAAAGAAATTAATATCTTTATTCCCCAATCATAATAATTTGTAGGGATTGTGTAAGTATTTAACTATTTGGAAGTATCTTTCTGCTTTATTTAAAATTGCACTTTTATTTTCCTTCTTCTTAGGTATTTGACGGGAATGGTTGACAAAAGAACACTTGAAAAATACGAAAGAGAAGCTAAAGAAAAAAACAGAGAAACATGGTATGAACTTACTGAAGATAGTAGCACACTTTGCTCTTTCAGTGCAATGAAACTGGTTGTAGTCTCTGTCTCAGTAGCCCTGGCTTCCTCCAGGGAAGATGATGCTCTTGCCCTGGGTGGATTTTCTGCGGGCCTCTTGTTTGGTTTGGCTTTTGTTGCTGTCTTTTGGTTGGTTGGGTTTTGGGGGACAGTGTGTGTATATACAGCACATGTAGCAGCCTGATTCCTCCTTCAAACAACTCCTGCAAAACTTGTTTCCCTTTTGAAAGCTTTCTCTTTTTGGCTGGAGGATAATAGGGGTTCAAAGGGCTCTGCAAAAGGAGCAGCTAAAGACTTCCTCAGGGGGAGAGCAACGATGGAGCTCTCAGGGGATGGGCACTGCCCTGAACTCACTGTACCGTGTGAGAGAGGGGAATAGAAAGGGTGACATAGTTCTTTTCACCAAGCAACCATTGTCCCACTTTGGGGAGCTCACCGTAGTAATAAATATATCAGGACCTTCCTCAGAAACTATGGACACTTGAAAAACAGTTTTTCTTTTGCCCCTTTCTCTTTTAGAGACTGAGTTGCAGGAAGTACCTCCATGAATGCTATTTTTATTCTTTAAAATGTGTCATGATGTGCAACAGAAAGTATGATGTACCTCTGTCATTATCAAAGATCTTGCTAGGTCACTTCATATATTCAGAGTCTTGAAATTTGAGTGGTTTCACTTTGTGATTCGGGAAGTTCTGTGCTGTAGTGCAGAATTGATATTTCAGTCATTGATGCATCTTTCCCTAAAAAATGTATGTGCCAAACAGACTTCCCATCCAGCTACCACACACAAATTCCCGCTTGACTCTTGTTAGCCAAGTAAAGCCTGACCTTTGGCTTGGCTGAAATCTTTCAGAAACCCAGGTCGTGGGGAAGACCTCAACACTTCAGAGCACGTGTCCTGGTACACACCAAAAGCCATCTAGCAGGTTACCCAGACCTCAGTCAGGGACAAAGAGCTGCTGCCAGGGGAACGCTGTGATTATATATCCATAATTCCCAGTGTTTAGTGCTTTCTCTGACTTGGGAACCTCTTTAGCTGGAAAGGACATCTTTGTGTTTAATAATCCCTGATGCTCCCTCCATGATCCCTGCTCAGCAGCATCTTTTCAGACATCACCCAGTCACTACAAAACAAAAGCTAAGGATGTCTACAAGCTGCTGTTAATGGTGAAAAATATTGCTATGTTAAACCAGTTCAATGCAGTTTTTACCACTTTTTTTATCCTAAGTATTTTTTTTCTTCTTTATGTTCACCAGTTTCAAAACACCTGAAGGAGCTAAGGAACGTTTTTTTTTTGAAATTCCAGCTTATCTAACTGAAAGCTAACTTGTCAGTGGTCAGTAGGAAGAATAATGAGGAGGGGACAAGAGTCAGTATAATAAAAATATCAAAGGTAGTGTGAATAAAGATAGTCTCTTTTTCATAGCCAGCTTCTGTTTAATATGTGCAAATAAATGAGAACTAATAATGTAGTTCTCAATAATAATATATGCAAATCAGAACTAATTTTTTAGTTAATTATGCTGAGAAGGAGGAATTGTTTTGTTTTCGAGACTGAGGCAAAGCTTAAATTATTTGAGGTTAGATCATACCTGAAGAACTTAGAAAATGAAAATTGTTTTTAGAATGTTTAGAATTTAATCCTTCTCGGTGTGTGAAGGAGAGCTGGCAGTGGGCTCTGCAGCTCACTGTATACACAAACCAGTCAGTTAAAGTCACTGTTGGTCTTGGAAATACTTAAGTTTAGCAATGCTGAGGTGGTTAAAATAATTAAGCAGAAAAAAGGTGTCTTATGACTAACAAATTGTATATAAATTTAATAAAAATTAATACAAAAATAGAGTATTTTGACTGGGATTTTTTTAGGTACCTTTCATGGGCCTTAGACACAAACCAAGAAGAACGAGACAAAGGTAAAACAGTAGAAGTGGGTCGTGCCTATTTTGAAACGGAGAAGAAACACTTCACTATTTTAGATGCTCCTGGACACAAGAGTTTTGTTCCAAATATGATTGGTGGGGCTTCTCAAGCTGATCTTGCTGTGCTGGTAAGGACAAATCAGATACTTTTATTTTGCATATACTGTGGAATTAAGCTTCTGATTTTTATTTTTTGTTTGCTTCTTTATTGTTTTGGTTACTTACAGCAGACAGAATTATCAAATGTTAAGTTTACTGAGATGAGTGGGTTTTGGAGTAACTGAACAGCTTCTTAAAGCTGCCCACAGGTGTCATGCGATTTTTTTACATGTCAGTGCAGAAACTAATGGGTAATATTGAGGATATACCAGTGCATTTTGAAAGCTTTTACTAGGTCTGACTACCCAAAGTTTTTTGAATAAGGCAGTATTATTGATTGTTGATGGTTCTGTTGTAAGAATTGTAGAACTTTTATTAAAATATGTATCTCTAATTAGGTTATTTCTGCAAGAAAAGGAGAGTTTGAAACTGGATTTGAGAAAGGTGGACAAACAAGAGAACATGCCATGCTAGCAAAAACAGCAGGTGTAAAGCATTTAATAGTTCTTATTAATAAAATGGATGATCCAACTGTAAACTGGAGTAATGAAAGGTGAGTTTAATATTAAAAAAACTAATCTTCATTGACAAATACTGAAATAAAATAATTACTAAGTAAAGTAATTTTTGTATCCCACTATTGCTGAAAGAATGGTTGACTGGTGGACTAAAGACAGAGGTTATAAAACTGGCAGGAAAACCAGAAGCATAGTGCCTAGGACAGTGCCTCTCTACTAAGCTGGAAGTTCTACACTCCAACATTCACTTTCAACTGCTTGGATCCATGCAGACATACCTAACAAATCCATGCATTCTAGCATGGTTTAATTGTTGACTTAAAACCTTATACTGAATCTAAATAAGGAAGTTGTTGTGTTTTCAGTAGTCGAGTTTGCCAGAGTTGTCAGAGAACCTGCTGTGTGTTGTGCCCAGAATTGTGGAAGTTTTTGTGGGAAGCCATGAGGGCCTGTGCAACCTTGGAATGTCAGCCTACTTTACTAAGAGACTAAGGCATGCCCAGTTGGTCTGTCTTGGTCCTGCCCCAACCTTCTGACATTATTGAAATTGCCCCAGACTGAGAGGAAGCAGTGTGACAGAAATAAATAGCATGAAACCTTCAGAAACTGTGTAGGAGATTGGAGGAGACCAAGCCAGCACTAAAGTGCCAGCCTGGAGCATGACCTCAGTAGTGTCTGCATGGTCTGTCCTGCTGTGCTGGCCTGGATCTCTTGCTTTAGCAGTCCCAGCATGTGCTGCTGCTCACCCAGCCCTGTCATTGAAGTGTGTGGAGAGCTCTGACAATGCTTTATGGAGCAGAGGAATGAGGGGGAACAGGAGAACAGACAATACTGAGCTGTGCTGGAAGGTTGGGGAGAAGATGCAAATAGGCCTCCAGGCTTTATTAGGCTTGCTTGCTGCTCACACAGTAACTTAACTGATGAAACTGAAATGTCTGTGGGTTTTTTAAAGTGCAGTATTATGTTATGCTGGAATAAGTGGAACTCACCTTGATCTGCTTGTCATTTTAATAGATATGAGGAATGTAAAGAGAAACTGGTGCCATTTTTGAAGAAAGTTGGCTTCAATCCCAAAAAGGACATTCATTTCATGCCCTGCTCAGGACTGACTGGAGCAAACCTTAAAGAACAGTCAGAATTCTGTCCTTGGTATATGTATGTATCTTAAATTGAGCAACTTGAATATTTGCTATATTTCAATAAAAGTAAATGCTTCAGTGAAGTTGGGAAGTAGCAGAGCGTGATATGTTGTAGTTGTGTGCCAAAGTGCTTGAGGAAATAAAGCCAGAGCAACAAGAACACATGCAACGTGCCAATGAAAAGCATTTGCTAACTGCAGAAGGTTTTTAGTAAAATATTAGCAGAGTTTTGGCTGCGTGAGTTCAGTGCCTTACGAGCACTTGAATTTGCCAGTGATGCTGCAGTTGACGTTGCTAGAATGAGTAATTGTTTGATGTGAGCAGTTTGCTTGAAGCTGTATTATAATTAAGGACAAGCCATGTCTCTCAGTGGATGTCATGTTTTCCAGTATTGTTCAGTGTACTTTAAAAAGTATTAGTGGAAATCACATTTGGACCTAGCTTACGGTTTTGTATTTCCAAAATATATTACATATCTGTCATGATTCTCAAAGGAATAATTAATTTGTGTAAAATACGCCTGTAATGTAACTTAAAAACATGCATTTCCTGGGCATTAAATGTTGGCTGGGGTAAAGTGGGCACTACAGATGGGATGTTATAATAGATTTAGCTGTCTTAGAGGTCATTGTTCTAAATGATGACAAGATGAAAATTATGCCTTTTGTTGGACTGCATTTATCCATTCTGAGTAATTTTTTTAAATGGAAGGGTGCTCACAAAATTGAAACAAATGCCTTCTGCTCTTTTAGTGGATTACCATTTATTCCATACCTGGATAATTTGCCAAACTTCAACCGTTCAGTTGATGGACCAATCAGGCTGCCAATTGTGGATAAATATAAGGTACAAATTAAAATAATAACATAGAAAGTATAAAGAGGCTGTTTTCAGAAAGCAGTAAATGGACTGTTTACTGTACTTTTAGAGGGTATCTTTTTTTCTTTGCTAAAGTTACGTTTCCAACTGTAGAATAGAGACGGGAGGGGGAAGTAAATAATTCTGGCATTATATGAAACTCCTAAAATCTGGAGAACAATTTCCAAAATACTAAGTCTAGCAGTGCTAGATAACTTCATAGAGTTAAGTAATCAGACTTAGAGGTAAATCATAAATAAAGCAGACTCTTAAGGAAAATGTTTTTGGTTGCTATGTAATGGTATCTTTCTGTGAAGGACATGGGCACTGTGGTCCTTGGGAAGCTGGAGTCGGGCTCTATTTGCAAAGGACAACAGCTTGTGATGATGCCAAACAAGGTATGGTAGGGTTTAGATATTAAGAAAATTTACTACCATAAAAAAAGAGCTTGGTTTTTAAAGATACTCATTACTTTAAATCAGAAAATATTCTGTTGCTCTGTTGAACACAACTAAGCTCTCATGTTTTACATGGGTGATGTTTCTGGGGACAGGGGGTGTGTGTAGCTCCTGAGCATTCAGAACTTGGGTTGTCCTGCCTTAGTAAACTCAGTAGCTGGACTACAGATCATCACACTTGAGCTGGGTTTTATTTCGTGTTTGTACAGTGGGCCAACTAAGCCTTTTACCTGCTGTGGGTTAATACTGCTCAAAGGTTTCATTCTTCCCCCTTTCCCTTTTTTTTTTCTTTCCCCCAAAAGGAAACAGGGAAAAAAACTTGAAAAAGAAAAAACTTCTCTTAAAAAATTCAAGTATTAGTAACTCATCATTCAAATATTTTAAGTGTTCTGAAGCTTAACAGAACCAAGTATAATGAATTTAAACTGTAATGGAATTATTTATTGAAGTACTGTTATATTACAATTATTTAGTACCAGACTAAAATATTCACAATGCAAATCTACGTTTTTGTTTTCTTTAAGCACAACGTGGAAGTTCTTGGAATTCTTTCTGATGATGTAGAAACTGACTCAGTAGCCCCAGGTGAAAATCTAAAGATCAGACTGAAGGGAATTGAAGAGGAAGAGATCCTTCCAGGATTTATTCTCTGTGATCTCAACAACCTTTGTCATTCTGGACGCACGTTTGATGCCCAGGTAGAATAACTACATTTAATTGCTGTATAGAGGAGTAAAAACCGTGGAAATATTTTGTTTCACCAAATCTAAAACTTCAGTAGTTTGAAGTTTCAATTCAGATTTCTTATTCACTACCATATCTCTAAATTGGCAATAACTTAATATACTTAACACTGACATCATTACTTTGAGTTTTTAAAATACAATTTGTTTTGAATGTAACTTCTCAATGAAGTTTTAGATACTTATAATGGTGAAAGCAAGACCTCATCTGGCCAATTCTTCAGTTATTTCCTTTCATATTATAAACAAGTTAATGACTTATAAATTTTGGCTCTTTGACAAAAATTTGTGTATATTGTTCAATAGACTTTTTAATATAGATCTGCATTGATTTTTCTCTGTTCTTTTATGATTGAAATTAGGAAAAATGCACTTATTTTGAATTGTTTTACAGATAGTGATAATTGAGCACAAATCCATTATCTGCCCAGGTTATAATGCAGTGCTGCACATCCACACCTGTATTGAAGAAGTTGAGATAACAGTAAGTCTCATTTTAAATTGTGATGTGAATATAAACAATCCAGTTGTTGGGATGAAGAGTTGTGTCATGTCATACATTTGTAGAGCAACTAATGCAACAAAGCTCCAGCCTTGAATGGAATTCTTGGTCAGTGCCCTAACACAAACAAAAGTGTAACTTTTAGCATAGGCCTTCTGAAAAGTGGTGTAAGTCATGACTGAATAAATCGTGGAAGTTTTTTCATATATTTGTTTGTAAGTATAGTCTTTCTTAGACCAATCCTGTTTGTTTGTTAAGAAAAATAACCCTTATTTTAGCACTCACAGCTATTAATTTTTTTCTTATATAGGCCTTAATCTGCTTGGTAGACAAAAAAACAGGAGAAAAAAGTAAGACACGGCCCCGTTTTGTGAAACAAGATCAAGTCTGCATCGCCCGCTTAAGGACAGCAGGAACCATCTGCCTTGAGACATTCAAAGATTTCCCTCAGATGGGTCGCTTCACCTTAAGGGATGAGGGTAAGGCTGCTTCAGCAGCAGTTACTGACTGCTGAAAAATTTACTTGAAATTGCAGCTCATGCATGGCAGTGAGGTATTAAAATGCTGGTATCTGGTGGAAATCACTCTATGGGTAACAATGGAAAAGTAAATCTAAGCAAATTGTTTTCATTGTGCAGAGTCCTTGCTAGTAACAGAGAGCCAGTTTTATTTGAATAATGTACAGAAATGTGCATTGTGAAACAAAAGACTGGATTTGAAAAATTACCAGCAGTGCTTTTTTGATGTGTCCTGGAATGTCCGTCTACAATATGAATAGCATAATTTCACTGTTTAAAGTTAGAAAGTATCAGGGGGGTTGTATGTTGGGCTTTAGCTCATTTAACACCCTGGTAAAACTCGCAGATTTGTGGGATGCATTTAAAATAAATTATCTTGAAAAGCAGTAAACAGATCTGGTAGTGATTCTGCCTTGCCTTCTCCTTAGATGAGTGCACAAGTTTCCACAATCCACATTGTGTTCTTTGCTGTCAGAATAGCAGGCTTACTATTTTAAAGATTTTAACGTAATTTACAACTTCATTTATTCTCTGTGATTTCTAATATTTGAGAGCCTGTATTTTGGGGAGAGTTTTCATGTTCTTGGAGACTTCTACATTCCTTTCACAGTTAATATAACTCTGCTGTTTGTCTCCTTGGTTTAGGTAAGACCATTGCAATTGGAAAAGTTCTGAAACTGGTTCCAGAGAAGGACTAAGCATTTTTCTCAATGACCCCGCACAATACTGTGAGGAAAATCGACTCAGCAAAAGCCTACTTCACACCGCCGTCTTATTTTCTGCCCATTGATAAACTTCTCCCCATATTTTGCAAAGACAAATTTCACAGCAAAGGTCCACATTATGTCAGCTTTCTCATATTGAGAGCTCTGCTATGCCACTGTTGAATTTTCCCAAAAAGAATTTTTTTTTCTCCCAAATTCTGCTTCCTTGGAAAGATTCGGCAATAGCTTTGTAAGTGATGTGGACATAATTGCCTATAATTATGAAAATCTAAAGGATTTTTAATGTTTAATTTCCCCCAGCAAATATAATAAGACCTCTTTTTTCCAGGCAGATCATTCAGAGTGTGCGAGTGTGTGTGCACATGTTACAAAGATGACTACCATGTTAATAAACTATTCAATTTGAAATCTTTTTCGGTATTGGAATTGCTTTTGAATAATGTTTTTTATCCGGATGTAACGCAGTTGCATTAGCTTTTTAACTTCCCAGTAACCCAGATATTTGGTTACTTGGACTTTTCTAAACTCCTCAGCCTCCCCACACACACAGTTTTAAATGAGGCAATTGGGCACTCAACCAAGTTTGTATTAAAATAATTAGGTTTGCCCCTTCCCTTTCTTGAATGCATTCTGAAAATTAAAAAACGTTCATGCAAATGTGGCACCTTCATTAGCTTTACATTTGTTAATATCTTCAGCAAATTTAGGTTGACTTAACGTCATTACTAGACACAGTAAGTCCATTTTGAAGGCTAGAACTACATATTGTGTCTTTATAAAAATTCAGCATTATTAAATTCTTAACTGCAGAAAATGCTAACAACCAGTAAAGCAGTGAAACTTGCAAAAATAAGAGAATCTGTGGCAATAGTGCCTATTAGTATTTATAAGAGCTACATTTTGTGGGAGAACTGGGCCAATTAAAAAGTGCCAGTTACATAAATTACTCAGTTCACCCTGTCTTTAATTTAGAGGGCTGGATAATCCTTGCTGTTTTAAAGATCAGTCTGAACTGAGAGGGAGAAAGACTATTTAAATCCCTAAGAGTTTGCACATACTGAAATATGGGAGGGTCAGAATCAAGCACAGTCTGTAAATTTTTGCATATCAAAAAGCAATGTAAGCTTATGAGGACCAGTGAAGTTTTTCTTGCGAAATTAAAGCAAAACTGGTTCAAAATAAAGCTTACTCAGTACAACTTGAAGGAGCTGCATAATAAAACCCTATTTAGCTGCACTTTGAAAATGGACTGTCTGCAATTGCTGTCCTGATTCTAACAATTAGGATGAAGGCTAAGGGATTTTTTTCATTTCCCAGAGTATTAGTAGTAATTATTAAAAGGTATCTTCCGAGCTTCTTCAGAATATCTTAAACTAAACATTCTCAGCTGTAAAATTGGTGAGCCCATCTTCTCCCCCAAAAGTCTACAGTCTAGTGACTGTATCTGAATTGACAGATAACTCAAAACTGAAACAGATTTACCTTTTTTGGGATTTTTTTTGGTTTGTTTTGTTTGTTTCTTTGTAACTGTGGAACTCCCATTCATTTCACTTACAGCTACATTGTATGGACAGAAGAAGTTATTGTCCTTCAGTTTCATATGACTACACTTGTAGCTACCGTAATGCATGGAATTTAAATAAATTTTATTATGTCTGCAAATCTCTGGGCTTTTATTTTTTTGGTAAATCAGGGTTTAAAAAGTAACTTTTTTTTTCTACCAAGTGAACAAAACCCACAGTTCCTTGGATCTTAAACTAATGAAGAAATTAAATGCCAAGGAAACTTACTGTCTTGTTCATATTCTGGACTGACGAGATTTCCAGATATCTGACTGCTTTCCTGAAGTAAGCTCATGAATTTGAAATTTGCAAAGACCATTATTGGAGAATACTTACCTAGATTCCTAAATTGTTAGGTCCTTTAAAACTTTTTTCTAAGGCATTGAAATGCATCTGAAGATTACATGATGCTCCAGCATCAGTTTTCCACTGTTGAGCAAACTTAATGTGGGATTTTAAAACTTCATTATTTTGAGGATGGACTGAGTATTTATTATTAAACTGAATAATCATCTGGTGGGTTGGAATATCAGCAGATAGAAGGTCTGAGTATTTCCATTATTCATCCCATCTAGTGCATTTGATTACCATTTCCATAATTCCAGTTAATGTCACCTTGTCTGTAAAGAGAGAGGCTGTATTATTACAAATTCATTAACAGAATCCACATTATGCAATTAAAGATATTCCTATCCTGTAGGAGGTTTTTATTTGGGTTTAAAATATTTGCATTCTATAGCAAATATATGAAAATGTAAGGCATAAATCTACACAAATTGGCTGCATTTTGGGTAGAAGAGCTGGAAGTACATTGTATTTGAATAGTCCTCAGATTACATCTCAATTTTTTCATTTCATCTCCATTCCACATTTTATAGTCCCATTTTTGCTACTATTAAATACAGCTAAATCTAGATGAAAGAAGACAAAAAGATAATGTGGCTTTGTTGGAAATAAATACTATTTGCTGATTCACTGATGTAATAAACTTTTTTAAATGACCATTTTGAATACTTCTTTTTGTGAAAATGTGGTATGCTGCTTTGAAGATGAAACAAAAATAAAGGAGCTGTGCAACCACAACAGTTGAAAGGAAGGGAGGAAAAAAAAAGGAAATAAAAGTTGGATTGAAGATACAGCACCCCTAGGAGCACTGCCAGGGTAACTGTGCTTACATGGGATACTGGCAGGGTATTCCTGGGCTCTGGCGTAGCTTTAACTCGTACCAGCAAAACTCTGTTTCTGCAGAAAGGAGGGATTGGTTTGGTTTTTCTTCCTCAGTATAATGGCATTTGCAGTGTGGTACTGATGAGGATCACACCTTTCTCTCTGATTGTCAGCCAAAGTTCGTAGTGTAGATACGGCTTAAGTGTTTAGCCATGATGTAACTTATAAAAACACAAGTTATTATTCTATAAATTAAGACCTTGTATGTCTTTGGAACAAAAATTAAATGAAAAAAAAAATCTGAATGTGCAGCAGTACTAATTATTTGGCAACAGGAAAATAATTCCTTGTTTCTGCAAGCTACAAGAAGTAAAGCACAGTAGTGGGAGGAATGGGTACAGCGATCAGTTGAGTAACATTGCCATCAACTGTCTGTGTGAAACCATTCCAGCTGCCTTGGTCATCTTAGCAGACAATCAGGAACTGATCCACAAATGTGATGACACCAGTTTCCTGAGACACTTACTCTGGTAGTAAATTGTATTCCTGAACCGCAAGCTATTGATGATGGTGTAATAGTGTTGTAAGAAAAATAGCTGCTTGAAGGAGGTTTATCCATGGGGATATTTGCTGGTCTTGACTTTTATGCCCTTCTACAGATTTTTTTCAGTGGCATAAAAAGCCCAGTGAAAATTGCTCAGTGAAGAACCTCTATTTTAGACTACTTATGGCACCATATATTAAAAATTATGTTAATTATGAGAAACGTGTTTTTATAAGTGTTTATTACTGAATATTACCTACGAAAAAAGATTGTTTCAATGTCCCAGGTATCTGATTCTGTATTCCTCTGGCTTTTGGGTCCGTACCGCAGACTGTTGAAATGACGCTGTTAAAGCAGATGACATGTACTCAGACAAGACTGTTTTCTTCCTGAACTGGTACTTAAAGGCTCTTACTTATTCTGCTGTTTTTGTATACCCTATAGAGGATTTGGTACAGAAAAATATACCAACAAAACTGGAGTTACTACTGAAGATTTTATATTGTGAACCTGTTTCTTTCCTTGTGTTTATTTTATCGCACTATAAACCTGACAAGATTCTACTTTTCCGCTGAAGAAATACTAGAAAGGATTCTAGTCTTAATATAAAATGGAAATTTATGTTAACAAACCCAAAATCTGTTGTCTGTGTATATATAACTTTTGATAATACATATCCTTTCATTGGCTTTCCTTCCTGAAAAGTATCAACTTCCAATGTAAATTTTTCTACATCTGTCAGTTCCATACACCCAAGAAAGTCCACATTACTTCTGAATAAAAGTAATAAGAGACATGACAGATTAACTGTTGGGTGACAAAAAGGTACTTGAGGCAGTGTTCCTGTCACCTGTTAAGCCTCTAGAAGGGATATGAGGCAAAGCATTATAACAAGAAAGCTTCGCACTTTGTTCAGTGCCATGGGCCTCGGTCCTTTGGGACAGCCCTCTTGGTGTATGTGAATTACTTGCACCAAAGCCTCGTGTCTGAGTCAGGTTAGAGCTGGAGGCTGACTCTAGGATTGCAAAGGAACACAGCCTAAAGAAAACAGTGCTTGAACAGTGGGTCTAGAGGGGAGATTCTCTTCTGAGCTCTTAGTGAGGCACTTCTTAGTCCTGTTTTAATCTCTGCGTATTCTTTGTGCTGGTTTTGTTGGAAGTGCATTTACAGACACCTGGGATTTTGGCATTGCCATCAAACAGTCTGGAGGACCACAAGACTGGAACTGAAACCTGAATTATCTTAAACCTCAAAGATGTCTTTACAGCAGAAACAATTGCTACTTGTACATCCCTTTTGCTGTGTGAAAGTGTAAAATTAGCCTTATAAAGGACTATCTTAAGTAATGAGCTAGAATGTCTTGCAATTATTTTCAATCTTAGCATTTGAATAAGTGACACAAATGACTTAAAGAAAAACACATACTTTCATGATCCAAGAAGTTAAATTGAGAACTACAGCAGGGCAGTGTACAACAGTAACACTGATCAAAGTAACAAACTGAATTTCCTTGTAGGAGTAACTGTAAATTTATTACACTTCTAAATTAAAAGTGCACTCTTTTATAGTTTATATTCATTGCATGCTGTATTAAATATTTCTTATTCAGACATTAACTTAATTTTTCCAAGACAGCTCTGTTAGCTATGCCAAGTACCTTTCAAGAGAAAATTACTAGACTAAGTCGTTAACGACATCTAGTAAAATTTAGTCATGTCAGACCTAAAATTGTTCAGAAGAATGTACTTGGATGAGACTGCTATGTGAAAAATTCGAATTTGAGTTGCTAATAATAGTCCCTTTAGTTTTATCCTATTAATGCTATACTGACCCACTAAAGTCAGTCTTCAAACTTGCTGTTCAATCATATCTTACAAGACTAGCCTGGCTCATTTTCAGGGAGATGTTCCAGTCATCTGACTTTTTCTATTTTGTTTTAACATGTCACTCTAATATGTTGATGTTTTATTAAAATATGACTGCCCTAAAATGTGCAGAGATAGAAGCAAGGCTAATACAATTATCAGAGCATACAGCACCAGAGCTAGTATCACATGCAGAAATTCCACCAGTACTGAAAAGGATTTAATGAGTCTGCCCTCTTTGGCTACCCTGTGTGTTCCTCACCTTCAGTAATTTCTCTAATCAGTACTTCATACAACATAGCAACAAAGGACAGCTTTTCTTTTTCTTAGCCAGTTTCTTTTTTGCTTTGGTTTGGTTTTGTTTTTGTTCAAATAACACAATAGAAAAGGAAAACTTCCATTTTCCAGGATTTTTCTTTTTCACTCTTTAAAATCAGTGTATGTCCATATGGTTCTTTTGTAAGTATGGACAAGTCTTAATGCCATCAACTATTCCACTATTGCTCCAAGGACACTAACAGCAGAAAGAAAATACAAACCACTACACAAAGCAGCTTGTCAAGAAACTAGGCTATTTTAGTTTCTCTTTGCACTGGCCACATCGATGGAGCAACAAATTTTGTTGGCACCTGATGAGAAGGAATAAAACCATAAATAGAAGGCAATGAGCAGGAAAAAAATCTAGAGAAGAGTGAATGACTAAGACTCCTAATTTCATGCATATTTAAGCCCTGGTTATGCATAGCTGTGTTATCCAGATAGCAGCTTACCTGTGTGATGAATGCACACAACCTAAAGCTGCCAGGGCACACACAGCACTATGAGAATGAGACAAAAATAATTCCAGGCTAGATTTTGTCTCAGAACAATGTATTTATCCAGCATTGAACTCAATGGAATAAGCATTCCACAATTAAGCTACTTCCATGTAGTCAGTCAATGCATTTCTAAACTGAACAGGAGATGCAGGAGTTTTGCCTTTATTAGTCGCACATGAGGAAGAAATGGTTTGACATGTGATAATCAGTGGTTGCCCCACTGGTAGTGACCTGGAAACAGCCATGTTCAAGACAGTGTATGAGGAAAATGAGCAGCAGAATACAGTCCCTGGACTCCATGAGACAGACTCTGGTTTATTCAGAGAACCAGTGGGCAGCATCCCATGGGATGCACCTCCGAAGGGCAAAGGAGCTCAGGAAAGCTGGCAGCAGGTCTTTAAGGATAACCTCCTCCAATCATACAAACAGTTCCTCCTGATACTCAGGAAAACAAGTAGATCTATCAGGAGACTGGCCTGGCTAAGCAGGGAACTTATGATAGCACTCCAGTGCACAAGGACAGTGATACAGGAAGTAAAATCAGGGATAGTCTTCAAAGAAGAAATCTGAAAACAACGCTCAGTTCTTCCTAAACATGATGGTGTGGTGGGTGGCCAACTACATTGGTAACTACTGTTTGGATAACAGGACTTGGGAGGGCAGAAATAATGGCTTGTACTCCACCTGAAGGCCAGTAACAAATGCAGTACTGCTCGGATTTATCCTGGGACATGTTCTATTTATTATCTCTATCGATGACCTGAAACACAGTCACATCAAGTTTGCAGGGGGCATCAAACTTGGGACCAATCATTACCCTCATGAACAGAGGGACCTGTATAGGCGGGAAAGATCTGGCAACACAAACCTGTCAATACTCAACAAAGGCAAATGCAAACCTGCATTTGGGAAGGAGCAGCCCCTTGCGGCAACACAGGTTGGGGAATGACTAGCTGAGGAACAGCTCCCCTGAAAGCGCCCGGGAGACAGCCAGCTAAACACGAGCCACCCTTGGAGGCAAAGGGGGCCAGCAGCATCCGGGTTTAGACCAGGACAGCACCATCAATAAAACATGCGAGTACGACAAAACCTTTTTCACCGTGAGGACACAGTGGATACAACCCTGAGCAACCCGGCCTGACCTCCGGCTGGCTCTGGTGCCGAAGCGGGATGGACTGACGGCCTCCGGCGCTCTGCTCCAAGCCCGGTGAGCCCGTGACCCTGCTGGGGCAAAGCTGCCTGCGAGGACAGGACGAGCCCGCCGCATCCCGCACACGCGGGGCACC
>VWZT01003761.1:141195-154376 GCA_013397055.1 Pachycephala philippinensis | reverse complement strand
CGCGGCCGGGCCGGGCTTAACCTGCGGCTGCTGCCGCTGTGGTGCCGTTGCAGGTGAAGAAGGCGGTGGAGGCTCTCGTGGCTTTCGCCAGAAGCAAGGCCAAGGGCAACGCGCTGCTCCTTAACGAGAGCGAGAGCGTCCATCTCCTGGTGACGGTCTGGAAGGTCCCGCGGGTGGCAAAAGTCATCAGAATGTAAGACATTGATACCCAGCCGGCTGGTTGCAGGGGTTGCTCGTGTCGTTTGGCTTGGAAAAGAGCACTTTGCAGATTCTGAGCGTAAGGGATTTGATGCCACGGCCCTGTCCTGGCAGCTCCCATGCCGTGACTAAGAACTGCTGGGTCAGAACGCTGCTTTACCGCTACTTTTGGTATAACTGGAAGCTGGTCTGTGCCAGCTTTTTGCACGGAGAATACTAATTCTGTGGGTTGCCAGTTACAGGGTATATGCCTTTCAGTCCTTAAGCTCGAGAAAATAGATCTTTGTCTTGACCCACCACCACCAAATCATTAGTAAGACTTCTTTCTTGTGGTAACAAAACTTGAATATGAATTAGAAGTTACCTTTTAAACTCTAGCTGTGCTACACTGAGAAAGTTTACATCCATTTATCAGGGCCCGAGTGTTATAAAGTTTTGTCTGATGGCTGGATGCAGCCATGGCATAAAGGGAGGAGCATGGAGGGTCCTCCTCCTGGGACCCGTGTGGTAAGGGCTGCTGGCAGGACAGGGGATTCCACCTTGTATCTGACTGGAGCCCTGGTATTCCATTGTATGTTTATCATGTATAGGTTCCATTGAGAATATAACAGTCTAAACACAGGTGCTTCTCTGTGTTGTTAAAGGGTACTGATCCCTCAGTTGTAGTTGTAGTTCTGGAGAAAACTTCTTTCTCTTACTAGACATTCTTTATGCATCTCATACTCTCATTGTAGACCACTGCCCCATGGCATTCGACCAGAAACAGCTGACGTTTGCCTGTTCACAAAGGATGAACCAAATTTATCAGCAGAACAGACTGAAAATCTGTACAAGAAACTTTTAATCCGGAATGGGATCAGAAGTATTAGCCAGGTAAGAGAGGTCCTTGCTGGTATAATACAGTACTGTAATTTCTTTCCTTTTATACCCCCAAAAAGAGTACAAGCCATTGTTATTTTTTGCTGTTCAATATTCTAATTCTCATTCACATTCTCTGGTAAGATTTTTCTGACTACTCAAACTGGTGTTTCTAAAATGCAAAGTTTACTCAATAATTTCTTCAGTTTGAAACAGGATTTTTAGTAATCAGATACAATTGTAGATAGATGTTCAGTATTTAGTTTGAGTAACCAACTGGAAAAACAATGTTTGAATATTTATACTCTTTGCAGCTGGATTGGATTGTTTATGCCACCAGCAATAAAACTATAAAACAACTTATTGTTACATTTAACCTTGATTTAGATGTTATTCATGTACTGAAGTTCTGTTTGGTGAGGTGCAGTTTCTTTGCAAGAGATCCATATTGTTTGATTCTAAAAACAGTAGGAAATGGATACTTTTTGATTGTCTTCAGCATTCTAAAATAACGCACTGTGATAGACTGTCAGTTATGCAGCTTTAATCTGTGCAGTTCTGAGAAGCATTTCAGGTTGCATTTTCAGCAGCAGGGGCTAAACTGGTGCTTGCATTGCAGATCATCTCATACAAAACCCTCAAAAAGGAGTATAAAATGTTCGAAGCGAAGCGGCGCCTCCTGAACAGATTCGATCTCTTTCTGTCTGATGACCGAATTAGAAGGCTTTTGCCCTCACATCTAGGAAAACACTTCTACGAAAAGAAAAAGTAGGTCTTTAAACTTTGTAAATCCATTTTTGCATTATCTTTTTTAAGGTCGAATTCTTCTTAGTAACAGGGGAATTGGTTTTGGTTTGGGTTTTCTAATTGTTTCCTTTTTTTACCCCTCTCCCTTTCTGTTTTAGGGCACCTTTATCTGTAAACCTGAAAGCCAAAAATCTTGCCAAGGAACTAGAAAAACATATCCAAGGGACTACACTTACAGTTAACAACAAAGGGTGTTGTTAGTAAGTACAAATAGATTAATACATCACTTGAAGGGTGGTTCTACCTTAACTGTAGGAATTTTAAGTGAGTTATTTTTATTCCTTTAGTATTTGAATAAAATATGTTAAGGGTCACCATTCCAGATAGGGGGTGCTTTGAATCTTAACCTGTATAATTAAATTATTAGTTCTACTTAAGTTTTACTGTAAAGCTGGGGGTTTTTGTCTCTTTTTTCTTTTACCTAAGGAATTTCTAGGCACCTGTCACTGTCAAAGAGCATATACAATCTTAGTTTTAATCTAATTTAATAATATTTTTCTATTTCCAAAATATTCTAATAAGATTTTTTCATGTATTGTGTATCTAACAGGATCTAAATTGTTAGAAACGTTTTGTAATGTAAGGCAGAAGTTGCATATCCAAATATGGAAGATGAATACAGGTGAATCTATTCTGTTATCACAAAAGATTTCTGCCATAGCCATCCATCCTTTATGAACATTAAGATAATTGCAGATGACTGGGCTTTTGCATTTCTGGGTATGCCTAAACTAAACAAGCAACGTGAAATAAGTTTATTTGCCCACATATAAAGATTATCCTTCTCTTCTTTCAGTACAGCATGTATAGGTCACACTGGGATGAAAGTGGATGAGATACTTGAGAATATCATTGCAGCAGCAAAAGTGATTGATAACAAGTTACCAAAGGTACTGCTGATTGACTGCATTACAGACAAACAGGTTCATACTTCAGCCTTATTTTTACATAATATACTGGTTTTGTTTTTGCAGAAATGGAAAAATGTAAAAATTCTTCACCTCAAAACACTCAAGTCAGTTGCACTCCCAATATTTACTTCAGATATCTCCAACCTGGATGAGCTTGACAAAGAGCCGTCTCTCAAGAAAAATGAAGTAAAGGTAAATGAAATTTCTTCAAACTTTGCATAAATTAAATTGGTGCAGCTAGTTCTTTGTCTTCCTTCTATGCATTGTAGTGTTGGGTTTAAATGTATTAGCAATTAATCACAGGCTTTTATGGCTAAAACTGGTTAGACATTCCTGCCTCAGTGCTTCAAATACTCAGTAATAATAATGAAATTATGAAAACTCCCTTACAGGTTTTAAAGCAAACTGGAAATAAATAAAGTGTTTCTGGACCTAAACTGAAAGGAGTCGAGATTCATTCTTAGAATTTTGCTTGTATTTATTCCTATTTGCTTTCCGAAAATACACTCATTAACGTATATGTGGATTCAGATCATGCATCTGTTATTTGTTGGTTAATCAGTGGCATCTGAATAATTCTCAAGCTCATATGTTTGTATGTATAGGGGGAGCTCATACTTGTTAAAAAAGTAGTAGTTGGCTATTCCTTTGTACTGAGTTCTGCTTATGTTCATTTGTCTGAAATGAATTTGGACCATGAATATTTAACTTAGGGACTGTAATCTTGACATTAATATAGTTGTGAGTTATTTATAATAACCTTCTGCATGCAATGCATTTTTTTCATATTTTACATATGGTTGATTAGTCCAGGTCTATTGAACAAGAGTTTTTAATGTTGCTATACCATCTAATTTTTAACCACATTAAAGCAATTATTATACATTTAGAAATGATATGGGGATTTGTCTGAGATGTACTTCTGATTAATTCTAGAAGGCAAAACCCAAGAAAGCGAAGAAGACAGCTAAAAAACTGAATTCAAGTCAAGTCACTGTGACAACAGAAACTAAAGCTGCTGCTGGTACCCAGGAGCCTGTGATAAAAGAAAAAGTAGAAATAGTCCAAGAACCAGGTGATCATGATGATGAAGAAATTCCACAACTGGTGCCTATACAAACAAGTTCAGTTGACCTGAAGGTAATTACTGAATAATATTGAGAAACTCGCATTTCAGTTAAAACTAAAGATTTTGAACAGTTCGAATGGTTCATTGCTCCTTAGGGAATAGTATTTGTTAGCACACTTCAAGTAGATTAGGGCACAGTTCAATTGAAAGTGTCATTTGTAATGGTTTTCACTGATGGTTCTTCCTGAAAAACAGGAAATACGTTTCTTGCGTGGAATTGTAATTTTTTTGTTTGTGTTAAATACAGAAAATGGAACCAAGTCCAGAAAAAGGTGACAATTTGGGCAAGAAAACCAAAACACCCCTTGGTAAGAGAAAGAAACAGGCTCTAGTGGTGGAGACTCCAAAATCAAAACCTGAGGTTACAGAAGAGTGTGCAGACTTGCAGACGTCATCAAAAGACAAAAAAGCCAAGCAGGTCAGCAAGCCAAAGGAAGCAATAAAAGAAAAAGACGTGAAAAAGACTCAAAAAAAACCTGAAGCAAAGTCTTTTGCAACACCCAAAGCTGGCAAGTCAATACAGTCAGCCAGGAAGCCTTCAAAATCACCAAAGCGGGCACCCAAAAAGGTGCGCGTGCCACAGTCAGCGTGAACGTTGTCTGTTGTAACACATTTTTTATCATGATTCCGTAGTGTATTTTCAGTAAACAAATTTATTGATGAAGGAAAATGCCTTCTTAAGAAATCTGATCCCAAGAGCTTTTTTTTCCACCAAGATCTGTAATGATTCAGTGGTTTCCTTCTAATTTACAAGCTGGTACAAATAAACTCACTGTCTTAATGGCCCCATCACCTCTTACCTTTTCCTGGCCCAAACCAAAAATACTCGAAGTTTTCAAGTGTCAAAGGGCAGAGACAGGGCTATCTTAGGGAAAAAAGGCTGAGAAATACTTTCTGAAGCAAGAAGCATGGATGCCAAGAGCAGCAATCTATGTGTGCTTTTAAAGGTGAAATAGTTGCTATAATTTTTTTAAAAATTGTTCAGTGTAATAAAGACAGGTTGGCAGCTATTGGTCTTACTGCAGATATTCAAGTTAGCAGCCTGGTACCAAGCCAAACATTGTAATTTTTAGCTGTTTTTACCTAGGGTATTTGTGAGTTAAAAAGGCACAAGACAATTTTCCTTTAACCATACATACTTTATAACGTCAAGCAAAATCTTACCTGCAGTTTTGGGCTTTATTTCTGCTACCAGAACAGTTGAGAGTATTCCTGCATAATGGTCTTGGAACTGTTGTTCTTCCATGTGAAAAAAGCCAAAGGCTGTGTGAATTCCAGTTGTGCCAGCCAAGTGGATTCATCCTGTGAAAGCATGAAAAATACATCAGGACTGAAAGGCGATATATTTGAAATTTTACAGAACAGCCCAATCTGTTCTGTGTGATCACTTGCCTGTCCTCCGCAGAGTGAGAATACAAGGCAGATTCGTGTTGAAAAGTCCTAGTGGTAAAAACCCCAAATACGAAAAAGGTGGTAAGAGACAAGATTAATCATTAATAGGATGTAACCAGCCTCATTTGTCATTCAAAAAACCCTATCACATCTTCCTTTTTAGGGCATCCTCATATCATGATATTGGCTACCTAGAAAGAAAGCAGGTGCTAAATAAAATGTAGTAAACACTAATGAATATGAAAATAGTCTGCTTGATCTATGGTGGCAACTTTTTTTGACGCTTTTGCAACCCTGACTTTTTGTAACTTTCCAACTATTTAGTGAACGAAATGCTATGATAGGAATTGAGTCTGTAATCCCAGTAGACCAATAGCACTCACTGTCACTGGAGGAGTAGTCTTCCTCAGCAGCATCATTCTTGGCACACTGTACTTCCACAAAAATGTAGAAGGTGCCTATGCTGTTAAGCCTGGTCATAGTTCCTGTTAGCTTGATATTTCCAATTACTGAACAGTGGCTTACCCATCGTTAAATAAGGTGTTAGATGTAAGGCTCTTGTGAGAGCAGGCACAAGAGATCCTACATCTAAATACAAGTTCTTGTGTTTGAGGACTTGGGAGTGTAAAAAGATATATACCAGGTCATTAACTAACACAGGGGTGAACTGAAATACGTGTCTTGCCTTTTACATAACTGTTTTACTTACTGAATTTTACATCCTGCACTGACAACCTCTTTCCTGTTTGTCAACCTGAACTTGTATTCCAACTGCTCTTTTTAAGCCTCCTCAAGCACAGTTAAAGGAGTCTATGTGCATTTGCAGATGCACATTGTAACTGTCTTGCAAATCTCTGCTGTCTGCGACCAGCTGCCTCTCCTTGCAAGTGTGGAGATCAACAAAGTCGATGTTCAGCTGGGGACCACTTGAAGTGCCTCCCTTCTAGGGTGTCTCAGGTGCCACTCCCTCAGCTGGAACAGCTGAGCGGGCCCAGCCGTGTCCGTCTCACCCGCTCAGGGGAACGGCAGTGTGCAGCACTCCCAAGGAGGCCTCAGCTCCCAAATGCCATCGGTCGCTACAGATCGGCCTTCGAGCCGCACCGCGGCGGTCTGGGGCCCGGCGGGGCCGGTGAGGGCGGCGTGCGCCCTTCTTCCCCTGCGCGCAGGTGCGGGCGGGGGCACAGCGCGGCCCGGCCGTGCCCTCAGGTGTGCGGGGGGCGCGGCCTGGGCGGCCCCTCAGGTGCGGGGGCGTGCCCTTCACCTGCCCTCGGGGGGGAGGGCGCGGCCCGGCCCTGCCCTCAGGTGGGCGCCGCCCTCGCGCCGCTGCCGCCTCCCCTCAGGTGCGCGCGGCCCGAGGCGGCGGTGGCGCCGCTCCCGATGGCGGCCCCGGGCGGGCTGGGCCGCTGCGTGGCCGCCTTCTGGCTGGCGCTGGCCTTCGACGCGCTGGGGCTGGCGGTGCTGCTGGCCGGCGTGTTCGCCGACGTGTTCTTCTCCGACCTGCTCATCTACGCGGGCGGCATCGGCATCTTCCTCAGCCTCGTCTGGTGGGTGTTCTGGTACGCGGGCAACCTGGAGGTGCCGCCCGAGGAGCTGCGGGACGACGTGGGGCTGTCGGCGCCCAAGGGCCGCGGGGACACGCTGCTGCGGCGGCTGGTGCACGGCCTGAGCGTCCGCCTCACCGCCGCGCTCGCCCCCGCCCGCCCCGCGGACCTGGAGCTGCAGCGCGCCGGGGGCACCCGCGGCCGCCACGCCGACCCCGGCAGGTGAGAGCCGCGACGGGCCCCGGGACGGGACTGCGAGGGGAGGCCGGAGCTTTAACTTTGGCTAGAGCTTGAGCTTGAGAGAGCTCTCCTGCCCGAGATTCAGTTTGACACTTGCTGTGTTACACCACCTGCTCGCAGCTGACGCTTCTTAAAATAAAAGTAGTGTGGAATCTTTCTGAGCTCAGGCGGTAAAAAAATCGAATGGTAAAGACTGCACAAATGTGACTAGGCAGGGAAGACACTTCCTGTAGCCGTTTAAGAACGGAAAAGGAGAGCAGGAGCAAAGCCCGGGGAGTGTGGTGGAGGTGGCAGGCGGAGAGCTGCTGTCACAGAGCAGCACAGGAGCCGTGGCGTTCTGAAGTGGTCCTCACGGCAACCAGATGCTGCCAGAAATGGCCATTAACTAGTGCCCCACATAAGCTCTTGGGAGGGAAATCCCCCTCTTTAGCACCATGAAATGTTGCTTCCTTAGAGAACAAGAAAGGTGAAAGGCTGACTTGTATTTAACTTGGGGGCAGAGTTGTAGATAAGAGGTTGAAACCCATAAATTCATAAATCAGTTAAACTACTTGTCTTGAACCTCAGTCATCTAGAAAAGATGTGATAATATCCGATGTGTAAAGGAAGTATCTAGGTCCTATTTCAAAGCATGGTTGAAGAACATCAAGCTTTTCAAAATATCCCCAGTGTGTTCATTTATATGGCATGTTCATTTAGGAAAAAAAAGCATGTTTAATGCCTTGAAAATGTGTGTGGGTAAAAAAGTCAAGCTTTCACTTCATTATGTAAAATCCTCTATTGAAGCAACTTTAAACACAGTTTTATACTAAGTGTTTGAAATGTTCAAGCATTCTAAACATCTCAGTGTTCTGATTCACTGAGATGTTGCACTGTGTACAAGATCAGCTTTTCCTGCTGCTCCTCAAAACTAAATTCTGAAGACGCTGTTGATTTACAGAAAAGTTCATGTCTTCTTGCATGAAAGCCATGAAATTTTTGTTGAGAGGACGTTTTAACAGCAGGGAGATTGAGTATAGGTAATTATTGCTTAATAGAAAACTTGTAGGAGGCAGGAAAGAACAGCAGCAATACAACTTTCAAAGATTTGTTACTGCTTTTTAGTTTATTATTAACTACACCTGCAATTAGAAAACAGGCTGTTGAAAACGAGTCAGGCTTTCTTTTTCCAAAATGGGTCTAAAATTGACAGGTCCATATTTGCAGGGAAAGATTTGCATTTATAAATTACTATGCATAACCTTTTCATCTAAAGATCATGGCAATTGCAGGTATTGAGCTCAGTAGATAATCTGCTCTCTCTGTAGATGCAGTATGTGTACATGGATGTGTATTCTGTTGTAATGAACTTCTAATAGTGAAAGTTATTCATTATTTTGAAATATTTCAAGTCTTATTCCTAAGACTTATTCTAAGTAATTACATTTCTATGTCCTATACGGATAGAGATATATATAGCGATTTAGCACAAGATATCCCAAGTAAATAGCAGCTTCTGTTGCTACAGTAAACAAGCTTCAGTAATGGTAATTCAGAAGGAACCAAAACACAGGGAGTGTATAGCAGGTATGTTAGATATTGTAACATAAACTCTCTACGATTTTACTTGCAAGGTGAAACAAAGGATAACAAATGGTTTCACCTTCAAAGATAATTCACAGTTCCCTTTTGAAGTAAGTTCATCTAAAGTACTTTAGAGTTTCTCGTAAACAACTGTCTGAATCAGATCATTCCTTGCTGATAGACCAAATCCTCTCCCCATCTGGAGATACTTATGAACTTAACCAAACGGGTTAAACATGTTTGGGCAGATATTGTCTGGACAAGGAGGAAAAAAACACCACCACCACACACACATTCGAAAACAAACAAATGAAAAAACCCAACCAAAAAAAACCCCAATCCCCCTCACTGTATTGGCCATTTGGAAACCTTCTTGAGCATTAACTTTCTGAAGTTATTAAAGGAACACTACATGTTGTTCTGATTTCCTCTCTTAAAAATTATATAGTAGAGAAAGGTGAGAATTCTCGGGATATGGAATGCTTCTATTAAAGGAATAACAAGTAGATTAGGATCCTCAAGCCTGAAAAAAGATGCAGAGTATAAAGTGTTCTAGAAGTCTCTACAGTCAGTATGGGAAAGGTATGAAGTGCATACCTCCCAAGGCAAAAGCAGGAAAAAACAGTCCCATGCTATGTAATTGAAGTGTGGGATTATTTGATGTGGGACAGATAAAAATTTACTGATTCAAAAATCCAAAGGAAAAAGCAGAAGAGATGTAAAGATAATATGTTTGGCTCAGGAAGACCTGGGGCAGTAAGTGGCAGTTGAGATGATATCCTGAGGAGATACTACTTGTGTGCCATATTCTTATGCCTTTATTGGGACATCACACTTGGCCACTGTTGGAGATGGGCTGGTGACTTGATGGATCTGTCCTTTGGGTCCCAATTGGCTGTTAAACATGAGGAAAAGTACTTTTAAGATTGACCTTAAGTAACAGTTTAGAGTTTTATGGCCATTTGTTCTAAGACTATTTTGGAGTAACCTTTTCTTAATGTTCTATCTTCAGGATCTGTTGAAGACACAGACTATTGACATTACTGCCCCAAAAAGTGGGGGAAGTGCTGCAAATTATGGAAAGAGATTCCCTACTCAAAGCAATAGGATTCTCTTATTGTGGAATAATCTCTGCAAGCATTGTGGACTCTCCATAAAATGGACACGTGGAGCCGTATCTCTGCCAAACGCACCTATTTCAGTGTTGGACTGGATTTGCTTTGAAATGGTGAAGAAAGATCCCACAAAATCTCTTTAAGAAGTGAGAAGTAAAAAAGAATTGAACCAGATTTGCTGAAAAATCATTGCAGCTTGTCATATAGTTGGTTTTATTGTTTTGTTTTCATTATTATTATTTTTAATAACCTGGGAGGTTTGGATAAAAAGCTCTTGCACAATGAAAAGCTCTTGCACTGTTTTTTACCAAGGTCTGGAAGTTAAACTTACTGTGAATTTTTATAATGCCAGTGCAATACTTTTGTTTGTAAGGGTGCTTTTAAGATGTCTATATTAAACTATTGATGCAAAGCTGCAAATGTAGTAGAAGCTGTTTATAGTGTAAATACACAATTTACAGTGTCTCTTGTAAAGTTTCGTTGTTATTTTGAAATAACCTGGAATCTGAGATTTTCTAAGTAGACAAATAACACCAGTGATGTTGGCATACCAGTGCATTCTTCATAGCTACAAATGATGTAATACGATGACTCTTGCAAGAGGCATTTTTAGTCCAGTGATGTTGGAAATTATTTTCTTAATGCTGAAGCATTTGAGGGAGGGAACATGACCAAAAGAAACCCTGTTGATTAACAAGTACTCCAAGGCTTTATAAAATATTAACAACCAGTACCTGGAAAAAGATTTATATTAATGCTAATGATACCTAAAATCATGTGGAGAAATTCCTCATGAGTTCCTCTGTTTTTGAACTAAGAGTTTGATCCCACCATCAGCAAACACTGGTAGGTCTTAAAATCTCAATGCACAATTGTTCTATGCCACACCTTATTGAATACTAGAAGCAGAATTAAGGAAAATATTTACTAAGAACACTGTGGCTGTACTTCCTTGTGAACTCTTGAAATGTCTTTCAGTGTTTTCTTGTAAATTACTGGAGTAACTTCTTTTCTATGTGTATTCTCACTTTTAAATGTTTTCCGAATGCTCTAACTTTTAACCAATTCTGAAGAACACTCAACTTGAAGGTGTGTAATGTGATTTCTCCTTTACTAACTGCAGTTTTTAGGAGGTGTATGGAATTTGTTTCCTCCTTTTAAAGGAGCTGCAATGTGACACCACTGTGGTGTTACAATGGTCTGATTAAAAAACCCAAACAAACCAAACAAGCTCCTCCCTTAAAACCTGTAGATCAATTTTCATTCGCACGAATTTTTTTCTGTTTCATTGTTACGAGCAGAGAGAGCTGCTTTTTCTGATTCCCTATAGTTTTGCTTATAAAGTGAATTATGAGATATGGTGTTTAATAAGTGGAATGATTAGTAGCAGCTATAAATTAAGCCAAAACTTACATATGTAGTTCACTTTTCATTTGTGAAAAACAAAATTTTCTATTCAAGTGTTGCAATAATAATTACTAGAGTGAAATAAGCAGGGCTTTGCATTCATTGTATATTACAATGTAATTAATCTTAAATCCAATATCAGTACTTAATGACTGTTGCAAAAGATGGTAGCTAGAATGCAACTTCACTAAAAGTTATGTGGAATTCCAACTAGTTTACTAGTATGAATAGTATATATGTTTTAAAAATTAAATATAGGGGCAGATCCATCAGTTAAGGAGGATGTTAAACACAAAGAAGCACCAAAGCAATAGAAGGTTACTGGGATGTTGTGTCCAAACAATAACAGAGGCAGTGCTTGCTGTGGAGCAATGATACCTGTTGTAAGTATTGTAACTATTTTCTTTTTGAAAATGTATCCAGTTAATGTTTCATGCAATCAATTTGCCTTCTAAATCAGGAAGGCTAATACTAAACAGAAACTGGGAATCATCTGCAGTTAAACATTAACAAATATTTAACACTATTTTAGTTGCATGATATCCTTATCAGCTGGGCTCAATGCAGCACAAAGTCCATTCAAAGACCTTTTGCATTGTTGACTGGAAGGAAGCTCTCGGACATGTTTAGGGCTGCTTGCTGTTACGTGAACAAGAGTTGTACAGCTAAAACTAGAATTCCTTTAGACATTCAGGACAGTCCCATGCATGCTGCTTAAAAACTTTGCCAAAACCACAAAGAACCAGCCTAGTTCCAGAAGTGTGGGTACAGGAGTCTTTTGCATCTAGTTAAGCCTTAAAACTAGCTCAAAATGTCACCCTACATTCCACTAAAGTAAAAACGCCAACCCCGTAACTTCTAACTATGTAGGTGGATTAAATGCTTGTTAGACTTTAAATATGGACTGGATCTAATGGAAGTTTTCATGTGGCATATAGTGTCTACTTAAATGGGAACTTCTTCATCAGGGAACGATTAAATTATTAGTAACGCCTACAAAAATCTGTTTGATGTGACTTGTGAGAGTTGCTGGGAGGGACATAATTATTACAGTGGCAGTCCGTGTAGAGAAGGAGCAGAAGTGTATAGCAAGTTGAGAGGGCTAAGGTCAAATAATGGTACGTGTTGCTGCAGCTAGTTTGTGTGAATTGGTGAAGTAAATGTTGCGTATTCACCCAAAGTAAGCTTTGAGCAGATTGGACGTTTATGAAGAACGACACAGGAAGTGCAAATCTCTGTTCATACCTACCCAGGTTGCTCTAACAGTAGAATTTGTGTGTTCCGGGAGGAAAAGCAGTTACTAGTTCCATGACAGAAAAGTCCATAACACATTTTGTTTAATGACAGGTGCTTTAATATAGGCCTAGCCTACACAAAGAGGATGAAAACATCCAGAAATCTCACTTGAAGTTCCTGTGCCTCTGTTCTAGCAAATCCATTATTGCTTCCCAAAGTCGAACTCCGCTTTGTTTAGAGCAGATTTTTTGGCCCTCTTTAATCTAAACTAAGTTGTTCGGACCATTTAGTTCATCCTTTCGGATTGCAGTTTTTAGTTGATAACCCTTCCTGTCCAGGCTGGCCGTGCCCGTGGTGTCACCTGTGCTGTGAGGGGCTGCCCGCGGCTCTCGCCGCTCGGGAGGAGCTGCCCAAGGGGTCGGGGAGCGCTCGCTTGTGAACGAACCCGGGATGGGATCGCTCCACCGTTGCGCTGGGGATAAATCTGGAATTCTGCTTCCCTGCCGGCGGCTCACGCACCCTGGGACCGGGAGAGCTACCGGGAGTCAGTGTTAAAACCGGAACGGTGACGAGAGTACAGCTTCCCGCTCCTCTTGCCCGGCTTCATCCCCGCGTACGGGGCGGGAAACGCCCTCTCCGTGCCCCTGCCCGGCTCCCTCGGTCCGCCCGCACCACGGCGGGCGGGAACAGCGGCGCGGCTGCTCCGCTTCCTCCCGGCGCTCCGTGCCGCCGCCCGGCGGTGCCGCTCCGTCCCGGCTCCCTGGTGCCGCCCGGCGGTGCCGCT
>VWZT01003761.1:0-141015 GCA_013397055.1 Pachycephala philippinensis | reverse complement strand
CGGGACGCGCCGGGCGCGGGGTGCGGCGCCGCGGGCCCCGGTAGCGGGGGCGCGGCAGCCATCGCAAGGCAAGGAGGGACAGCGGGGGGGACCCTCGGGAGAGGGGGAGCGGCTCCTGCGGCTCTCCCTGCTGAGGAGAGGGCCCGAGGGGGGCCCCGGGCCTCCGAGCGGTGCTCACGCGGCTTCCCCTCCCCGCAGGTGCCGTGACCATGCTGGGAGCGGACGAGTTCATCAGCTCCCCACCCAGGAAGACGGTGCGGTTCGGGGGGACCCTGACGGAGATTCTGCTCAAGTACGAAAAGGTGACTGCGGCTTCCCGAGGGCCTGCGCTGCGTCCGGGCTGCTGGTTCCCGGGGTCATTCCGTGAGAAGACTCCTTTCGCCTTACGCAAGACCGCGTCTGAAGGCTTAGGGAAAAAAAACTGCAGTCGGCTGAGCGTTGTAGGCTTGTGCCAGGCGGTATTGCTGTGTGAGTGAAAAGATTTCTCCCGTGAGTCAACCTGAGTGGTTGGGTGGATGTAAAGCCTGGCTTATGCTAAAGTTTGCACAGGGATCCAGCTGTGTCTGCAGCGAGAGCAGCTGAAAATGAGCCAGCAGCCTCGGATGTCTTCTGGGACAGCGCCCTGTTACCGCTGCTTCAGCCTTCCTGAGCTGCCTCTCTTGTGTTCTTGATGTACCTGTTCAGCAGTAGTTGGTTGTTCAGATACATTGATGAAATTGGTATTTTTTACTGAAGAAAAAAAAAAGAGAAAGTAATTTACATATTTTTGTTTCCCCTGCTAGGGTGATACCACCGATTTTGAGTTGTTAAAGCATCAGCTGTCAGATCCAGACATAAAGGTAAGACTGTGATAGTCGGGGTCTGATGATCTAAAGTATGTCTGTCTGACTGTAATCACCAGACAAGTCATTCTGGTGCTTACACAAATCCTTTGCTTTAAACATTTAAATTGTATTTAACAGCTTTTTTTCTTTGCGGAAACCATCAGAATTAAAACTGAATGGAAAACAATTGTCTATTTATACACATACATATATGCAGGATCTTCATAAATGGTGTCTCATGCTTACTGACTCTGCTCTATCCTTTGAGTCTGTCTTTGTTCTACATACCATCTTTTTAGGCCACTGATGCTTGATTATGGAGACACTTCTGTAGATCAAACTGTGGTTTCTGACTTCCATAAACTTTAAGTTGCATCGAATTTTACCTTCTGTTCTCACTAAATCTTGTTTCATTAGGCAGTGACATACATACGCATCTAGTAGTTATACCCAGAAGTATTGTTTCACAGCTCTTCTGTATAGCTACAAGTACCTACCACATTTGCTGTTTCAAGACTTAAATATCCCTTCTGCTTAAACTGGAGCAAAAGAGAAAAGAAAATTAAGATGGAATGCCATGTTTTTTAAAGTTCTTTTATGTTCTATATGAATGAGCTTTCATGCCTTGCTCAGTCTGACTGAAGCCTTCCAGGCAGGCTGTTGGTTTAGGAGTTGGCATGAATGTATTCTGCATTCAAGAACTTTCATTGGTGAGGACACAAACTTAAAGAAATTCCTTTCATATCAGTGTGAAAAGAGTTTGTATTTACAGTCTTAATCTTTGACTTGTAAGGGTTTTGTTATTTTCTGCTAATAGGTAATACTGTTTATTGGAATAGTTGCCTATTTTTTCTGCTTATTTTAAGGATGCCCAGATCATTAATTGGCTGCATGAATTTCGAGCTTCTGTTGCATATTTGACCAAAGAGCTTGAACAACTGGTCAACGTTTTGCTGGTAAATATCTGTTTGCTACATGGGAAGATTAAGAGTTCAGTACTCAAAACGTCATTCTCTGACATCTTGATCTTTGCTTACTTTTAGAAGCTGCCATGGTTGAGAAGGAGCCGAGAGGTAGTGGAAGAATATCTGGGCTTTCTTGGCAATCTGGTGTCAGCACAAACTGTCCATCTCAGGCCATGCCTCCGGATGATCGTGTCACAATTTGTCCCCCGTAAGTTACTCCTCTCTTAATTTTCCTTGTTTGCTTGTCAAAATCCCTAGATAGATAAGTTCTGTGTAAATACAATCCATGACACAGTTAATTACTGGGTTATTGAATTTTTTCATGTTGATTGTGATACAGATGGTTTTCTGTACCTAGATTTTAGAAGACATATTCTAGTTGCTAGTACAGATACTGTTCTGAAGATGTCTTGGAAATGGATGAACTGTATAATTTTTTTACTACTAAAAAACCAAAAGCTGAAGTGAGGATCATGTCAGATGATCTCAAGAACCTCCTGGTTCTGTAAATAAAAGTCTTTAAGAAAGTCTTGTGGCTAATTTTGATGCTTTAGTCCTGGTGGAGACTTTTGTCCAGTGTGTTTGCTATTGAATTTGTTACCTATAAGATTCATACAATTTTGATAAAATAATCTCACTTTTTGCTAGCTCGAATAACCATCAGAGAAGATGATGTGGATATTTCAGATTCTGATGATGATGATGAAAGTGAGTATAAAGGATATATATATGCCGCTGTAGTGCCTTTACTAAAAAAGTATACAGTGCATGTTGCTCCTTTTTTACAAAATTAATTGAGCTGAGTTCAAGTAAGACATCGAGAAACATCCTTAAATTCCCAAGTCAAAGACTCTCTTGTACTCAAATCAGTGTGCTGACCCGCTCCTAATTGCTTTCAAAATATTCCTGTTAGTGCAGTATCTGTAGGAATAGAATGCATGGGAAAACATTCCTAGTCCTAGGTTGTTTCAAAGCCAAAGAAAAGTTAGTAGTTGTTTGGTTTCCATTTCATTTACCTCAGTAAATGAGGTGTACACCCCCTCAAAATAACATTTTGGCAAATGCAGTTTCCTTGAGAATCTTTCAATTGTGTAGTTGATACAAACTGTTTTTACTGGTTCCTGATTTAGTTTTCTGTAACCAAGTGCATAAGAATACTTTTTTCTTTTTCTAGACATTTCTGAAAACTTCGATACATGCCACAGAGCATTGCAAACTGTTGCAAGATATGTTCCTTCGTAAGTGTAGAATATTGGGTTTGTGTGTTCTTTCCTTGAAGATTTAAAACTTGTGAACTGATGGGTTTTTTCCTCTCTTAATTGGAAGTATAATACTTCGTTTCATTGCATGATTTTTCCTAGTATTCACTAACTGGTAGAATGCTGTATATAAACATGAAATTTCTATCAGGCATCAGCAGGTGAAAATTCTGTTAACAGAAGTGGGAAATAGGAAAAGTGGTGTTGATAGTGGCTTTTATATTCTTCTATAGTGACATTGAAGTGGCTTCTGACAAGTACATTGTGAAATTATTATCTGTCCAGTGATCCTTGCCAAACCACATTTTATACAACTGCTTGCCTTAAAATAAAGTTACTGTGAAATAAGCTTATTCCAGTACATCTTTAGAGTGCTGGAGTTCAATATTTGTAAACCTATAACTTTTAGGTCTGATTTTTTTTTTTTTTACTAATTATAGGACACCACAGTTTATCATGCCAATACTTGTGGAATTCTTCCCTTTCATTAATAAATCGGAAAGAACTCTGGTAAGAGCTGTGACTATTTTTGTTGATTTGTTCACCGGTTTTTCTAAATGTATGAATGTCATGTATAGTACTACAACTGATTTGATGGCAGTCAATGGAGATTTTTGAAGAGTATTGTTATATATATAATAATTATATATATAATAACCATGTATAGGGTTGTGTCTGTTTAGTGTAAGGCTGTCCAAGCATTCTGAATTCCTTGTGCATAAGGATTGTGCCAATCTTTAATGACATCACCTCAGATCTTTTCCACAGGATTGCTTTCTTAATCAATGCACACCATGGACCTCTTTGACAAGGAGTCTCAGGGTTGTGTAGTAAGGAGACCTGTCTCGTTTGTTAGCACACCTGGAAAGTCTTTGTCAGAGGAACAGGGGATTTGATAAGCAAACGAGACAATGGACATTACAGGCGAAATCCAAATCACCACTAGTGTAAAGCCCTAAGTTGTTTTATAACAACTTTGGTGTAGTGCTCGTGTGCTGAAAAACAAGCTGGAAACTTTTGGCAGGTTATGGCTCTTGTGTGATCTTTGTATTTACTTTTTCCAACTTGGTGTGTTGGCACTTTATGTTACAGAATGGCAAAGCCTTGCTCCTCCAGCTAAGTTCAGTTGAAGCTGTGTTTCGAACTCATCAAGTGCTGAAAAATCCCCAAAGATCTTTATATATCTTGAAATTTTTTTTTTTAAATTCATGTTTTTGTTGTTGTTGTCTTAATCCAAATAACTTTAAGCACCAGCTCCCTATCTGTAAAATGGGGGGATAATAGCTCTTACATGGTGTTAGGAGATTTATTTACTTACTTAGCAGCTTGGTGAGGAAGATGTGAAGAAATGTATAGCTGTTTTCAGGGCAAAGCTCAAATGAAGTGTAATAAAATATGGTCCATGCATTGTTAAATATTTCCAGTTTATATCTTCTCATTTAACTATCTCTATCCATTTTATGTACTGATCGAGCCTGTGGAAAAATGAGCAAGATGGTCTGTGGAAAAATCATACGTGCTCATGTAATTAAAGGTTGTGTTATAATGCATATTCACAAATAGACTATGTACTTAAATGTGGCCCTTTCCCTGATTTTATGCACCGACTTGACAGTTTTGCTTTGTGAAAGTTGCAACGTTGTCTTTTGTACGTATTTGTGTACACATGGGTGAGCCCATGCCTGCTCACAAAACTTGTCTGTTAAGCTGCCTGATTTATAATCAGAATGACTGAAGAGGCATAGCTGTGCAATTTAGAATTGTTGCTGGTATATTTTAATAATCTGAAATAAAGATGCATTGGGTCTCATTTCAAGCAGTTCTACTATAGCTTATATAGTAACTTACTATATAGGTTCTAGATACAATGAGGCATAAGCTTCATTTTCCTAAAGAAAGTTTAGACATAAAGTCCCATGAAAATGAATACCTTTTCTTACAGAATCTTTACACTCTATCTAGAGATAGTGGGGAAAATTTGCATGGAAATAGAAGATTAAGTAGTTAATGGTGACACAGCTTAACTACTGAAAGTTAATGTTTAGTTTATACATTAACTTAATCTTGATGTAACACAATCTGTTTAAACCTATTTCTGGGTCTTTAGATAAGAAATTAAGAAACTTGTTTTCTAGAAGTCCTTTGCAGAAATTTGACTTTCTGTTAACATTATTATAGAGGTCAATTAATTTTGTGTTACAGGAATGTTATGTCCATAACCTGCTGCGAGTTACAGTGTACCTTCCAACTCTGAGGCTTCAGATTCTGGAGCTTATTATTGAAAAGCTGCTGAAGTTGGATGTAAGTTTATTCTGTGTTATCTTTTATGGAAGGTCGGTGTTAAAACACACAGAGTAGGAAATGAAATACGCTTCAGTTTAGGCTCCACAAAAAATATGCTTGTGATCATGAGTATAAACCCAGCCAAATTTACACTCCATTCCCAGAATAAAGATGTTCCCACAGCTGAGGGTAACTGTATGGTGTGTACTGTTACACCCTGCCTGGAATCTCTGCCAGAATCCAAATAACTTTTGTTCTGTGGTGATCAGTGCTCATGTGCAGAGAATGTGTTTCCCTTTGTGTGGTTGATTGGTCATGTCATCTCTTTGAAGTAAAAGGATTTACAGTCCTAAAAAAAGACAGGAAGTGTAGCACTGTAAATAGTCACAGCTTTTTGCCTCACTGTGTAACAGTCTGGGGAGAGCTTGTGTTGGGGAGGTAAAGTTCAGAAAGTTTGGAGTGTGCATTCGTGTATGGCACATCATTCTCTTTTAAAATTTTATTTAGTCCAGGACAAAACCTTGTTGAGAACTTACTCATGTTGTCATGTCTTTTATATAAGTAATAAAAAACCTGATTTCATATTATTGTCATGGTTTTATAGAAATTAATTTCTGTTTGCAATTTTAGGTTAGCACTCCACAGCAAGATATTGAAGATGCTGAAGAAACGGCTAATAACTGTGCTAGCGAGGAAAAATCTACAGAGGAGGGACTTTTTGATATGGTTGGCTATCTTGTTCTCTTAAAATTTTTTTTAGTAAAATTTTCACTTCTGAGGTGGCTGTGAACTAAACATAGGAATTCATTATTGCTTTGTTGTTACTGCACTGCACACAGCTCTGGAAACCTGAACAGCTGACAAATGATAAATGTGTTCTCAGGTATTGGCTTTATCATGTAAGCACCCAGTGTACATCCAGCAAATCAATTTTATTATGTAAAAACACAAGCAGCTGTGCCATAAAGCTAGTTAAAGAATTCATGGTACTTGGCTTAATGTGCAAAAATTTGCTTATACTGTATAACGGGACACTGCTTTGCTAAAAAAAAAAAAAAGATGAAACTTTAGCATATTGCTGAAAGATAAATTTAGTTTCACTCTTCCTGTAATTACTGTCTCTGTGATTTGTGTATATAAAAGCCGCATGTTCGTTTTTTTCTACCCAGGAAGAAGACGAAGACAGAAAAGGAAACAAAGTTGTCTCTCCCAGCATTGAGAGAATGGCCCATCCCCTTGCAGAGCGCCTGGACATCCTGATGACCATCCTGTTTTCCTATATTAAAGATGTTTGCCACGTGGATGGTGAGAACACTTGCTCTATAACCAAATCTGTTGTTTGGCTAACAAGTAAGAAACACGTAAGAGGAGTTCTTCCAAGATAGAGCAGAACTCTGCCATTAGCGGGCTGTAGTCCACATTCCTGCCTCTGCCCAGGGAGAGGTACAGTTAGGACTTTAAAGGTTTAGTCTTCACTTGGAGACATTCTGATTCCATTAATATGATACTGTATCCAAACTGTAGTGGGGTATACATGTTTTTATCATTTGCTCTACTTGAGTGTTAGAGTTATGGATCCTTTGAACATCACAAGGACTGGAAGTAGATCAAAACAACCAGACACATCAATCAATTGGCTTTGTTACAGGGAAAAAAATTTCTTTCACTATTATGTATTAAGAGTTTGAATTCCTTAGATGTATATATTTAAAACATTTAGAAACCATTATGCTATATCTTCCCCACGTAAGTCAGGTGATTTATTTCTTAGTGGGTTTTTTTCTTGCTCTTCTATGTGATTATTGCAAAGTTTGCATGTCTAATGGCTTTATATGTGTGCACAGTCACACTGAGAGGTTCTTCATTTACACCACCTTAAAAAGCAGTGGAACTGAACACCTGGATTTTTAGATGTCAGATCAACTGAGAAGTCAGGTTGACAGTTTTTCTTTACATACTTCTTACTGGTTTAGAAAGATATAAAATACCTCTTCTGCAGCACGAGGGTGGGAAAAAACCGTGAAATGGCTCATTTTGTTCTGTTTCTTTGTTGTGCAGGCAAGCTGGACATCAGCAACACAAAGGATTTGTATCGGGATCTGGTTTCTGTTTTTGACAAGCTCATTTTACCAACCCATGCTTCGTGTCACGTACAGTATTTCATGTTTTACATCTGTAGCTTTAAATTGGTGAGTAAAAACTGTGTTTAAAATGCGGCATCCTCTGTCATTTCTGCATCCTTATTTTGGTTTTTTTTACAAAACAGTTGTTCTCTGCTGTAATTCTACTCTGAAGATAGCAAGTACATCAGGATTCATTAGTATCTTTGCTTTCTTTTCCTTCTTTGTTATTCTTTTCTTTTTCTTTATGGTTGCTCTTCCCATGTTGTTCATAAACCACTTACAGATGGAATCTTAGCAAGTGTGAAGGAACAAACTTGGTTAAAACTGATCTCTTTTACAAGAATCAGTTGAACTCTTGCACCCAAGACATGGTATGCAAGTTTCTTCATCATCCCAAAACTATCTCAAAGATGCTGTCTGTTAGCTCTTGATTTGAAAATCGGGTCTCCTGTTTGTTGTTCCCCCACCCCTCCATTTTCTCGTCTCTCTCAACAAACTGTTGTTCTTTCTTTTACAACTAAGTATAGAAAAAGAGAAATGAGTGCTCTTCCATCATGTGTAGGAATAGTTATTTACTGCAGTTATAGGTAGATTTCTTTTAATGGTTTGGTTATGGAAATTACGGGAATTGAGTGTTAGCAATCTATCACTTAAACAGTGTCATCAGTATAACAACTCACAATTTCTATGTATCTTTTTTTCAGGGGTTTGCTGAAGCATTTTTAGACCATCTTTGGAAGAAACTGCAGGATCCAAACAATCCTTCAGTAATCAGGCAGACTGCTGGGAGTTATATTGGCAGCTTCTTGGCAAGAGCCAAATTTATTCCCATTGTGTAAGTTGTTGTCATACATGAGCAGAACCAAACAATTCCTGCTACTGTAGAGCTTAAGTACAGGATTGGTCTTCTATGCCTACTGCTTTGCCAGTAAGCCTGAATCAAGAGTCTTTGTCCTTTCAACAATACTGGTTCAGTATTGTCTTGAAGTTTCCAGGAAAGTTTTGCATGTACAGGATGCAGACTGATGATTGCTGAGGTTCATGACTTGTTGTGTAAGGCTTCACTTACCAAGGAGTGCTGAGCATGGGTAGGTTGTGCTGACCAGAGTCATGGATTCCTAGTGTATCTGATGGTCAGAAGCAGATATTATTAGTACCCATTGTTAGGCATTTTATGCAGGCTCTGGAACAGGGAAGTAATTTGTTCTAGTATTTTGATACAGAAGAGTTAAAATGTCTTCTTTTTTATGTACACATTCTGTATTTTTATGCTGTTCAGAGTAGGTGTGGTGACTTGGAGTTAGTTGGATATTGGAATTACCTGGTGGATATGGGAGGCATTGCTCTGTACTACCTGTAGCCAAGGATTTTAATTGTTTACTGTGTGTTCATGGATTCATCTCTTCTGGCATCCTGTGCTTCCACTGATTGGGATTTTCAGTGCTGGTTGATTCATTTTATGCTGAGATAAAGGAGAAAGCTCATAACAGAATCATTTTTTTACAAAGAGATTTTCTTACTGGTGTTTTTATTACCACTGAGATTCTTGAATATTAGTTTAATACAGTTTCTGCACCATTTCAGGTGTTATTTTTACACTTCTTTTTTTTTCTCCCTGCACTACAGTACTGTAAAAGCATGTCTGGATCTTCTGGTGAACTGGTTGCATAAATACATTGATAATCAGGATACAGGAGCTAATGCCTACTGTGATGTAGCTCTCCACGGGCCGTTCTATTCTACGTGTCAGGCAGTGTTCTATACACTTATTTTCCGTCATAGACAACTTTTGGATGGAAATTTAAGGAAAGGTGAGTATATTAGGTTTGAAAGGATTCATTTGAAGTTTTACTGTTGCTATGTTTTGTAGTGGTCAATTCAGTCAAGTATCAGATGGTGAGTTTGTGTTGTGCTCTAAATACAATGAGGTGGCTTGTACACATGTTGGGGCCAGAGCTCCGCTGTGAGAGTGCCCTGGGATGTGCTTCTGTGGTGGTGTGCAGAGTGCAGGCTTGTCACACTGGAAATTCTTAGAAATTAAGTTCAGTTTATATGATGCCTAACCTATATTCGCCAATTGTTCTTGTTTTGAAGGTCTGGCATATCTGCAGAGTTTAAATTTTGAGCGCATCGTCATGTGTCAGCTAAACCCCCTGAAGATTTGTATCCCTTCTGTTGTCAACTTGTTTGCTGCCATTACCAGGTACCTGCTCATTTACTTCAGTTTCAGCTTGGTACAGGTTTTGTGTGTGTCTAAATCCAGCACAGGATTTTGTTAGGCACAGTATTGAATATTATCTGAGGCACTGCCCATATTGCAGGTGTGGTAAGTTTATTCCTAGTTCAGTTTCAATGAGATCCTGTAGTACTATGAAATGGATTACTTTGTGTTGGAGCCAGTGTGGCTGTACTTGGAATAAAGTTTATAGGAGCTTAGAGGAAGAGAACAGACTTCTTACCTTGTGACTATCTTGCAAACTCCTGATATCAGCTGGAAAATGGAAGAGAGAATTGATGTTTGTTAAAAAATAACTTGGTGTTTTCATACCATCCATCTGAAATTTTTGCTTTGAGTGTACTAGAAGTGCTTATCTTTTCTTTTCTTTATTCCCTTTTTTAAAGGAAATACCAGTTGGTGTTCTGCTACACGATTATTGAGAGGAACAACAGGCAGTTCATCCCCGTTGTGCGGAGTGGCACAGGGGGGGACCTTGTGCAGACCTGCACCAACCCCCTCGACAGCTTCTTCCCCTTCGACCCCTACATACTCAAAAGGTAGAATTAAAAAGTAAACAACTCCTTTGTGCCTTCTAGAAAATAATGAATACAACCTGTAGGAAACTCTCAGTGTTTCTGCTGCTCACTTTCCTCCCTGATCCTTAGTACTTTTCATGTTCTGCGTTTTAACCAGATTGTCAAAGGTTTAAATTAAAATGTACCCCTACTGCATATACAATAACTCATTCTGTGCTCTGTTTCCTCTCTCAGATCAAAGAAGACCATTGATCCTATGTATCAGTTCTGGGAAGAGCTGAGTGCTGAAGATCTTGAGAATCTGAAGAAACCCATTAAAAAGGTAATCTTCCCTCATCCAAACATAGTTCAGCTATCAGCTGCTTTTAATGCAGAATATTTTTTGAAGTAGATAAGGGTACACCATACATTTAGGGGAAACTGTGACTGAAATTTTGGAAGCTTTAGGAGTTGATCCATTCTTGCCTTGAGAGCACTTTTCCCTCTTCTGCAGCACAGGAGCCGTGTGAAAGGTTTATGAATGTGCTTAGAAAATGGACATGATGATGTCACTGGGAAATCCACCCTGTAGGTGTGATTTAGTTCCCATATTTCATAATCAGAGTACATCTATTTCTTTTACCATTCCAACTTGTCATGGCAATCATAGTATAAATCCAGGTCTCTATTAAGATTTGACAGCATCTTCCTGCTCTCACTGATCCTTTTAAATTTTTGCAGGGTGCTTCTGAAGATGAAGACGATGACTTTTTGAAAGGAGAAACCCCTCAAAATGATGGTGTGGTTGAAATTGCTCCAAATTCCTACGAGTCCAACGCGCGGAGCCCTGTGAGCAGCATTGGCTCCCCTGCAGACTGTTACGTGCCCTACCCACTGTGACATGGACAACCAGATGGGAAAAGGTTGAAAATTGTGTGCAATGTTTTGCTCTGGAAAGAGACTTGAGCTCAACTTTTCAAACTGGCAAATGTTTAAGTAACTACATTTAAGAAAAATTACTGTTTCTTCATCATCAGATTTCTACAGATATGTTATAGTGAAGTCATACGTTGCTAGAAAAGCTTAGAGAATAAATAGGGTGATATTTTACAAATTTCACATTGAAATGGTTTTTATGACTCAGAAGGATTTTTTTTTAATAGTTTTTTCTGACTCTTCAAAACTTTGTTTACTAATGTTTCTCTACAAGGTTTTAAATATCAGGGGTGAAATTCTGGTGTTTCTTCTGCAGATTTGCGTGGGGGCCAGAATTCCACTGTCAGTGTTCTGACTCTGATGACTCTTCTTGAGTTGGTTTCCAAGTAATGTTGTAATCTCTCAATAGGCAGAGCATGCATCCAGTCTGACAGTGGTTCTTCTACACACATCTCTTCAGCTTCTCCTGTCTGTAGAGCCATACTTGCTAGTGGGAAGTGTACTCAGACAGAAAGCATTATCCTTCCTTAAATCTGTAGCTGACACACACCTTTCCCAGCTATGAAAGTTGAGACATGTAAAAGTGATGGTTGTTGGAAGTGTTTAAAATGAGGGAGTAGCTGAATGTATTATTTGTAGATAGTTTTCTTTGGGGTGCTTGTGAAGCACTCTGAGACAGGTATTTATTTGCAAGATTTGAAGTTTATATGTGAATGCTGAATATAGAAAAAAAAAAATCTTCCCTTGTGGAGAGGAAGTGATGGTGTCAGTGGTGTCCTTGTGTTGTCCATGTGTCTGTCAGTCAGTGTAGAGTGTCTCTACAGAGGTTTCTTGTCTTCTTTTCATGGTTGCTGTTTTAGATTTGAGTAAGAATATAAACAATAGGAAAAAATAAATGTTATTTGTGTAACAGTTGAAAATTTTATGCATTTGGGACTAAACTGTAATTGCCCTTCTTTAGAATCTGAACTTGGAGGCTTTCAAGACAACGTTTGTATTTGGAGCCAATAAAGTTTGATGCAAACAGTGCAATTCTTAACATCCTTGAGAAAGCCACATCTCTGTATAACTGAGGTGCCCTCTGTGTAGCCTGACTTCTCAAAGTTGGGGTGTTCATTCTGACAGACTGCAGAAATGAGTTTTGTGGTTGATACTGCAAAGTGCATCAGTGGATCTGTTCATCATCGTATAAACTGAGAGGTTTTAGTTTTAATTGTAGTCCTCTTTATTGTTAGTCCTGAGTAATAAACAACAGACTTGCATCTGAAATAATTGCATTTTCTCATGGCATGGAAGAACCCTCAGATCAACAGCAAGGAAAACATCTTTTGAAAGATGCCTTTCAGACACTACTTCCAAAATGAGGCTGTGTAAAACTTTCCCAGTTGTAATACCAGGTATGTGATTCAGGAGCTTCCACGTATCATTAAAAGCAAAAAAACCCAACCCATAAATGTAATGTGCAGACGTTGAACTTGTTTTAACTTGTTCTGGAACCTCTGCTGTGACAGCTCTGTTTTGCTCAGTGTAATTGCAGGCAGGTGTGCTGGCAGGTGCTGGTGTTTTGCTAAAGAGACTTTGTAAATACCCACAGCTGTGAGAGCAATGCTCATCCTGAGGTGCAATTTTGTCTCACCTGAGAAATGCAATGTATCTTTTGAAGAACGCATTTATTGTGCTATAGAATCATAAAGTCGTAGAATGGCGTGGGTTGGTGTCTTAGGTTACAAAGTCAGGTGTAACCAAAAGTGTGTATTCAATTCATAAGCTGTTAAAACCAGGTGGGGCAGTGTTCTTTATCTCTTCCATGACACATCCCTGGTAACTCCCTCGAGGGGGGGATATCTTCTGTAATGGGCCATCCAGCCTCACTGCATGACTCATAAAACTACATCAGCCCAGTGGGGGATGCTCCGCCCAGGGGGAGGAACCAAGCATTCCTACCTGGATATAATTTGGGGTTTGGAGCACTACAGCCAGCCCTTACCTACTGGATTCCCAGGGGATGAGAGCTACATAACCACCACTGGACCTTCAGAGGAAGAGCAGACCCTTTACAGGATCACTTCAACAGAACCACATCCATCACTTCAACAGAACCACATCCATCACTTCACCAGGACTGCAGCCACCATTTGATCAGACTGCTACCACCACCCTGCCCCACAGGGTGTAAGGTTGTACTCTGACTTTCAGTGTTCCTGTACTATTACATTTATTTTAATTTTCCTGTTAAATTGTAGTTCTGACTTGGAGTCTCTCACTGGTTTGCTTTCAAACTAGCACAAAAGCGTAGAGAATAAGTAGGGTGATATTTTACAAATTTCACATTGAAATGGTTTTTATGACTCAGAAGGATTTTTTTTTAATAGTTTTTTCTGACTCTTCAAAACTTTGTTTACTAATTAATTAATTACTTGTTTCTCTACAAGGTTTTATACATCAAGGGTGAAATTCTGGTGTTTTTCCTGAAGATTTGCTTGGGGGCTGGAATTCCACTGTCAGTATTCTGACTCTGATGACTCTTCTTGAGTTGGTTTCCAAGTAATGTTGTAATCTCTCAATAGGCAGAGCATGCATCCAGTCTGACAGTGGTTCTTCTACACACATCTCTTCAGCTTTTCCCGTCCCAAGATTTAAAAATCTCATTGGAAATGTGTGTTTGATTCATCCCCTGGACTAAGGCTGTAAGTGCTTCATGAATTTGTTTTCTGCTTTAAGTATATTTAGAAGTGTACACATTTATCTGTGTTCCTACATCAGAGTCTTATTAATGAGCACACCATAATTGTTGGTTGTATTGCCTTTTGCTTCTGTGGATGTTTTTGAAAGATATTTTAAAGTCTTTGTTGGAGTTTGCATGTGCTTCAAATATTAAATTTAGTCTGTGATTTTATTACCCTTTTTATTTAATTTATCTTAACTGTTGCTTTCAAGCTGTGAACCAGCTGTTGACTTTGAAAAAACATTGTTCAATTTGAAAGGAGCATTTTAAAGCTTAATGTAATGGCTGTAAGTAATCACTACAGCAATTATATTCTCTGGTGTTGTGCGTCACTATAACAATATTGGAGGCTGTAAAAATGCAGGAAAGGAACCCATCAGGTTCAGATGTCTCGGTTTTGCCTGCAATGCCCAGCATCTCTCTATTCTGTGTAGCTTGGTGTCCCTGCTTGAATTGTGGCAGAAAATCGGAAGTTGCACTCTGTTGTGGCTCCAGGTTTCCCCAGGAGGAATCAGGGGCTCTTGGCCTCTGCTCTCCTTGGGCTGGAGACAGGTTTTGTGTTTTCCTGTGTGGGTGGATGGTAGATATGCTCCTCTGCTGCCTCTTCCTGACTCGTTCCAAGGTATTGTGTGGAATTCTGGGGTTGATTTTTCTTGAGCAGCTGTGTACCCACCTTGCCTGATGTCTGTGATGGCAAAGCTCCTCACAAAGCATACAGCGAGTCTGGCCAGGATGGGAGATCTTGGTGTCCTGTAAGGTCAGGCCATGCTCCCGTTGTGCTCTGGAAAGAGCAGTGACTTGCCATGGTAAGGAGAATTTATAGAAATGGGTGTATTTTCATGCACATTCTGAGAAGGAACATCCTCCATTTATTTGTGAGCAACTCTCCAGTTCAGGCAGGCTGGAGCTCTTGGGGAAGAGAATTTTCTGGATCACTGCAGTGAGGATAAGGGAAGAAGAATGCACTCTGCATCCCTTTATGTTGTAATAGTCCATGAAAATGCTGTGCAGCTTCTTCTGCCCTGGAGATTCTCTCCATAATGATTTTTGAAGGAATGTAATACACATCACTGTGGAAATGGACTGTATTTCCCAGCGAGTCACCCAGCCATGCTTTACACTCAGCTTGTGTTTGAGAACTGTGGACAACTCTGCTGCTCTGAAAAGGTGCAGGACTTACCCCATTCTGCTTTTCACAGAATCTCAGAATGGTTGGGCTTGGAAGGGGTCTCTGCAGATCATCTAGTCCAACCCACTGCTAAAGCAGGTCCACCTAGAGCAGGTATTTTTACCAGTGTGTGTTACAGAGCAGGTTCAAGTCACCTGCCAAGCTACCATCAGCTCCCCTTAACAGCTCTGTGAAGTAGCAGTGCAGCTGGGGGAGACCCAGTAGGAAGCTTAGATTCAGCAATACACTAAACCTTCCCCAAATTTAATTTGTAGCAAGATCCTTCAGAATATGTACCTAATGGCAGAACGATCTGTACTGATGCAGTATAGTGACAATAACAGGAAGGGGAAGTGTGCACAGAGATGGGGACATTGTGAGCTTGGAATGATGGATGGGAGACCAGGCTAACTACTGAGGCATAATTACAGATGTTTGGTTGCCATAGCTTTTAACAAAGAATAGAATATGCACTTGGAAGTGGGTTTTGTGACAGCACTCGTAGTAGATGGTATTTGTGGTGATATGACTGGGGTGACCCTCTGCTAAGAGGTAGCCGTGCCTTGGCATGGAAACACCCAGCTGGAACCTACATTACAGTAAAATGAAAAAATGAGATTCTCACAAGCACGAAGGCACGACTATCTCTGTGTGCAGTGTACATTTGTGGGACGTCCCCAGCAGAAGGTGTTTCGGTGTAGTTTCCCCTTTCTCCACCTGTGTGTAGTGCAGAGCAAAGCAAAAGCTACAGATCCAAGTGTGCTTCAGAGATCAGGCATGTCCCTTCTGGACACGTGTAGCAGAAGCTGGGCTGGTGACCACAAAGGTCACAAAGGGACAGAGACAGAATCCTCCTTGTGACAAAGCCAATAGGACATGTGAGTTACTATCTTGTATGTGTGTATAAATTAGACACTTAAAGGAAGTATCTGCTGGGATGGAGACAGACACGGAACAGTGTGGTCAGGAAAGTTAAAAGCTTAGCCAGTGTAGCAAGGTATTTCTTAATGTAGCAGAATGAAATTCCTTTGGGTGCAGCAAATGAGACACATAAAGTGTAATGCCCTGTGAAATCACAAAGAGCCACTTTCAACAGATGGAAAAAGCAACTTTAATACAAAACCAAAAATTGATAGACTCTGCCTTTGATAATCCAAGTACCAGCTTACACTTTAACAGTATCCATTACTGGCTGTGAAGTGTATTTTGGTTGTTAAATGCACTTGCTAGTTTGTCACTATATAGAATTTAAAATGATGAACCCTGTGTTCTGCTGTTTTCTTCACTATGAGAAACTAAACAAACTCTGTGACAAATGCCTCCCAAGTCATACATGGCTGTTTCACTCTCCTGTCTGCTGCACCAGTGTGGCTGCTCTCAGCGTGGAACTGAACCCCTGGGCTTGAAGCTGGTTTAGGAGTCCCTGTGGTGGGGATGGCAGGAGACATAAGGGGACACGCATGAAGAGCTCATTGCCAGTGGCAGAGCTGTCAGCTGGCACCCTGGAGCCAGGGAGCTTCCCTGTGCCCTCAGAGGAGCAACATCATCATGTAAGTGGGATGTGGGAGTGCTCACCTTTCCTTACCACCTCTGGCCATCTTGCTATGTGCACAGAGGAGTGGGGCGCCTCTCCCAGCTGTCCTGTGCTAGGGGTGACTGACCTGATGTAATCCAGTGTAGAGAACTGGGAAGTGATGAGCAGAAGGAAGAATAATCCTAATTTTGTGTAGACAGTCAAAAGTACACAGGTGATTGTTAAGTAATGAATGAGACCTGGGATAGTAAGAAATAATGGAAAAGCTGGCATAGCACTGAGTCATAAGAGTAAATAACATGTTAGAAGTTCTTAGAGAAGCAACAAAACACATAACAGGATTGTGTCCTTACCTAAATTCCCAGTGTTGTGCACCTTGAATACTCTATGCAGTGCTGTTTCCCCATTTCAGAAAGCAAAGAATTGAGCAAGAAAATGTTAGCCAAGACAGACAGATAATAAAAATCTGGAATGGCTTCTTTATGAGGAGAGCTTTGCCTTGGAAAAGAGACAATTAAACTGAATACATGTGTATAAAATCATGTGGAATAGGAAGGATGAGGAAGGAATGATTGTTAACTGCTTCTGTGGATGAAGGGGCTGGAGGTTGAGGGAAGGACATGAAAATACATGTGTCAAACTCAAATTGAAAAATCAAAAAGGAGGTGCTTCTTCACACTATGCATACTGGAGCTGTGGAACTCCCTGTGTCAGGATATTGTAGGTGCTAAAAGTTTCAAAAAATTAAAGCAAAAATTGTGGAATTGAAATCCATCTGTGAATATTAAATGCCAAAACCCCACCACATTCTGTCTTAGGAATTTTTCAAACTGTATGTGCATCACTGGAGATTGGGAAATGCTGCTATGTGCTTTTCTCTTTCTTACCTTCTAGACATTCTTCTTCTGTCTGTTGCCAGAAGCAGGATACTGAGCTGAATGGACTTTAGATTTGAAGCCATGTGGCTGCTCTTACATGTCTGTGTTATCCTCAACTTGAGACATTCCAGGGAAGAATCTACGTACGATGCAGATTTACACTTAGGGCCAGTATTTTTACTGTTTCTTTATTTACCTCTAAAATTTCCCTCTGGCTCATCAGAGATAACTGCAGCCCTGGGCTGTGGTATGTTTAATTCTTGCAGTGATAGTTGTATTGCCAGTAGTGGAAGTCAGGTCTAAAGTTGGGAGACAAGTGCTGTGTTGCACGGATGTCACAGATGGGCAGGCAAGGCCCTGCTCCAGTGATGTTTTGGTGATTGATTGGGGTGAAGGAAGAAAGGGGAAGAAGAGGTTCAGTCAGCATCTAGGATGCATTCAGAGCTCTCTGTGAGATGGTCAGCTGAGGCCCTGGGAATGTTTATGCCGACTCCTGTGCAGTGGATGGTGATCAAAGACCATGCACTTAAATGCCTGTGGGAGGGGCTGGCAGCCTGCTAGCATGGAGAAACCCAGATGGTCGGGAGGTTGTGGGTAGATGGAAATTTGTATTGGGTTAAGCAGCCACTCACTCCAGTCTCCACCATTCCCACTGCTCTGTGCACTTTGTTGTTCACTGTGTAGCACAAAAGTCCTGTGGGTGAGTTCACCTCTCACTGCATGGCTGTGTTACTGTCAGGATGGAGCCAGCTCCCCAGCTTTTCCTCTGCAGGAATCTTCCCATTTACATGCCACAGTAATAACTCTTGTGAATTTAATTAATCACAGTTTACATGGTCATAACTGTTTTTAATGGGTAAATACTGTGTATCCCCTGCTGGAGTGGGGCTTCTGTTGGTTCCAACATTTGAATGTTACATAATCTACTTCCCATTAAATGATCAGAGTGAGACTAGAAGAAACTAACAGTAGTGGGGATAATTAGCAGCTGCCTTGTGTTTGGGGCATGGACTTACCTTCTCAATGCTCATTCCGAAGCCCATACAGTTAAGGAGAATGCAGGTTTTCTTGGTGGTGCCAAGCAAGTGCCACAGAATTTCCAGCTGGTGCCGTGGTGCTGTGCAGAGGGGCCTGGCTAGGTGTTACTCACAAGGAGCTTTGTTCCAGAGAAGCTGTGTGCAAACAAGGCTGCTCAGCCCCTGGTTCCTGCCTGAGTCTAGCCCCTTTCCTCGCTGCACGTCTGCTGAGAGCTGCATGGGAGGGTGCCTGGGAATGCTGGGTGGCAAGACTTTGTTTGGTCTCTTCTCCCATCAGGCAGGCTCAGCGCAGGCCCAGGCACTCACAAATGTATCACTTTCCTGTGAGTGCGTGAGGAGTGTCATTGTCACCCAGGGCTTCTGAGAGAAGAGAAGGTGAAGAGGCTTGCCCAGGGCTGTGCAGTGTCTGCAGCAGGGCAGAGTTGGGCAGAGTCAGGACCTCAACTCTGCTGCTGGGAGGGACCAGCCCCACACTCTGCTGCATCCCTTGTGCTGACCAGTGGTTCAGGAGCCATCCTGCCAGCACAGGTCTGCCTGATGGGCTCTGGAGAGGCGATATGCCAGCCTGACGAGCAGCCACATACACGATCACAACATGCATGGGGAGAGCTACTCTGAAGTGAGTGGTGTCTGTCTGGGAAGTGCTCGCTCAGGAGCACACCCTAGTTCCTGCACTCTGATTATCCTAAGCACCACTGTATTTTTCCTGGTTTATGTTTTCTTTTCCTCTCTTGACTTTGCTGCTTTCACTTTATTTAATTTTGGATTCTCTGCTGCAATTACTACTTTAATCTGTAATGTTGATTGCCTGCCCCAACTTCTGGCCACATTTCGGGCCAGTGCTGGTAACAAGTCAAGGAGCCTCTCAACTGCAAGGCTTCTGCAGAAATAACTTCCTAAATAAATAACAGGCAAATTGGATATTGGAAAAGAACTTTAAATAACCTCTGAATTCCTAGGGAACTACATCTTACATCTCTGTTAGGGACAAATGGGTTCAACGTAAGTAACGATCCTCTGAAATGAAAAATAAAGAAACGTGTTCATCAGCCTCTGTGGACTGGAATGAGAATAGGCTTTGGTGATAAAAGCAAAATGCAAAGATGTCCCTGGGTGGCAGATGAGAGCAAAAGAATTAAACATCATTGGACTATAAACACACAATCTCTGACATGTGCCACAGCTTGCCTCCAGATAGCTGCTTTGGATATGATTGCTCTAGCTTTTTCCTCTCATGCCTTGGGAAGAAGCTAAAGAGCCTTTACTGTGCCACCATTCCTGGCAGCCCTTTGTGGCACATGCCAGACCATGACCTTCCCAGATGGAGTTGCACCTTTCAAACATAGCCTTGTGCTGAATTCTAGCTCTTTAATGAACCATAACTAGCTGGGATTCTCTCAATGACTTTCTGTTTTCCCCATGCTGATGTAATGCTAAAGTCCTCCTTGTTCCCACTTCAGATGATTCATTGATGTTTTTATTTTGATTGCTATCTCCCTGATGTTTGATACTCGCCCCTTTTCCCTTTCAGCAGTTTATGACTAGACAAGACCCTTTTGGTTCTGGGAAACATATTCCTCTCAGTGGCTGAACCAATTGCTTTGTCTCTGGATGTTTTATAACATTTCTGAGCTATAAAGTTCTCTGTTGCAATAGGACAGTGGCAGTTTTAGAGTCTGTGACTGTGATGGAGCAGCAGAGCTCACTGTGGTGTGGGTGTGATGGGATGTGCTATCGAGGAATCCCCACTCGTGTGCTGCCCACTGCATCAGGATGTGAAGCAGGAGTATGGGTTTTGCTACCTTTCATCTCCATCCAGCTGTTTGCTCCACCAGGTGCTTGCAGTGGGTGTTGCTGCTGCCACTAATGCAGCACCTGCTCTTTTGTCTCCCTTTGCATCTCCCGAGTGCATACTTGTCCTGGAGAAAGGCTTATTCTCGCTCCTTGAGCTTCAGCTAAAGACAAGCATGTTTAGTGCTATAGAAAAGGCCCGTCCTTTTGAGAAGCTCTTTAGCTTTGCTAAAAGGAAATTCTTGATGCGCCTGTTTGCGCAAAGCAGCCCTTCATTGCCTGTGCAGGCTGCGCTCGGCTCCTGAGGAGGGCAGCATGGCTTAGCTGATGCTCCTCGCCCGGAGCTCTGCTTTACATTCCAGCCATGTTTAAGGCAGAGCTAGTGAAACGTAAAACAGCATTGACAGAATTGGTAGTAAAACTCTTGGCTCTGTGATGAGATGCCTGGGCTGAGCAGAGTGATCCCCAGTCCTGTTCCTACAGGAGAATTTGCCTCTCGGTAGGGGTTGTGCTGCCTGCTGCAGGCTGACACCAGTGTCTGGTACTGGGGGTCCTGCTCCCAGGCTGTCCCACACCACTGCCCAGGGGAGAGCACAGGCACTGAAGAGCAGGTGCATGAAACCCCAGCACCTCCTTCCCTTTAAAAGACTGACCCTGCATATTGGATGGACTTTGTGACTCCAGCGTTGTGGACAGATTGTTACTACCTGTTAAGCCCTGATGCTGAACTCGGCCTCAGCTCTGTGGAATGTGCACAAAATTAAAAACAAAAACACAGATCCCCTACACCAAGGAACTTGTGTGGTGGTAGGGTATGAAATATGTTTTTCACTAAGAGGAAGACACTGGGAGACCTAAGGAAGGGATTCCTTAGGTTCAAATCCAGGCACTTCTGTGCCTGAATGTCTTACAGGTGATGAATGAACAGCTTTTTCCTTGAAGCAGAAACCAGGATGGTCTTAAGCGCACAAGAAGCCTGGAAAATCGTGTGGAAATACTTGTGACATACATATTAATACTAGATGAACTAATAAGGATTAATGTTAGCAGGAATAATGCCACTGGATATCACAATGATTAGACTATTATAATAATGAGTTTTCCAGAGAGGATGATGACAGGTGATTTATATACTGTATAGGTATTTCTTCTGTGTATCCAGGTGATAAGCAACTCTGGCACTTTGCTGCAAGAATTTGGGACTGCTCCTTATTGCTGAAGTTGTCCACTCTTCTAAATAGTTAGTTGGCCAAAAATATCCCGGAGAGGAAGGGAGGGAGGGCTGAGTAGACAAAAAGGGTGCTGGTGTCTCACTCTTTACGTGCTTGGGGAGAGCTGTTGTGAACCTAGTCCTGAGATGTTTTTGGGCCTCTCTGGGAAAAAGGAGGAGAAGTCTGTCTGGAGGCATGATGCAGGGACAATTTTACAACTGCACCACACAGATACAGTAATGTGATGAAGGTCTGACTGCTGTTCTATGACACGCTCTACCTTTCTGCTCTGTAGGAATCAGCTGCTGTGTTCTGCTCTGGTATTCAGAAGAAGTATATCCAGTGGGATATAAACTGTTGCTGTAGACAGTTTCACACAGTGTGTGTGTGTACGGTCTTTGGCTACAGCAAGCTGTGGTCTAGCAGAGCCAGTAGTCACTGCATGTGCAATAGTGATTGCACAGCAAAATGAGAAACCCCAGATAGTAAGAAAAGGTAGTGGCAATTTTCCCATGCACGGCATTTCATCCTTCTTCATTTTGTGTGTGACTTTGCTGTGCACTGGCTGTAGTTGTTGCTGTCTGGGATGCACAGTTACTTCTCCATAGATTTTCTACCATCTCTGTAGGCTGGCAGGAGATAAGGAGTTCTGGTGAACTTATGCAGAGCCCATTCTGCCAATGTATTGTCAGATTGTTCAGAAGAAGTTTCTATTTCTCTGGAACAGAAATCAAAGGCAGGGAAGCTACCTAGTAACTTGTTGAGGATGACGAAATGATGCATCATTTGAAGCTGTCATGGTAGATATTGAGCTCATTCATTGATTTGTTGACCGAGTGACAAGGGCAGCAACAGCTCAAATTTTTTTTCCTCCTGTTTCTTTTTAAGTTGAGGGACACCTGGATCCTTTTCAGAGACCCATTTCGGACTTCAGAAGCTATGTGGGTACCTACACCCCATCTGTAGACTTGTGAGTTAAAGACACAACTTTCTACCTTTGATGCCCACCTTGGGGAAGGTAACACAATATCACCATTATTCTCAGTTTTATATTCACTTTTAAAATAAGGTCAAATGTTTAGTAATAACAATAATTATTTCCAATGCAAGCCTGAAAAAGTGAAAATAAATTCAGAGCATTTTCAACACTGAATTTTCATTTCCTGTAATGCTTCCCTCTTAGTGAGGCTTGTTCTTCTTGCTGTGTTCTTTGCACAGTGAGGCTTGGGCAGCTGGTAAGTGGCAGAGTGCCACAGGTGCTGAGCAAGGCTTGTTTATCCCACTTCCTGCAGAGGTTAAGTTTGAATAGGGAGTTAAAAAGCCAAGGCTGACACTGGAAAGGTCAGGCACATACAGGCAGGGGTAATGTGTTACCAGTGTTGTGCCAGAGAATGGGATTGCACACCACTGCATTGGGCTTGCGTGGCCAGGTTTTGGTAGCAGGGGATGGTAACAGGGACTTCTGAGAGAAGCTGCCAGAAGCTTCTCCCAGGTCCAACAGAGTCAATGCCATCTGGGTACAGGCCACTGGCCAAGTCTGATCCCAGCAGTGATGGCACTAAGGCCTCCGGAATAACATATTTAAGAAAGAAAAAAAGTTATTACTCAGAGGTAATTGCAGGCAGAGAAGAGAGGAGTGAGAATTTATGAGAGGAACATCTCTGCAAATGCCAGTGTCATTGCAGGAGTGTGGGGGACGTGCTCCAGGTGGCAGATCAGACATTTCCTTGCAGCCTGTGGTGAAAACCATGGTGAGGCAGCTGTGCCCTGCAGCCTGTGGAGGTCAGTGGGGGAGCAGAAATCCACCTGCAGCCCCTGGAGGAGACCACGCCAGAGCAGGTGGATGCCCAAAGAAGGCTGTGACACCATGGGAAGCCTGTGCTGGAGCAGGGTCCTGGCAGGGACCTGTGGAGAGAGGAGCCGATGCTGGAACGGGTTTGCTGGTAGGACTTGTGACCCTGTGGGGGACCCAGGCTGGAACAGGCTGTGCCTGAAGGGCTGACCCTGTGGAAAGGGACCCACACTGGAGCAGCTCATGAAGAGCTGCAGGCCAGGGACTCACACTGGAGAAATCTGCAGAGGACCGTCTCCCTGTGAGGGACTCCCCACTGGATCAGAGGAAGGAAGAAGGGGCAGAAACCACATGGGATGAACTGATGGTAACCCCCCTTGCCCATATCCCTGCACTGCGAAGGGGAGCAGGTGGAGAATTGGGAATAAACTTAAGCCCATGAAGGAGGAAGTGGTGGTGTGAAGGTATTTTTGGGATTCTTTTTTGCTTCCCATTATTCTGCTCTGATTTTGATTGGTAATAAATTCAGTTAATTTCTTCAAGCCGAGTCTTTCCTGCCTGTGCCATTAATGGGTGAGTGACCTCTCCTTGCCCATATATCAATTCATGAGCCTTTTGTTATAACTTCTGTCCCCTACTTGTGGAGGGGAGTGATCAAGCGGGTTTGGTGGGCACCTGGCCTCCAGCTGGGGTGAAACCACCACAACCATTTAGATACATTAACATAGTTTTATGGAAAATGCACCCCATTGGTGCTTCTGTTTTATTTTAAACAGCCTGAATCATGAAAGGTAGCTGGCAATCTACATTAAAGTAAGACTGTTCTGTGCTATGTTGTCACCTGAATTGTTAAACATCCAGAGGTTCTTTTGCAGATTTGCTCAGGTGACTGTGTCATCCTCACATACAGCTCTGAGGGTCTCTTGGCCAGGTCCAGAATGAAGGGAATGGAAGCCAGGCTTGATGACTGATCACCTGCACTCTGAACTTGCTCTATTTAATGCTTAAGTCATATAGTTTTAGAACTGTGATTAGACTTTGCAGTTGTCTCACTGATAGGCAAATGTCAGTCTGGGAAATGGCCTGGCAGCCAAGGAGGGCCTCTGTGAGGTGGCTGTTCCCAGCAGAAGAACTGTGACCTCAGGGTGTTCTGGAGAGGCACTGCTTGGGCTTGACAGGCTCGGGGCTTGATATTGCCCTTTCAGAGAGATCCTGCATTTGCTTAACCTCCTTCCTAGTGCTTTCTCATCTGTACTGCTGTACTGCAGAATGAAATGCCTGATTCAGTTCTAGATTAACTTGGTCTCTCCTTCACAATGCAGCTTTACAAAGGATCTCTGTCGAGGAAATGAAATGAAGTGCCCTGATGGCTGATAATGACATCTGGGAGCTCTGTGTCATCCTGCTGAAGCATGTTAGGTGTCTTGTCACCAGCTAAAGATCAAGATGCTGCATTCAGCTCATTTGTTTCAGAAGTGAAATAGAAATCCATGAGCTCTGCCAAGGCCTTTTTGTGGCACTGATTTTGATCCACAGTGAGCCGCTCCACAGTGAGCCACCCCACAGACAAGAGTGGGGCTAGTATGATTTACACCAGCTGTGAATCTGGTTCCCTGCATTCACTGTTCTGTGCTCTGCACATTGGTAAGAGGAGCAATTTGAGCTTTTGATAGGGAGTAAGTCAAACTTGCTAATTTTTCTCAATGTTGGATGAAGGAAGCAGCAGTACTACCTACAACATGGAACTGGAAAGTTCAACAATTTTGCCACCAGACCGCCATTAACTGGGAAGGTGATAAAGTGATCTGTAAAGCAAGCTCTTGTCATGTCTGCCTTCTCTGCTGTCAGTTTGTCATGCATGGACATTAGGTAGTGCTCATCCAGGAATCAGTCACATTTGTGTCTCCCTGGTTTGTGCCCTGAGATGACAGTACAGCACAGCTGGACCAGCTGTGACAGTGACAATCTTTCCAGTTTGCTAGATTACTGAAAAGAAAAGGAAAGGGCATGTAAAGTGATTGTCTTAAAAGCAGTTGAGGAGGGGATGATGGATACTGGGGGCACTAGGGTGCCCACTCAGGTTTCCAGGCCCTGTGCAGAGCTCTGCCTTTGAGGCAAACAAAGGAATTTCTGCCTGCCAGAAAGAGGTTTTCCCTGGTCAGGACCTGGGTAGAATTACTCCTTGGTCAGCACCTGGACAGAGTTCTGGTTTCATGTCTCTGCATGGATTCATGTTTTCTTCCAGGTAGTCAACTACATCCGATGACTTTGGGAGCAATTTTGGCAGCCTGTTTGCATAGCCCAGCTCAGTTCCTGAATTGCCAGCAGCTGTCCAGGTGCCCAGGGACCCAGGGAGGAGGGGTTCTGCAGCTGTGAGAGCAGGTCAGGACCATGTGAGCAGGGCAACCACATGCAGTTCTGAAGAGACAGAGGCAACAAAGGCCACGGCTCTGGTTGTAAGGGTGGAGTAAGGCTTGGAGGCACGATGAGACATCCAGGCAGGGGACAGTGAATGTCTTTGTGCAATTGCCTTGTACCTCCAAAGAGCTGCTTCTCTTACCCAACTGCTGATGCTTTCAGACACCCTCAGCCCCCAATCCTTGCATCTGCCCTTGCTGGCCTTTTGTTCTTGTTCTTTTTTTCAGCTCATCACTCTTTGTGTTCTGTCTCTTGATCTTGCCATGTAAAACACTGTCCGTGGGTCATAAAGTCAGTGAAATTTCTACTCAGACGTAACAGGTCAGACTGACCAGTGGAGCCTGAGCAAGGCAGAGGCGGCTGTGATTATCCCCTCTCATGGAAGTGTGGAAAGGTGGTTTCACTGCACAGCAGCACAAGGGCAGACCCTGGCTGGACACGCTGGTCCCTGTGCTTGGCTTGCAGGAGCCACAGTGTTGTTGGTGGCACACCTCCCTCTGTAAGGAGTGGCAGGGTGACAGCCTTAGCTTGGTGTCAGCTGCTTTGTGAGCCAGACTGTGCTGCAGGGTGCTCCCAGGTACCCCTGGGCACAGGCTGAGCTCAGCAGCTTCAGCCTTCCACCTTTCAGAATCAAACTAATCTTGTCCTAAATGCTCCAGGCAGACTATTCCCAGTGCATTCAGACCCATGTGACTTTTTAGGCTGAAGACCTTAGTGTATTTTCTGTCATTTTCTAGTAAGTTTTTCCACAGTTACAGCATTATGCTAAGGTGATTAAAGGAAATACTGATTTCATTCTGATACAGAAGCTTTGAAAATTCATTAACCATTAACATTCATGAACAACCAAAACATAATGTTTTTCCTTTTAGTCAGATGTTCAGAGTCGTTAATTTGAGTTTCCAGAAACAGTTGCCAGTAGCATAAATGGACCATTAACTAAATACATTAATGCAGTTTGTTTCAGTGTAATTAGAGACCTGTAAGGTACATTTTAGCAAGTAGAAAGTGTTAATACAGACGCACATATTTGCAGCTCTCATTGAAAACATTCATGACAATGTCCCAATTAACAATCTAGTCAGACCCGGATTTCATAAAAAGGCAGGAGAGAGCTCTGAGGCACTTCCAGGTGTTCTGCTTAGTCAGGTCTGGAAACCATGGTTTGAATGAATACTGGTCTCCAGAATGCCAGTGACACAGGGCACAGAGAAAATTACTCAGAGGCCTAGGTGCAGGAGTTGCCTGAAACATGCCATATGGCTGAGTTCAGGGTCAAACTGCAAAAACAGGTTGTCAGAATATGGCATCTGGAGACCCCAGTGCTCAGTTTCCCAGAGCTGTTCTCAGTGCAGAGGCCAGCACACGCATTGCATCACCCTTCTGCTCTTGGAGCCCTTGCATTCACAGTCAGTGCCTCGCTGGAGGCTGTGGAGCATCATCTCACACTCTTTCAGATGTTTACCAAGAGGGAATTTCCAGTCTTGGTGTGGACTGGCTGCCTTTCTTTTCTGTTAGTTGGAGACTTACAATGAGATATTCTTATTTTAAATATGGTGCAATGACATCAATAGTAATAATTATTGCATGCATCAAAGCTTTGGAGATTAGGCACAGATCATGCACCTAAATGGCAAATAGTTATAATAGCTCTGTACATGAAACATCAAAGTCTGAGGAAATGTTGCTCTGTTATAAAAAATACATCAGAATGATCATTCCACTCCAAGCAAAGTGCAGAACTGTAAACGTGCATGGAACAAATGCAACACATTTTATACTCATTTGAGTGTTTCAAGTATGGGAAAAATTGATTCCACAGCTCCAATTACCAATCCACATCAAGTGAAGACTGTATTGAAAGTATGAGATTTTGCACAATATTAGGCTTAAGTTGACTCCTCCTTTTGAAAATGTATTTGTAATTAGGGCCTAGAAGAGCAAGAAGCAATATTTGGGGTTTTCATTTTTTATATGCTCCCTGGCAGAGAGAGAAGTGGCTGAGATTGCATAAAATTCTTAAACCCATGATGTTTCAAGTATCCTTTTGCTGAACTGAAATGGCTCTCTTGTAGATTAAAGGAACTGCACTGTATTTTTCTTTGTTAGGAGAAAACTCTTCCAAGCAGAGTGAAGCATGGGCTCTCTCTGCTGAGCCTGGGGACAGCTGCTGAAATAAAAAAATGCAGAACAGTCGCTGGAACAACAGAACCTCTGAACTCAGCAACTGAAATTCCCAATTACAGACGTGCTGCTGTTTCTCCTGCCTCATCACAGCAGTTTTGCTTGATCACTTCCCCAGCCCCAGTGGGATGAGCAGTGCGAGGATGCAGTGCCGTGTGTGCTCCCACAGCCAAATCAAAGGCCCAGCCCAGCCTGTGCCTCAGCCATGAGTCTGGAGGAAATCAGAGACCCTCATTAAATTTTCAGAAAAACCTAACTGGTATGAGGACAGCATTCAAAAATGTATTTGGGGGAAAACAAATATTGTTTTAACTCTGTTAATAATTTATGTGTTGCCAGCAGAGATCCTCCTAGCATTAAGGGAATTGAAAATTAAAGGCACAAAGACACTACTTTAAGAAAACATGTTGATAAATAATTAATATGGCATAGACCTACTGGAATCTGAAGAGTGTACATTTTAGCTTGTCTTGTCAAACTTATGCTTTCTAATACCACAGTTTCTCCCAGAATGAGAGCATGGTCATTTTCGGTTTATATCCACAAAAGCTCGAGTTGTTTTTAGGCTCAGCTGGAATAATTCACTGGCTTCTGTCAGTATCTTGTGCCAAGCCCTTGGGATCCTAAGCAGAATATACCCAAAGATCATGGTTTTCTTAAATCAAGATGGACAAAAGATTGCTGATTATTTACAAAACAGAACAGACTGTGCCTTTTCTAGGGAAGCTACTGTTTGTCAGGGTCAAACTGGATCAGAATAAGAAACACTGGTGGAAGAAGAAACTCTGGCAATACCTGTTTAGCAATATAATTTATAAATAGCTGGGAGAGGTGCCTTGGGATATGTAATCCCCAGGAACAGCTACTGCTTTAGTTTGCATGTGTCTAGAGAGATGCATTTTCAGTGGTGAGGCAAATCTTGGGGACCACTCTGAAAAATCCATGGCTGGCACTTCCCCATGGCATTCCACCTGATGGGGATCTTAAGGACAAGAAATAGCACAGCTCAGCATTCCACAGAATACAAGCTCATCATCATGACCAAAGAAAGGATGGACACAGCATGTGCCAAGGGAAGTAAATATGGAATTTCTGCATTTGTCTCCAAAGCAGCACTCCTGTGAGCAGAGCCTGCCAAGCAGCATTCTGTGACATTGCTGAAGGGTTCAGCTGGTGCACAGTTCCTGACAGGGAGAGACACTGTCATTTCAAAGCAGTGTACTGAGCACCGTGTTAACTAACAGAGCTGCTGCCATTTCTGAAAGTCTGTGCCTTGCTGAAGGGCCTCCAGGCTCTTTAAACTCCCAATTTATTTCACACCACTCCTATCTTTTAGAATTGGTATGATAAAGCAGCTAGTAAGTCAGGCATAATTTCTGGCAGGCTTTTGAATTTAAGAGCATCCATAGAACTATAGTTATCCTTTAATTCCTTTAAATAAAGCAGAAGTGAATGCTGCTTCTTCATTAGAAGATCTTTAGTTCAGTACTTTAATGCAAAAGGTTTGTTGATATTGATGGAATTCCTAAACACCCTTTATTTACTACAGCAAAGTTAATTATTAAGGAGAAGAGAGAATATCCATGAATGCTGTTGTAAAAATAATTCCTGCCTTAGTTCCAAGGAGAACTCCCATGTAAACTGGTTATTGAGAACATAAGGGTTACTGACTAGAAGTATAAAGGGGAGTTTTTTCCATTCTGAATGAAGTAGACGCAGTGGTGAGGCACTGGTGAGTGCAGACTGCAGCTGAGTGTGTTCTGTTTTGGGTGGGTGCCCCTTTTGCTGTCCCTGGGGCACCGATGGCACCCATGGCACCTGCCCCACAGCCAGCAGGAGCGCACCTTCCTGCTCGGGGCCGTGGCTGCTGGCAGCACTCTGTTCCAACTGGAGTGTAAAGCTCATGGACTGGCAGCCCTGGGAAGGTTGGGCCTGACGTGCCAGAGGAAGAGCTGTGGAAAATTGCCTCTTGCCCACGGAGATTCTCCCAAAAGAGAATCTGTTGGTGTCAGTATGGTTACCTCCTCTGGCTGCGGCTGCTGGCAATGGGCAGGGGGTGTGAGTGCTGTGCAGGACCTGCTCCTGGGCAGCCCCAAGAGCCCCTCATTGTGAGTGCCATGAAGGCCAGAGCTGGTATCCTGCAGGGAATGGCCTCCTGCAAGGCTGCATCTTCCCTCAGTTGCTCTTCCTGTCCCACTGCTGCTGCTGCAGCCACTCCTCCTTCTTCAACATGTCCTTGCTTGTGGCTCTGTCGCTCTGCTGCCACAGATGCCCTGCTCTGCTCTGCCTTCCTCCCACTGTCCCTGCCCTGCTCCCTGCCTGCCCCAACTACTGCTATTGCCTCTGCTGTGTCCTGCTCTCCTCGTGTAGGGACACCATCTCCCAGTCCTGCTGCTGCCTGCTGGGATAAGCATGCCTGCCAGACAGCCCTATTGTTAGTTAAAGATGCTGACTCTGGGAGCTCCATCCCCATTAGGCAAAGCTGAGAATCTGCCTGATTTAACAAGGCAAGGAAACAAGCCAGTCAGAGTTATCTTGATCTGAAGCGTATTCTAGAAGTGATTAGCTGCCTAAACTTACTCTGTAATTATCTGTGCTGAGTGGTTTCTGCACATCATTGCCCATTTTTCTGAGTGTTTTTATCTAAGTTGATAATGGAAAATGAATAAAGCCTTAGTTCCACTCTGATTTTGACACTTGTGCCAGAAAATATCTGAAGATGAATATTTTTGTGTTCACAATAGTTAGATTAATATTTAATTTGTTGGCATCCAGCAAGCTGATTAGTTTTCCTCTAATACGACTCCACTTTGTAATTACAGGAACCAGCTCCTCCTGGGGAGGAGGGTGCCTGGGGTAAGAGGCTCAGAGACCATCCTGACATCACTGCAACCACGATTTCACCAGGCTAATGCACTGCAAGGTACTGTCATCTGAAATCTCTACTCCTGGAAAGAGGTAGAGGTACAAGGGACGTGCTCTGTATCTTCTGAGGACAGAGAAGATCTGCGCTTGATCTTGTTTAAACTGGAGTGGAAACAAGGTGCAGCTATGTCAGGTCTTGGGGAATTAATGACCCTTGCCTGCTGCTGCAGGCCAAGCCTTTGATGACGTAGCCTGCCTGATGCTGCAGGTGTAGGGGATGTGCCACAGCCCTGCAGGGGGACAGGCAGAGCTAACTGAGACACAGGGACTCTCCTTGCTGGGGACCCTCTGTTGAGCTTGGGGAGTGCTGCTGTTGGGTACAAACCATGGAGGGAATCTGAGAGAAAGCTCCTGGAGGCATGGGCTGACTTAGGGCCTCTCTTTGGCCACAGCCATTAGCAAGCAGATGCTTGTGGAAAGCCTGTAGCAGACAAGGTGAGAAGTACTTGAAATCATGGTCAGAGTACTTCTGGAGCAGTGTTCGGCCACTGCTCTGAACTAGCAGCTGGGGTTGTGGTCCAGGAGTGTCTCTGAAGCCTGTTGAAATCCAGAGTACATCTGGGCTCCACAGCATTCCAGGTAAAGAGCCACATGTGATCCTGGGATCACACTGGCCTTCCTCTGTCAGCCTGATAGCAAATAATATCCCTGGCACCTTGTGATTCCTATGCTATGAAAATGGGCTGGTGAATATTTGGTGTGCGTTGGTGATCCCTCCAGCTGGGGACAGTCCTGCCTTTCTGATTGCAGCTGTAGGCGAGTTGTCCACTTCCATTTGGCTGGATCCTCTGGGGGTGGGCAGTGGAATCAGCCTGCTCCTGGGGACACAGAGGCAACCGGCAAATTCGCATCCTTTGTTTCTAGGATTGCCCAATGATTTCTTCACAAACGGGACTATCACCTGTGATTCAGTCCTTCAGGTGATTGAGCCTTCCCTATTTCCTCAGAGAGCAGCTATGGCTCAGAATCAAATGCAGCCTTTAGGATTAACCCATCTGTATTGGCCAGTAAGTCTGGATCCTCCTGACCAGCCATGCATAGTAACATCTCGGTGCCATATTCATCTTACACTGTCAGTTTTACCCAGCTCCTAAGCACTCAGGAACAGCAGCGCTGTCAGGGGGTTGTTATTCATTCGTTTTCACCCACTTGAAGTATATGTTGTTGTCATAATCTGGCACTTTGCACAGGGAACAAACTGCCCATGTGGACAGGGATTAGGGCCATTTTTCAAATGCTGCTGACTGTTAATTTGTACACTGTATGAAGGGAAAAGGTCTTGTTAGAACTCCATTGTGAACATTACTTCACCAGAGCATAGTGGGCATTTGTCTCTGGCAGCCAGGGGACAAATGGGTGCTGGTGACAGGGACACAGAGTGTAACCTCTGTGGCAGTGTGTGCTCAGCCCTGCATGCACAGCTCTCGTTAGTGCACCCAAAGCTGATCAGGTGAACATCATCCAAATCCACTTGTTCAGCATCTGACTGTCAAATAGCTTCTGGCTGCTCAACCTCCATCCCACATTACAGTCCTCCAGAACTGTGCCAAAACCTGATCAGTGGGAAGTTCAGGTGGTTTTTTTTTAATCTGCAGTGCACTCCTGGCTGGGTAAGAAAAGAGATGGCAGATACCAAAGAGTTCACAGTTCAGCCACCAGCTCCCACAAGCTGACTGTCCTGTTTGCTTCCAGACTATAGCAGCACGTGGAATGGCTACTGCTGCTGGGCCATCCTGAGCTGTGATGGATCTTTGGTCTTCACAAAAGGCAGGAAAATAAAAAAAAGAATTAGTCTCTCAGGGGCAAATAGATCAAACCAGCAACCTCTGCTTCATCTCATGGCCTGCTGAAACACAGGTCTGGACTGGAACATTTGCTGCAACCATTTACTGACCCATACTTGTCCCAGATTCATCTTATGAACTGGAAAAAGCAATTTGTCTGCCCATGTGTCCTGAAGTACTGATATTTGCTAAATCCACTGCTTTGAAAGCCCTAGATTTTAACTACTGGATATGCAGAGAGAGAAGCAAATAAAGCTGGCTGTGATATGTGTGTTTCATCTGGGTAATATCCTGGTAAGGCCAGATTTATTACCTTCATGTCTTAAGGCCAGGCAAACCTCATGGGGTCAGTCATAAAGTAGAATGAGGCAGGAGAAGAATTTGAGAAAGGAGATCCAGAAATCCTCTTTGCCTGTGGAAGTCTCTTAGTTCTTCCCTTCCAGAGTTCCTGCTTCAGGCCATGCTGGCAGGTCCACCACCTGTCTGGCACTTCAGCTGCCCCTCTGTTTTGGTGCCAGGCTGCTGCCCACTGCCCTGGGCACTGCAGGGAGCCCTGCTGCCTTGGCTCTGGGGTGACAGTGTCATGCCCGTGGCTGCTGAGGGTGACCACAGCACTTGCCCTTCAGCTCTGTTTTCCTTTTCAGAATATGACCTTCCTTATCTGGAAACTGATTACACTAAGAAAGCACAGGCTGATACCAAGTTATCAATGACAGGAGCTATGCAAGTGTCACCAATGAACCGGGGCTGATAATAAAAGAAGACAAACACAGGGTACACAGAGGGTATTTAAAACTACAATACTTAGGGCTATTTCTAAATTAAAAAAAAAAAAATCACATCACACTGAAATTGCAAAATTATGCATTTCATTGTGTTAATTCTGCCCAACTGGCAGTGCCTAAAGAACTGTGACATTATCTGCTAGCTTCAGGGAGTCTGGTGGGGTGAGCAGAGCAGTTGAGCTTTGGTATCCCTGCTCAGTGTGGCAGGGTTTTTGGGAAGGTGGGTGGGGAGAGGGCCCTGCTCTCTGTGTCTGCCTGCCTTTGGTGCCCTGTGCTGGCCTCGGTGCTGCTGCGTGGGGCAGACACAGGAGCACCCAGCACAATGTGCAGGTCAGCAGCTGCTGCCCTCCTGCCACGTCAGTCCTTCGTGTTTGAAGTAGGGGAAGAAACTGGAGCACGAGGATCAAAATCTTTGCTGCATCCAGTGCCTTTTTTGGGGAGCTTGGAGTGAAATCACAGAAATCTTCCAGAAGATTGGTTCATTTTTAATGATCTAGGACTGTAATTCATCTGTTTAATTCAACCCGAGTGACATAATAGCTTTCATTTGGACTTATTACCAGCAGAGCAGTCAGTCAGTTGGAAGCAGACCTAGGGCAGGGCATTTTGTCATTATTTTAAATTTTCTCTATCTGACAAATCTGAAGGTCTTGAAGAGACTGAAGCCATTGTAAAGGATAGAGCATAAGAGAATAGGTCACACAGTATGTTAAAGAATGAAAATTGATTCATTTTTTCCTCTGTTGAATAAGCAGCTGTACTTTGGTCCCTGTGATCCATGAAATAAGCTGTCAGAGAAATAGGAAATGTGCCACATTTGAACTTCAGTCATTGATTCTGTTCTGATCCAAGGTGCAATATTAAAATGCAGTATGGTTGGTGAAGAATCTGCAGCAGTGACAGTAGCTAGGCCCAGCTTGCTTACCAGTTGTCTGGGCTATTTGTAATTAAATTAATCAGTGCTTTACAATGCTGGGACTCATTTACTTAGGTCATGTGGTCAGAGCCAGCTAACAGGAGGAATTTCACAAAACCAACATTTATTAGTTTTAAATAAAACCAGAGGCTGCAGAAGAGGCTCACAGTTCTATAATTTTATTCCCTTAAATCTGGACAAATAATTTGAAGGCAACTCAGAAAATCTTACAGTAATCAGTGTAAGAATGGGTAGCAGAGAATTCTAGAATTTGGGATTATTAGCTGGAGAATGTCAGGCCAACTAATTCCTGCAACTTAGATAGACTTAGCTGTGAAATTAAATGGAGGACATTATTCCCTAAAAACCACACCTGGTTTCATTTCTTGTAACAGAACACACCTTCCTTTACACACCTATTCCCAAGTAAAAAAAATTAACTGTGTTATGCTGTCCTCCAGTAGCATCCAGAGGACTGCCTGCAACTATGTTTTGCTATGTTAAATCTGTTTTATCCATGCTGAAGTGTCTTTTGCTTCTTCGGTGAGTTCTTAAAAGTTTTATTAACTAAAACATCATTTTTGCTGCCTTTGCTTTATTTGCCTTAAAACTGTGATTCATAAAGATGGATTTTTATAATTAAGGTAGAAATGAGAAATAACCCCCTATATATAATTTAAAAATGTTGAAATTACAGACACTATCTAACTTCTGTTTTAAATCACAGGAAAAAACTGTTCCCCATTAGCAGTCCTAATTAAATCCATTTTTCTGTGAGTCTTTGGCAAATTCCATTTTAGTAAAGCTGTATTAAACTCTCTTTTATTTCCTCTTGCTTTGCAGAATTCTCTGTTTGAGATGAATAATGGGTTGAATATGGTATGTGATGGCTCCGTAGACTCCAAAGATATAACATGAACAAATACTTTGTTCTGGAGAGCTGGTATAAGAACACTACTGAGGATTTAGAAGCATTCTGGCTACCAGACAGGCAGGAGCAGGACCATCCTGGCCTGGGAGGTTTATATGTGATGCAAGAATGGGCATTTGTGTAGCAAAGAGGCTGTGAAAAGGTGAAGGAGGCTTGGAGAAGGGGAGGAGAAGGGAGGATGCTAAAGCAAGCAGCATGCTGTTCACCCCTGACACAGCACATTGGGGTGCTGCGCTCCCGAGGTCTGGGATACCACCACCTGTGCCCTGCTGCTGTTGTCATAGGCCTCAGGTGAGGAATAAGCAGTTGCAGAGGAGTGGAGAGAACTTCCAGAGGTTATCCAGCTCTGCTTTTCCTCAGTACATGCCATCACATTGAGATGTGTTTTCTGCAAGGCTTTGCCTGTAGCATCTATCTGGGTGTTGTGTTGAACCTCTCTGGAGCTGTTTCTGCACAGAGATCAGAATCTGGCCTGGGTCACTGGTTGTGTACAGACAGTTTTGTAGGGTGATGCTCCCTGGTGAGCAAGTAGTGCACACACCAGAGAGCCCACTTGAAACAGCCACTCCTTTTGCAGTCCCTGTGCTTGAAGATTAATGTGCTCCCCAAAACCTGCCTCAGTCCCAGAGCAATGGGCTCTGCCCTGTCCTCCAGCGCCTCCATCACTCATTTACTGCAACGATTGGCTTCAGCCTTCGATTTCCTCTGTGGAGCATATTGGAAAGAGAGAGGCTGAGTTGTGAACATTAATAACAATGAATAATAACAGCACGAGTTCCACAAGCTTTAACAATCAAATGAATCAACAATCAGGAGGGTTTCATTAATAAATACTTGCTGGAGTTAGATGACAAGGGAGCCAGCGCCAAAGGTGTATCAGTTAAAGGCACTTACCCAGTGTGATCACTTCTTAGCCCCTTTGCTTATCTGATGGGTTCCATGTTCTTCTCCATGACCTGCTGCAGAGGAGGCCAGGAGGAGCAGAGGAACAGGTGGAGTGAACTGCATCGTCCTATAGGTATCTGTGTTGGGATTACGTGGCAAGGTTTTGGCAGCGGAGGGACTGTGAGGGTGGCTTCTGTGAGAAGATGCCAGAAACTGTCTCCATGTTGGACAGAGACAATTCTGCCATTATACTCACAGATAGGAGTAGATTCTTCATGACTCGGGGTAAAAATATTCCCCTTCCAAAGCCACCAAAGTAAAATCTGGGAAAGACCTCTTAGGTTTCAGTATATTTCCCTCAGGAGCAAGTGAGAGTTGCAGGGTAGGGCCATCTGGCTTGTCTTGTGCAGCTTTCTCTTCAGATGAGCTGAACTGGGATGGTTTATAACCTTTTATGCAGAGCAAATTCCTGTGCCAAGAGGAGCATCCCTGGTCATTATGCTTTTACTACAGCAACAGCAAAAGGAAATGCAGGCTTTCATCAGTCTGGTTTGAAGTCCAGTCTAGAGCAATTGTAATTTAGCTAGGGAGGGTTTGAGGGCCAACTACCAATGTGTTCATTCATTTCAGGAAAAGAGAAGGACAGCTTCTGTAATTATGATTAAAGGAACTATTAATGTCTCATTCAGGTGTTCCTGTTACCATAAAAGCAGTACTTTTCTCTCTTTGGAATTTGCAGCACATATGTCATCGCCTTTGTTGTCTGGGCTGCTTGAAGTCAATTTTGTGAACCTCCATGTTTTCAATAATAAAAATTTTTTTGCTAGAAGCCTTGCTCCAAGGCGCATGATGGTTATGGAAAGGACAATTGGTTTCAAGAGAAATCACAGAGTTCAAGGGTAAAACAGAACTCACTACAGTCACAAGAAGAGGGTGGCTGAGCTGTTATGCTGGGAATCTATGCAAGGATTAGGCTGCCTGTCAGGAAAAGATGCTCCTCTTATAAAGGCATGAGGTTTTGCCTCAAAGACAGGGACTGTGAAGCTCATTCTAGCTTGTTGTCTCATTGTTTCCTGCTGCTTTTATGTATTCAAATGCCTCTGCTCCGCTCTCTGAACCTGCACCACGCTGCCATGCCTGGCATGTAGGAGTTTCCATCAGGCTGCACAGCACAGGCCAATTGCACAGCACACTGCAGATGCTTGTGCTGAGCAGGCTTTAGCATGGCTGGTTTGGCCAGGGCAAGCATGGTCCATGGCTGGGCTACCCCTGGGTGAGTGAGGAGAATATATCATAGCAATAGACCTAAGCGCTTTGCATACCTGTGTCCAAGATGAATTGTGAGCATGTCTGGCACCTGCACAGCCTGGCACCTGCACAGCCTGGCACCTGCTGGTTCAGACGAACTTTCACAGTACAGGAGGAGTGCAGATTGGCACTTGCTTTCTGACAAGATATTTTCTCTAACTGCTTGTTGCCTTTCATCTTGAATCTGTGTTTTGGTATGCCTGTTGCCAAATTCCACTGAATACTCCACTTGGCATCAGAAATGTCTTTATAAAGAGGACAGGGTGCTTGGCAGCCTCAGAGCTCTCCATCTTATTTCTCTGTAGCTGTTGGGCCTCTTTGCCTTTCCAGGTTTCAGAGATTACAGAGAGGTGCTGTAGAAAAACTTGTCCCATGTGATGGTTTGTCTTTGTAGAAGTGCTGTTCCTGAGGAGCAAAGAACACCCAGTGGTCTCATTTTTGTCCTTGATCGTGCATGGGTGTGCTTATTTCTTGAGGACTGCTGGGACCCCTTCAAATTGCTCCTCTAAGTCAAGTCCACCTGACAGCTGATATCCAAACAGCTTATACAAGATGTAAGTGCTTCTCCTTCTGTGGTAAAGCTCTGGCCAGTGCCATGGTGGCATGTGGACTCAGCATGTGCAAGGGCACTGTGCCTACAGCGCTGTCAGCGTGAGTTTTGTTATTTTAACTCTGTGGTTGCTCTGACCTCACAGGCTGCACAGCTAGGTGCACTTGCCCAGGTGGGTCTGTGATCAGATGAACCATGAATGCTCCTGGTGTGTGCCCTACAGCAGCAGAAGTTCCAAGCTCTGGATGGAGCCAATTTGCAGAGTGCTGCCCAGTCACTGCCATTAGGCCTTGGTCCACTTCCCTGATGGGTCAGGCTGTGAGGTGCATGTCCAGGCTGGGTGTGACCACAGTGCTTTACATTGTGTCTGAGGATATCCCTGGAGAGGATATCCCTGCTCTGTCCCTTCCTAACCTACCAGCTGTATACAGCTGCTTCTTCCTGTTTCAGGTGTGGGTAACTTGATCCCGCCCCAACAGTAATGCTGTAAAGGCTGACAGATTGCCAAAATCGTTATGTAAATGAAATAGTAGTAATGCTAGTAATAATTTATGAATTCAGCTAGAATTACAGCCTGTTCTGTCTGTTCTGGAACTTGGATTTGCTCTTCTGCTGTGATGAGCTGGCACCAGGATTACCATTACCTCTGGCCCTGTGGTGTGCCATGATGGACAATTCTAAGGCTCTGAGGGCAGGTCACAGCCCCTCTGCTCTGGCACTGTACAGGCTGTGTTCCCAGCACATCTGGGCACTTACTGCTGGATTGTGTCACTGGGTCTGTCGTGTCTTGCTCTAGCAGCAGTCTGTTGGGTTTCACTCTTCACGTACAGTCCATTTTGTAATCTTCTCAAGATCAGTGGAAGGAGATCTTCACTCTTTTTTGAGGGGATATTTGGGGTCTTGATAGGTATAATCCTGGTGTGTTGGTAATGCAACAGGAGATCACTGGGGAAGGCCAAAGCTGTTCCTGGCTCACAAGAATGCAGTCATGGAGCAGCTCTGGAATGGATAGTTTCAGTTAAAAGTGACCAATGCAGATATGAATTATTAAATCTACTAGCGTGGGGCTGCCACAATGAAGCGTCACATTCTTCACAAAATGAATTCCTATTAAAAAAACCTAAGATTAAAAGCAGAGGAGATTCTAAAATGATGGGAACTGAGAGGAATGAGAGAACAGAGTATTGATCACCCACACCAATCGTGTCTGTTTCTGTTTAGAAATACAAAAAACGGATTAATGAATTAATGATTCAGTGTCAAAAGGGGGCCTGGAGGGAGCAAGTCTATGTAAGCCATGTGACTCAGCACCATCAGGAGCTGGCAAGAAGATGGCAGTGGCAGAGGGGCAGAGTGGCAGTGGTTACAAAACCCCAGCACAGATAAGACAGAGAGAGGATGGATCAGGTTTTAGCTCATTCACTATTCGTCCAGGCATATGCAGATGTAATTCTGGCAGTAGATTTCCCTAGGATTGTTGCCAAGGGGCATGTGCTTCTGGGCAGGGAGCTTAGGTTTGATTCCTGGTGCTGATTGAATGCATGGCCTTGGGAAAGTTATTTGACCTCTGCGTGGATCATTTTGTCAAAAACCAAAATGGGCACAAGGAAAATGATCCATTTACATACCCACTAGAAATCTAAATTCAGGTAGAAAGGCAGTCAAGAGATTCTGAGAGGAAATGTAGAAAATATTTGAGAATTCAGTGTGTAAGTCAAGGAGGGCATTTTGAAAAATCCTGTTGAAAATCTCCCATATGGCATAGAACCACAGCACTTGTTTGCTACCAGCACTGACATATCAGGTGTATAAAGGACATTCTGAGTTAGCTGTGCATATTGTTGTCACCTGGGAACTGGTCCATGTTCCGTGTCATCCATGTCATGGGGTGATAGAGCCATCTCAAAGGTTGTACTTGACGTAGGCTGATCATGCTTTGTTTTGTGTATGCACACACACAGTGCTCTGATTGCTGTTCAATATTCTACATAAAGCTCCTTGAAATGTTCTCAGTGAGATGAAGTAACTTGTAAAAGCATAATTCACTCAATCAGGATTCTTGCCTATGTGTAGCCAGTCACTTGTTTCACCTCCTCTTCCCATCTCGTGCTGGACTGGTGTAATCTGTGTAAACTGTTCTGTGCCCATGGCATCTTGCTTGTGCCTGAGCTCACGACGCTGCTGCTCACACCATCCTGGGTCTGTACTACAATACTTTCACACATCTACAACTAAAAGGCAAAATTTAAATTTACGGAAATTAATTGTGTTAGCAAAATGGTTTTAAAACACTCTAGAGAATGTTCTGTCAGCTTGACAGATGAAGGTAATGCTACAAAATGAATTTTGTTGACAAAATAATTTCAGGGTGTTGATAAAATGGGTTTTTGTCTTCAGAGTGAAAAATACTGGACTGACACATACTATTGTCCTTAAAAGTGTTTTTTCAGCTGTCGGTCAATTGTTTCCTTTTTGGGTCAGCCAGTGATCATTCTTCATATCTGAAAAAACGTTTGTAAAAGATAGCATAAAGCTCTGAAGGACAAAATAATTGAACTGTGATTTCTTGCTTTCAAACTGAAACTAGATTTTTCACTGGGATGAGCAAGGATTGGTCCCTGTGAAGTGCGAACAGGTGGGAAACTGTGGTGGAGGTTTGACACACTGTGGGGGAAAGAGGGTGAGGTGGCAACTGGGCTTCAGGAAAGAGCTGTCTGAATACATATCGTTAGACTACTTGGATGCTTTGCAAGCTTTTCAATGGGTTTCCTGCCCATTTCAGGAGCCATTTGCATGCACTCAGAAGTCTCATTTTCCCCCTCCATTATGTTGCACTTCTTGAGCATGAGGAAAGGGAGAGGGAGCGTTCTCTCTGGGATGCTGGAGGCAGCTGATGGTGGGCCCTCCAGATGGACTGGGGCTGGCGTTGCCCACCTGCCCAGTGCAGGGCTCAGGGCCTGGGGCTCTGCCACCCCTGTGCCTCCCTGCTGCTGTGGTGCAGTGCCCGGGGGCTTGCAGAGCCCAGGAGCTCGCCCAGCCCAGGGCTGGGGGCAGCACCACCAAGAGCTGGGGGCCAGCAGCAGCAGGTCTCTGGTGGCTCTGGGCATGGGGCCCACTCCTGGGTGGCCCCACTCTGTCACAGTTACTCAGTTCTGCTCCACCAGGGGCTTCCCGTGGGTCCTTACCCCACTGAGGTACTGCTGGCCCCTCGAGCTGCCATGGGACACGGGTGACTCTTCCCACTGCGCCCAGAAGGCATCTCTCCCATTTTTAGGACAAGGCAGCCCGGAGGCCATGAGCCCTTTGTAGAGCAGAGCAGGAGGGGCAGAAGCTCCTCACTCTCTGTTGTCTGGGGTGCCACAGCAAGGAGGAGGCTGAGGAGCAGAGAGAGTCTCGGGGGAGGTGGCTGTCGCTGCGCTCAGGAGCTGCAGCTGCACCATCTGTGGATGTCGAGACTTTGCACCCATATTTCCTAGGGTGACCTGGTGACATCAACAACAACGTGCCCCTGGAGCACAGGCAGCTGGCATGGCTTGCAGACTCATCAGCAGGGTCCTGGTTCAGCCTTAAAAATATGCACATAAAAAAAAAAAATGTCTGTGTCCTTTCAACAGCTCCCAGAAACACTGGGCCCCTCATCATGACACCTGTATCAGGTCAAGTCCAGAAAACCAGTGTCAAATCTGATAAGATTTTATTTTTTAGTTACTGGACCAAAATCCAGCCTGGTGCAGCTCCAGGAAAGGTTGTCCAGGTTATAGTCAGGATAGTTAGAGTCAGTATAATTTCAGTCACTCAGTACGTGGAGTTGTTTCTCCTAGATGCTGTTTCGGGTCAGGATCTCTTGGAATCTCTAGCCATTCTCCTGCTTCCCAGGAGGATGGAGTGCCAACTTTTTTTTCTGAAACCCCGTGGTTTCTTATTTGGATCTTGGGTTCAACAGAAACATCACCTTTTGTCCTGTATCACAGAAAAGGAAGGAACAAAATCTTGTGTTATGTATGAAATGAACTCTTCTGGAATTTTGAGGAAGCCTGAACTCAAGGAGATAATCTTGTGATGAGGTAACGATGCTTCATTGTCAGGTTGTATTATTTTTTCTTCTTTATCAATACTGGCATAACTAATTACATTAAAGCAGAAGTGACCTTGCTGGAACAGCTGATCTTCGTCATTTGAGTGTGCCCCTCCCACAAGTCACTGGAATGACACTTAACATAACAGCTCCTTAATATGTGGAACATCTGTTCTTTGTTTTTGCAATCATCAATGATCTTCCTCATTATCTTCCCTTACTGGTGCCTACAGGAGCCATCCCTACCTGGCAGAACATTTAAACTTTTTCACTTCTGGCTAGATGGGGTTCTGAAACTGCTGACAAGAGAAAAAGCAATCAAATCTATAAATCATCTGACTTCCCAGTTAGAATTGATGTGTGAGAATTAACTGATGGTAATTAGTGGCACTGGCTAATGAATTAACAAAAACACAGTTTCTCCTTTGGAATTAGAATAGCAGGGATACTAATATCATTAATTATCCCTTCAGTTTTGCTTTTAATAGGGACTGTCCTTTGCTTTACAAACAGTCAGATCAAAACCCCTCCAAGCTGCACACAGTGGAGTCTTTGAAAACATTCTGATAAATAGGAGGGCCCTCGGTGATCATCTTGTGAAGCTGTGCCAGAAGCAGAGCTTGCTGTCTGCGTGAGTAGGTGCTCATAGCAGCAGCACACTGTGTCCTTGGGAATTGTTTTGGGAGATCTGGGGGCAGGGATGAGCTACCAGAGGCCCCAGAGGGCCATGAGCTCTGGCTATGTCACACTGAAGGGCAGCCCCAGCACTGTCAGCCTGGGCACTTCCGCAGCTTGTGTCAGGGGCATTGTCATGGGCAGAATGTGCCTCGAGTGACAGAAGAGCCATGTTTGGTTTAGGATGGCAGGGAAATATGATATGGCTGTTCCCCATGAGAGCTGGGGTGTCTGCATGTAATTTGTTGATTGAACTTCAGCAGAGCTGTGCTTTCCTCTTCCATGCTGTCTGCTTTTGCAGGCAGACACTGGTCAGGCTTCTCCCTGCTGGGCACGGAGGACAGGGAGGATCAGGGCACACTTACTGATCTGCCTTCATCTCACATCTGCCTTTTAGGCTGCTTGGTCCTGTGGTGCAATCACAACAATGCTAGGATAGTGCTTTAAACCAAATCATTTTTATGGGAACACACACAGTATAAAAGGTCTGACTGTCTGTGCACACCTACACTGTGGCTATTACCCAATAAAGTTGTCAGAGAGAGAAGCATCACAAGAAGTCCTTGAACAACATCTCCTCAAGTTTAAACAGAGAAAAATTGCCTCACAATTAATTTCTCATAAAAATAACAACAAAAAGATCAATACAAACTGACTGAATGAATTGGGGTTGCTTCCCTACAGACGAGGAGAGGAACAGGGTTTGTGGCCACAGGTGCTGGCTCTGGGAGGGCAGCCACTGGCCGTGTACATCACTTCGGCAGACCTGGTGAGAACCCTCAGCTGCTACTGACTGCCACGCTGACTGCATGCATTGCCTTTTCACAGAACTTGACTTTATTCTGAAGAAGAGCAAGAGCCCAGGGTTTTTCTGAGGGCAGGCAGGTCAGGGATTGCCAGACATCCCTGTTCTCTGCTTCCTGCACAGTGAGAAGCGCTGGCACAATGACAAGCCTGGAACACTGAGCAGGGTTTGCTGTGCTGCACTGGTGTTCTCCTGCCTGTAATGGCTGTCAGCAGCCTTCTCCACCCAGCAATTCCAGGCTTCCTCATTTTCACAGCAGTTCTTGGCCCCAAAAGGAGCTGTGGAAAGTGCTTTAGTCTCTCTGTAGTGATTAGAAACACAGTGCTTCCTTCATGGCATACTTCATTCATGTGCTTCTGAGGCTCCTGCACATTGAGCCTTTTGTATTTCTCTTCTCACAGTGTGAGTTCCACAATGCTCCATTTAATGGATGTTATTTGGGTTGAAAGGTAAGCAGCTTAAATGCTTTGCTTTCTAGCATCCCCGTCCTGTTAGAACCATCTCTCACTCACTCTCAATTGCATATTTTGTTACATGAACATCTTTAGATCAAGAGTTTTTCTCTCCTTCAAATATTTATAGTGATGACTTGTGATGTAATCAATAGGGTTTGCAGAATCTCACCCTGCTCCATCACATCTTTATTCTTCAGAATGATGTTTGCTGCAGTGTTATAGCTAGGACTGACAAGATAAAGCTGAATTAAAACAAATTGCACATTATCTGCTTCCATCCTGTTGCTGGGATTACAAAAGTGAACAAATGAAATTCTGTCAGAGGAGCTCTTCTCCCTCCTCCCAAGCAGAGGATTGGTGGCTGCTGCGGCAGACTGAGAGCAGTTCTGACAGAAGCTGTGCTGATACAGGGCTCCTTTTCCCTCATCCCTAGCAGATGACCACAGTGCTCTGTGCCAGGTTTCCAGGATCCACATCCATCTTGCCTCTGTGCTAGATCCTGAGCACATCTTTACCAGCTCCTCTTCAGTCTTGGCTCAGCCAGCTCCTGGTAGAACCCCAGTGTTCAGCCATCGTCACAGGTCATGAAGCAGCGTAACCTGAGCTATCCTGCTCCTGCTGCACACCCCAAGAGGGGCACGCACAGCTGCCCGATTTCTTTGTATCCTTCTGCAAGGAGGAACACTTCCAGGGAACTACATTTGTAAGGGAGTTTTTTCCTCTCTGTCCAAGCCAGCTATGAGCCAGTTTTCATGTGCCCGAAGATTGCTGGTGTCCCGTGCAGTCCCTGCAGGAGATGCTAACAGAATCCCTTTTTTGTCAGTCTGAATGCTGGCTGTCTGCTCCATCTGGCCTGCATCATAAAGTCCAAGTGTTTGGTGCTGCAGGCCTGCTGGGACCCCGTCTCTTGCCAGGACACACTGGAAGGATTTTTTAAAAAACTTTGGGAAAGCAGGCAGTATGTGAGCAAAGTGCTGTTCAATATGAATATGTGTACACTGAACTAAGAGAAAACAGGAGCTCTTCATGTAGTGAGGGATAAAATGCAGTCTTTTCAGGAAGCCACATGCTCACGTGGTTGATGAGGAGTGAGAGCATCCTGCCACAGAGCTGCCCAGCTAGGGGCTTCAGCACAAAATCTTTGGGCAGTGTATAACAACATCCAGAGGGTTCCTTTGTGCCATGGAAATGTCTGACACTGTCTCAGTCACAGCAGGATGTTCTTTTGGGCACAGAAACTGCATTAAGGAATAACGTGCTATCACTCCTCTGGATGGATCAGCCACAAATTGCTGTCTCTTGCTCTTTGCTGGAAGGTGGCTTCACTTTTTTTGCTATATGAGGTCGGTATATTTAAGTTCACGTGACAGGAAGCCTCTTGATTTCAGCAAGAAGGCATTGCAGGGAATTCTGGCTTAGGTGCCAAAGACCTTCCCACTCTTGTTGCTCCTATGAAAGATGAAAAAAGGATTTCTCAAAAATAAATCAGCTTTGACCTGTAAGTGGAGAGGACAGCTTGGTAGATGGCAAGGGAGGAAATAAAGGATCAGCACTGGGTATGATATAGGCAAAATACCACCTGATTTCTGTCTACTTTAAAGGCAGCTCTTTGCTGGGACTCTCTCTGCACAGTTCTCTGCCTCAGTCTACGAGTGCTGAATTGGGGACTCCTCTACCCCAGGGGATGGTGACTGCTCTGAGCTACTTGACACACCCCTGGTGAGATGTTTAGCTTTAACGACTTTTAGCTAGCCATTAACAAAGAGTAATTTTCAAACACTCTAGGAAATAAAATTCTACAGATTTTGAAGATACTAGACATCATGGTTCATTATAACCTGGTATTAGGAATTATGTTTCCTGGTTCTATGTAGAATAGTCAGGCACATACTGGTAGGTGGAAAGAACATCAATCCTGTGTAGGCTTAGTGCCTTGGTTCAGAATATCCTGGGCATGGTGGAGCCAGGAAAGACTTCCTCCTTCTTTCTAGGGATGATCTCCAAGCCCAGAATTTCTGAAATGCTTTTTAACTGCAGAAGGGACAGTCTTCTGGGGCAAGTCCCTGAGGACTGTGGTGAGGTCTGCCAGCACCCAGCCTGGGACAGAGATCCACGGCAGTGGAGCCAGGCACATGCCCCTCTCCTGGCATCCTTCAGAAGCACAGAGAACCTCGGGAAGAGCAGGGGCAGCCAGCCCCCTCACTGATGCACCTGCAGCACTATTTCATTCTAGTAAAGGATGCTGAGAATAAACATAGGACTTGAAAGTACCCGTTGGAACCAAAATAGTAATGAATGCTGCATCATAAACGCAGCAGCAAAGCTGATGTGGTTCCTGTTAGACAACACAGCTGTATATCCCCTTTCACAGAGCTCTGAGGAGGCACTGCAGATTCCCTCCCCCATCCAGTTAAAAGAGCCTGATCTGCTTTGAAAGCCTGCATTTTTTTCCAGAATATCAAGGGTCTGGTTCCTTTGGGCCCAACTGCAAATCCAGGAGCCTTTGTGTGTATTCCACAGGGCTCTGTCCCTGCAAACAGACTCCTTTGGTTTGCAAGTGAGTCAAGCCCAGGACTTGTTCTGTGTTCTCTCCCTTTATATTTGTATCACTGTTCTATTACAGCAGGGTGCTGCAGAGAGGAGATGAAAAGAAGCTTGGAAGTCTGCTTCTATGAATGTGTGAATTTATTTTTAAACCTCTTGAATTATTTACTTTCTCGGCCTTTTTTTTTAATGACAGGTGAATATGTTTGTGACTTGTTCTCTTTCCCAAGGTAGCTCTTGGATGAAGGGAATTAATTACTTGTAAACGCAGCTGATGTTAATTTTCAAGTCAAGTTTCAGCTTTGCTGAAATTTCAGAAAGAAAGTAGTGTTCTATAAATTAAATGCTGCTTTGTGTGCTTTCTTTTTAAGGAAGGTTTGGCATTTGAAAAGGCAGCGGGAAGAGAAAACAAACACACTAAATGATGAAAACTTGTCTTTAAGGATATATTCCATCAGCTATCAGTACACAGCCATGAGAGATCCGTGTGGCAGCCCATCAGTTGTATGTTGAGTGTAACAGGCTCCAGCAGCACCCCAACACCTTTGGCTTCAGTGGCAAATTGCTGGTCTCTGGCAGGAGCTGCTGCTTTGAACTGACGGGGTGATTACACTGGTTGCTCCTCTCTGTGACAGCACATGGCCTGTGCTCTACCAGGAAACCTCATTCTTCTTCAGAGCAGTGTAGATTTGTAGATTCTGATCCCACAAGAGCTGAACTGCCAGGATCCTGGGCTGCTGGGCACTGCCAGTGGGACAGGTGAGCTCTAGCTCCCCTTTGCTGTTCCATCTGAGGCTTTAGTGAGCTTTTCAGGCCCTCCCTCCAGAAGGTTGGTCTGATCTTAGAATAACTCCTGTGGCGGGAGCACAGCACCCAGCTGGATTGGTGCAGTGGGCTGAGACAGGGGCTCTGGGTCTGGCTGGACTGAGGGCAGGAGATGCCCTGCAGGTTCCCAGGTGTGAGAACAGTGACTGTGGTGGCTGCTTGCCAGCCCTCAGGCAGCTAACATGGAAAGGGTCATCATTAATTTAACTCTGCATCCATCAAGCCTCGTTTCTGTCCCTGGAATGACAACTCATACGTGATGCTTTGCAAGAAAGCAGTTCCAGCTAGCCTCCACTGCTGCTGACAGGCAGTGGTGCTCTGCGCATCTTAGCTGAGAGCTCATCTGTTTTAAACATGCTCTTCTGATTTTCTTGGACTGTAGTATTTACTGTCCAAGTTCTTGGGTCCCAGATTCCCAGCTGTCGTGTTTAAATTTGATGGAGATGAGTTTGGCAGCAGAGGTAAAAGCTCTGCTGGGGTGAAACTTTTTTGGCTGGGCACTGTCACTGAAACACTGAGCTGAGCTAGGTGCATTGCAGTGGAATCCATGTATCATCTGTATCACTGTGTCCTCTTTGAGCAAGCAGACTGTAGTGTACCTTGACTGAATTGATTTCTCTGGGCCTTGTTCTGAGAAGCAATAATCACTGGGTGCCCCATTATATTTTAGCTCATGTCTGTATGAAACAAACAGTGACCTCATGTTTCCTGTCGCTTAAGACCCATATCTGACAGTGGAATGTAAAATTAGTTAATGATTTGGAAGTAGAAAAGGTCAACTCTAAATAATAATAAAATGTTAAAATGCAGAATAGAAATGTTACTCTAATTTTTAAGGATTCTACATAATTTTTGCTCCTTCCCTGAAGAACTTGGTATAACTCAATGAGAAAACTGCATTCAAATCCTGTTTGAATTCATGCTCTGCCATGACTGAACTGAAATTAGGGGAAATGTACAAAGTAGTTTTATAGAAGCTGTTTGGATGGGTGGCTGCAGGAGGAGGAATTTGGTGTCTGGGCTCTGCTGTCTCTTGCACAGGCTAGAGATGGGACAGCAGCAGGGAGGACACAACTGCATGCTCTTGTGGCCACGGTGCTGCACTGATGCTCCCGGGGAACCTGAGTGTCCAGTGGCCTCTGCCTGCTGCCCATGCCCCAGGAAACTTGCTGAGAGTGACTGGGAGCGAGCAGCTCCTTGGGCAGCTGCTTGCTTGGAGGGTGAGTCTCATTTTAGATGTGTTGTTGGTTTGTTGATGGCAACTTTACCTGCCCAGGTCTGCTCAAGTGAGAGATTTTGCCATCTAACCCAGAACCATGGGCATTGCTTTTGTCTCCCTCCTTAGTCTTGCTTGAGGCGTTTGCTGAGCTCCAGAACTTTGTGGAACTCCCATGAGCACGTTTACAACCAAGTTGTGGCTTTGCCTGATCTACATATTGCTCAGAGCACCACAGGAGGCTCCTCCTGTACGCAGGCACAGTGCTCTTCCTCCCTCTCCTGCAGCACACAGCTGGAAAAGTCTTCCTGAAACCTGGGGCAGTCTCAGGACGTGTTTCTTTGGAAACAGAGAGGGATTAAAGTGAATAAGTAACTGTGTGTCTCTGCCCAGGCAGGGCCCTTGGGAGGGACTTCTGAGTGGGAAGGACCACTGACACTCAGCTCTCAGCACACAGAGCCCTCGCAGGGCGTGTGACAGAGCATAGGGCTCTGCACAGCTGGTCTGGTGCTGCAGCATGAGCTCTTGGGGCTGTGAGCACCAAGGGACCAGGGTTGTTAGTGCTGACACTCCAGACATGACTAAGCCATTTTGATGAAAGAAATGGAATCTGACACTTTTGCTATTTAATTGTTTCTCGTAAATTTTAAACAAAAAATAAATTGGCTTCTTTTAAAAGAACAAACTGTGGAAAAGCATTGCTGAGCAGAAGCGAGTGGCCTCTGAAGCATGACAGGCAGCTTCGTGTTCACAGCCAGCTAACAAGGCTTCAAGGCGCAATGCAGAGGGGGCTGGACTGAAAAGCAAATGCCTTTGCAGCTCGAGCTTTGCCTTGAGGCACTTGGGAATAGAAACGTGCAGGAGGAAGGGGAGGAGGTTTTGGGGTCTGAGCACACCCCAGCCCTGAGCTGGGCTGCCCTGCAGGAGTGCTGGCTGGGGCAGGACTGTGACACCTGTGGCCACGGAACTCCTGCATCCTGGGGCTTTTCTCAGCACTTTTGTTCAGGTGGAGGCTGCAGAGTCTGGCGGTTCTTCTCAGGCTCTTTGCACCTTTAGCTTTGCTCCTGAGGGCTGGTATGTTCTGGGCTATCTGCGGTATCAGCTGCTCTTTGCCAGTGAAAGCGTGTTCTGGATTCTTTGGAGGACTTTATTTGCAAAGACCCTGGGATCCATCAGCAAATGGCTGTAAGGAAAATGCCTTTCATCATTCAGGTTAAAGAACATCACAAAGCCTTGGAGACATCACTTCACTCGGGAATTAAATTGCAGGAGTCATCTGGTGTCAAATAAGTTTCATTTAATAGGTTACTCAAATAAAGTTTCTGTAGAAATCAATATCACTTTCTCCTGCAATTGACAGCTCAAGACACTCAAAATGGCATTTTTCACATAAGGCTTATTTAATTTTAGGAGGAAGAATCCCTCCTATACTTGGCCTACGCCACTCTACAAGGTTAAGAGCCTGCCGAGCTGGAAACCTGCCCTGCTCTTACCCCGGGGACAGTGTGAGGTCACCAACACAGACCTGCCACTCTCAGGTGCAGCAAGGATGCTGTTGTCAAAGGGCTGTGTCAGAGGTGTGTTCACAGCTCACTGAAGGAAACAGGGACAAGGCATTTTGTTTCTTCTTGCAGGTCAGCTTGGCAGGACAAAATGCCTCATTATATATGTCTTAGAACTGGACTTTCTGTAGGGGTAGGAGTCTATGGGCTGTGAAGACTGGAGATTTCAACAGGAGTGCTTCTGGGTCCAGGGTAGGTGAATCCTGAAATTTCTGCCTCCCTTAAGAACATGGGACACCTTTGCTCTGTGTTCTTTATTTCAGTCTGATGATATCCCATGAGGAAGGGAGGAGACTCTGGCACCTTTCTGCACCATCTCCCTGGAGAAGGAGCTCCTTTCCTCAGACTTTCTTTGGTCACATTGGCACTTGCCCTGCTGCTGTACTGTCCTCTGAGGTGCTGGTTCTGCTCTCCACATCTGTTTATGGTGCTGGTAGAGCCCCTGTGATTGTACATCCAGCAAGGGCAGATTACTGCTAGGCTGCTCAAGTGCCATGAAGAGACAATTGGCTCCAGGAAAGGACAAGTTCACCTTCCATCTAACATCCTTAATGCTTGTAATTCCTACAAGCAGTAATATTGATTCCTGGATCTATGCTGACTATAGCACAAATGGACAGCAACTGGTAGGAGGAATTTCCCAGCCCTGTGGCATTGGGTTCCCTGAAGATGCACTGAGTGATTTGTATGTTCCCAGCAGCTGCAACCCAGTAACGACAGAGGGTTGTGACCTGCATGCAATCAGCTACATTCTGGGTGCAGGTTCTGTGGCAGCAGCTGGGTAGGGAAGTGGCTTTATACCATCAGTGCTCTCCAGTGCTCTCCAGTCTTCTGTTGCAACCCGGTGCCAGAGACCCTTGTGCTGTAAGAAGGCTTCATGTTTCCCATCTTTTCATAGCCACAGAGCTTTCAATAATATAAAGTTGATTTTTATTTGAACATATTTGTGATATTAACCTAAACCATGGGCCTGGGCTGCAGTTTGCCCATCTGATAAACAAAGATAAACATAACCAGTACTGGCTGAGAAAGGAGATCTGGCAGCAAACAGAGTGTTATTGAAGAATGTTATTTCCAGAGATGCAGTTACTTGTCTTTGACAAATTGAAAAGGGAAACATCTGCAAGGCACAATGGGAAGAAAATACTTCAGGAGAGGTTTCATCAGGAGTCAGAGGTAATAGTCCTGTGGAGACAGTCTTCTGGTGCTCTGCAAAGTATTATAATGCTAGATGATTGCATACAGAGAGCCAAAGTAGGCATTTGTATGCATTGTGCAAAGGATGGTGTGTTATTTAATCATGCTTTCCTCTAAGAGTCTGTGTTGTCTAATTCTCTGTCAGTAAATATGAAGTCTTTCTTTCAAATGAGGAGGGAGTTCAGCCTTCAGTGCTTCTGGTAGGAGAGAAGATATAGTGACCTGTGCCTTCCCCAGGCTGACACCAGCCCCTCTCACTCTGTGATTTTGTCTGGACATTTTAATAACAGAGACAAGACAAGCACAAGAAAGCTCCTACCAAATAGCCCAGTGCTCTTGCTCCCTGTGGCACTCCTAGGAAACACCTCCTGGGGCAGCTGCCCTGAGCAGGCTGAGCTAATGGTGGGAGCAGGAGACTTCAAATGAGTACTCTGTCTCCTGCTGTCAGGCGTGTAGTGGACACATCTGTTATTGAAAGGAGTATTCACGCTTTGTAATGCAGATGTATCTCTCCTGAAGATGATCTGTAATGCGTCAGAGAGGAACACACTGGGGGAGGTGTGGCAGAGGTACAGTACTCCTGCTGTTCCACGCTTTTCCTTAACAAGGTGAGCTTCAGAGATTTACAGTCAAACAAAAGGTGAAGATGAACCTTCTGTAAATGGTAGCACTTAAAATTTCTGCTGCTTTGAAGCTGCAGGCTGAGCAGATGCTGCATGCACAGCCATTGCCCTCGTGAGATGTGGGTTTTAATTCACCTCCGTTTATGTCATCTGTTCCCTGTGTGCTTGTGTGACACTGTAAAACACGCTCAGCTCCCAAGGTGCCTGTGGACCAAATGAGCTTCTGTTGCAGCTCATGCTGCTCATGTCTCTCTCATCCTGTCACAGGGTGTTGGGCAGCACCAGCTGTGGCCAGGCTGAGCCAGACATTCCAAATCAGCCCCACAAACGTCATCTGACAGGACTCTGGGTTATCTATCCGTGTTTTAACACCTCCTGCAGCACATGGTATGGGAGTCATCAGGGATGTTAACAACAAATTTTCAGAGAAAAGGAGCCTTTCTGGGGGTTCAGCCTACCTTCCTGTGTGAGGGGAGCAGTGACTGCAGTGATGCCTCTTTGTGGAAACCCCCTTGCATGGGGAGCAGATGGCATGCCCTGAGGACTTTGGTGTACTTGTGCTGGAGCTGGCACTGGGGGTGACACAAGTAGGTCCTTAAGTCAAGTCAGGCTTGGCTCTGATACTTTGCTGAGTGCCAGCCAACTCCGTGGATGGAGGAGGAAAAACCTGGGGAGCAGACAGGAAGGCAAGCTCCCTGGTGGCCCTTGCAGATGTCTTGTCATTTGAAGCCCAGAGCAGCGTGCTGCAGAATTAAGTTGTCCAGCTCTAGGGTAAATGTTAAGCCTGGAGACAGATGTGGTTGTGAGTACCCAAGGAGCTTCTCCTCTGGAGCTGCATTCTCTGGAGTCTGTGGGACTCCAGAGAGCCTGCAGAGGGGAGCTGGAGTGCCTCATGGGCTCACTATAGCTAATTTTTGGCATAATTTGTAATTACTGTAGGGCTCCTGAATCTGCTTATTGCCCCAGGGGTGTGTCTTGCACCTCTTGGGTTGAAGGACTGTTGCTCATGAGCACAAGGCTGCATCTATAGCACCAGGCTTCTTGGTTCTGAATAAGAGAAGAAAGCCATATGTTCTCACTTTTGTACTTGTGGTGAACAGAGAAACGATATTTTGTAGAATTACCTCTAATTCTCCAGTGTCCATGGCTCATTCAAAGGGCCAGCGAAAGGATAGCACGAGCTCATATTCCAGAGAAAAGCTGCAGGGTGTCTCAGGCTGGCTGGGCTAGAGCTCTGGGCTAGGGCTCTGACCCTCATCTCTAGGACCACAGTCCTCTGCATCAGTTACATTCCCCGCACAAATCCAGTGAGATGTAGATGAACCTGAGATTAATGCAGTTTCTATAGTCCTTGGCACTTCCTTAGCAGAAGACAGTTAACCAATGTAGTTTATTAAATGTCTTACAGTTCTTGTTCAGTCATGTTTATCCATAGGTGTCCATCTATTTCCAATATGATTATACTGGAGGGAAGAGGCAGATTTTGATGCAGCAAGTTCTTTCAGCTGCTCAAAGCCAGGTCTAGGGCTTGGTGCTTAACATGCTGCTGCGGTACAGACACATCCTTTAAGCATCAAGAAAGAGACATGGATTGGCTTTTTTTTTCCTTCAAAAAATGACATTTTGAAGTAGGTTAAATCTACTACTTTTCCACATTTTCTCAGAGAGAGATTTTGTCTGGCTGGTGTACGTGCTTTCCATGAGAAATTATTTATGAGCTCCTCCATCCCTGGTGTAGTCTTCTTGATGTAACAATAGTAGATCTGGAGGAATGACCAAGGTTAGTTTTGTGGTCTCACTTCAGATGTAGTGCCAAGTTATTCAGCGCTTCGTTTTGTTAGTGCCTGAACCAAAAAGCAATTTATCTCAGCAACGTCCTTCAGATTATACCTATATACCATTTTACCAATAAGGCATGCACCTGGCTGCTCCAGTCCCAAAAGAAATCAATGTTTCATTTCAGAGATGCCAGTTCTTTGCTCTCCCTCCTTCTGCCACTCTTATGAAGACAAGCTTTTTTAAGGGACATGGGAAGAAATACAGAAGGATTGTGGAAAAACCTCCTCTACTTCAGCTATGCATCCTGTTCAATTATGAATCAAAGAAGCTCACAGAGGGCATGCTTGTCAGTGCTTAAACGGTTGATATATGTGAATGAGATGGGGTGTGCCCTTTGTTGGGGTGCATATGGATGGGTTGGGGTCCCCTTGTTGGGGTCCCCTCCAGGTGATGGGCCCAGACTGCTGCAGTCCTGCAGGGATATGTGCAGTGTGACCATGGCATTGCTGTCTTCACTGGGCAAATGCAAAGATGTGGCTCAGTTCCTTGCTCACAGCCAGTTATCTGTCCTGGCACCGGTGTAATTATAATACATACTTTATTGCTTGTCAATATTTTAACCTTTCTGACACATTATCCCCTAGGGCAACTGAGCAGCCTTAATAATACAGCCGATAATTATCCTCCTGGTGAATAAAGTTATCACTAGGGTCCTGTATAAATCACATGGAAAACATGATGGATTTCAGTGGCTGGCCATCACAAAAATGGGAAGAGGCACAGATTGTGACAGCTTAATGGAGAAGGTAATAAAACCGACAATAAAGTCATTTATAATATAGGCAATGATTTTCAGGCTTTTCTATTTGTTTTCATGCTAATAGAAGATAAATGTCATATTAGAAACAAGACCTGAAATTTCTATTAAAAATATTTGGGAAATATCATTAAATACCAGCAATTCCCAGTGCAAGAAGTGGCAGCATGGGTCTTAATTACCTGTCTTAATTACCTGTATGAGGTCCTTAGAACCAAAGTGTCTTTGTGGTCAGCAACTACCCCTCACTTTTGTAAGGAGTGAGATGTGTGGTGCCTCAGTGGGAGGAAGTGTCTTGGCCACTGGTGGAAAGCAGGACAGCAATCCTGCCAGGGATCCTGATCTGGGTACATCATGGCTGTTTCCTAAGGCTGCAGATTTCCTAAGAAATCCAAGCTGTCATTATAAGCAAAGAACAAGATTTCAGCACAGGTGTGAGAAAGCCCTGTTGCAGTACTGGAGTGGTGAGAAAGGGAGGGTGCAGTACAGTGTGGACAAAGGTCTAAGATACACTAGAAACACATAAAGGAGGTGTTGGCACCTGTCAGTTACCTGTCAGTGTTGCTGGTTGGTCCTCTGGACTGCATGCTGTGAATGTGTGCAGCCTTCAACATTTACACTCCACTCTAACACAAGTTTTGGGAGAGTGAGTGAGCCATGGTGGGACTCTGGAGTGAGCAGGATTGTTCTGGGGAATGGCTGCAGCCCCCTGGGTGAGACCAGGGTGACAACTACCTGAGAGCAGGGCCCTGTGCTGAGCGGGTGGTGGGGGCTGAGCTGATGGAGGCTGGTGTGCTGCTCCCCAGCAAAGTGTGGGTGCTTGTCCTGTGCACGGGCTGCTCGCAGAGACAGCGCTGCCATGGCTGGGAGAGCAGCAACAGCTCTTCCCTGTGAGCAGCCTGGCCTGGCCTGGCTCTGGAGGGTGTCCTCAGTGTGATTAGTGTGAGGATGTCTCTGGGATGCAGGCTGGGGAAGGGAGAGTGGTGGAAATCGTATTTGTGTCTGTGTTTAACATTCTCAGTTCATTCTCTTGCATTTCTTCTAAACAAGCACTTTGAGGTCTGAGCCCCGGTGCCTCTAATCTAGTGAGCGCCTTATTGATCAAGTCTTGCCTTTTGGTCCCCTGAGCTGCCTCGTGTTGCACAAAAGGGATAAATTACTCCTTATACTTTAAAGAGTAAGGATGTTTTTAGTGCATGTAGACCCATATGATAAATACAGAGGCACAGCTGGGATGAGAATAGCAAAAAGCAGAGGGATAATTAACAGCTGGAACAGCACAAACCAGTTCCCAAGCCCAAGCCCTGGAGGAACACGATACATTCATCATGCTGCTCTCTGGGCTGATGCTACAGCTCTGGGGTGTGAGGTATTGAATTACAGTCTCCAGAAAATATTGTTTGGGGAATGTTGAGGAGAGCTGGTAAACAACGTGCTGGAAGGTGACAGATATGTTTGCAGCTTCATATAGGGCTATCACAATAAAAAGAGCCATGAGGGGTTTTCCCATCTCTGCCTGCCTGTCAGACCTGGCAGCAGGCAGGCTGCCAGGCTTCAGTGGGGGGTGGCAGACCCAGCAGCCAGTGGACTTGCTTTCTTCTGATGCCTATTTTCTTTAAAATATTATTTTGTTACTGTGTGAAACACTAACAATGGCTGACAAACCTCAAGCTTAACGAAGCAGCATCTGTGATTCGGCTGCTGTAGAAAACAACATGTAGAGGGCTCTTAACACTGGATTTGGACTTAGTCTGGCCTGGACACCCCTTCTGGGCTCTCCTAACCTCAGTGTGGTTGTTACAGAGGATGGCACAGAGGCCAGAGCTGCTGCCCACACAATCAGGGCACAGCCAGTGTGTCAGGAGCTGCACCTCAGTCACACAGAGGTGGGGAAGGTGAAGGCAGCTATAATCTGCTTTGTAAGATGCTTTCTTTTCTATCTCCTTTCTTCACAGGAAGTCACTCACAAGACCTTGATCTAGGATGACACTTCATTCCTACAAACCTGTGACAAGTGATGGCAGTGTCCCCTGAGTGGAGCCACGGCCTGCTGAAGTTCTGCCTCCTCTGGAGTGTCCTGTGTTACCTCCTCAGTGGTCCCGAGTGTAGGACACACCCGTGAGCCACACACCAAGGTAAGGAAGGGGGAATACTGTGTTCTCTCTCAGATGCCACATTCCTCTGGCAGCACGAACTCGGTGCTTGCTTACTTCATTGATTAAATAGGGGACTCCAACAGCTGCAGTAACCAGAGGTGTATGTGCACAGGGATAAACAGGGGATTAATGGTCAGATTTCATTTGTGTAATGATGAAAGGGGAATTGTTAACATGGTCTAGTACCTGTTAAAAAACCCACAAGAATCAAAAAGAAAGAAAAGGACACACAGAGTCGATTACACGGGAAAGTCTGCAACAGCATTATGCTGCTTCTAAAGGGATTTTCCTGCACATGGAGTGAGTGCTCTCAGCAGTATTGGAGTACATGGATGTCGGGTAAGGATGCATCAGATGCTTTCTGCAGAAGATGTGGCATTTAAGGTTATTCCATCCTTGCCTATGTGCCACCCCCAAGGGGTACATGTGATAACAGGTATGGCAATACAAATACTGCTCAAGAAATCCTGACTGAATGGCAGGTCCTGAGCCAGAGAGCTCCGAGTCACCTGCTCCATTAGCTGCTGTTCAGCTTACAGCTCCTGGGTTCCTCATGGCATCAGAGTGGGAGAGTGTGTCCAGCTGTCCAGGCTGGCTGGCTGCCAGAGGGAAGCTGTTGTGGTGGACAGCTGGGCACCCACGCACCCATGGTACCCAGCAGTGGGCAGCCAGGGTTGTTTCAGGGGACTCAGTGGGGCAGCTTCTTCCCCTCCAGCACAAGCTGACTGAGGCAGCAGGAGTTATGGGCTCTGCTCCTCCTTCAGAGAAGTGCTGTGATTACAGGACATACATAAAGTCACAGAATCACCATCAAAACCTAAAGTAAAGAATTTGGCTCATAAAAAACGTGTCACCTGAACAAAGAGAAGAGTTATGGTTTTCCATTCTCCCTCTTGGAGTCAAGGGGAGATTATGGTACTGTAGAAGAAGCCTGAGGAGCTGACAGTGGCCAAGGCAGAGGATTTCACTGCCCCTTGAGAGGCCCTTTCAGAGTTATTAGTCATATGTTTGTATTTAATGCACTGATTAGGGCCAGGACTTGTAGGCAGCCACTAACAGTGCATGTGAATTGGCTTAAGCATTATTATGTACAACCATCGTCAGCTCTGCTCCCCAGGAAGATTGATACACTGAGTGAATCTTTTCAAGCTGCTTCTGAAAAGATTCACGACACTGCAGTGGAAGTGGCTTCCAATGGGAACCTCCGTATACTGATGTCAGCATATATTTTATTCCCCCTGACTACAAGGGCTGGTTAGGTTATGAGCCTCTCACTGAAATGGACTGCATACAATTGCCAGATAATTGGTTCTTTTCCTTGTAGGCTGATGAAGTTATGATTCACCCCTGACTCCCCCAAGAGCAGCAGGCACAGCACCATGGCTTGCTTGTGTCTCACCCAGGTGCTCAGCCTTGCTTTCCTTTCCACCTGGCATGTGCGGACGGGATGCCCCAAGAGCAGAGGGCAGGAAGCAGCTGCTGAGCATAGATTTAACCCTGGGCTTGCTGCCTGACCCAGCAGCGGGGCTGCAGGACTGCACAGGTTTGTAGGGTGCTGGTTGGGGCAGGCTGGGGGTGGTGTGGCCCATTCAGCTGTGGAGTGATGCTGAAATCCAGGCTGCTGTGAGCACTGGTCCTTGGCAGATGCTGCAGCTTCTGGCCCAGCTTCTGGCCTTTGTCTCTTGGACCACGTAGTTGTTCTGTGCTGTGGCATGTCACAGCTGTTGCTCATGCTGGTGCTGCTTATTGCAGAGGACATGTGGAACCCTTCAAATCTTGTGCTGATTGTATCTGGCTGCAATTGAAGGCTCAGGAGGCCTTGGGAAAGAGTGCACCTCTTTGCCCCTTGCTTGCCTCCCTGTCTGATTTGATCTTACCAAGGGGCTATGGTGGATCGTGGAAATCTCCCTGCTCCCAGCTGAGCAGTCACAGAGAAGCACTGGATGTCTCTCTTCCTCCTTGGGTCTTGTCCTCATTTGGATACTGACCCTGTCCCCAACACAGATCCTCTCCCCTCTGCTGGATGTCCTTGGTGTGCCAAACAGGGCTCCTCTGTCCTGGTATTCCAGAGTGGGACTGAGAAGTGCTGCTGCTTGGAGCCATCCTGTTGCTTGCTGCTCTTCTCCCTGCAGGTTTATACAGCATCTTCACCCAGTGTGAGAGGATGATGGGGGGAAGTGGCATAAGATGGTGGGAATGCTGCTGCTGGGAAGGCTGTGCATGCCAGGGAGCAGAGGCTTCAGTGGTTGCTGCTGCTCTGCACTGCTGTTTGGCCGTGTCAGCATCAGTTTTGTTATCTGTTTACATTTGCTGGTTAAAATTTTCTCTTGGGTCTTTCCTGTAGGAAGAAAATCTGTTCACTTATCCTGTGCCCTGAGTGCTTTTTCCTGCTGTGGCGAGGGCAATGCTGAGATGTTCTTGGAGGGTCTGTGGCACTGCTACCTGGTTCCTTGTCCCAGTTCCCCCTCGCCCCATTAGCTCCCTTCTGCAGAGTTCCCATGCCCCAGCTCTCCAGGAATGGGTGTGAATGCAGCTGTTGGAGGAGTCGGGCTTCTGGGTGCCCATCTGCCTGGGTCCAATGCTGCTCTGGGAGCAGCACTGATGTCACCTGTGGGGCAGAGCCAGGGTGTGAGTGAATACTTGCTGTTCTTCAGAATCAGGCTGGGGCGTGCAAGTTCAAGCATGGGTAAATGTTTCATGAACATTTTAGGGCTTTTGCTGGATTTTTTTAACCCCAGATGCATAGTCCTCTAATTAATACAAATTTTAAAACTAGTTACTAGTTAGTGTTATAATGCCAGTGCCTACTCTCTCAGAACTCCAATTACCAGTGCACATAGGCAGTGCTCACTGTATCAATCAGAAGAAAAATATTTTCAGGTACACAAAACCAGCTGAATGCCTGATGTTTGTCCCTGTGAGTAGCCGTATTTAAATCAGTTTTTCAGAAAGCTTTCTTCTATTACAGCAACTTGAGAGAATCCACCTTTAATAGATTATAATAAAAAATGAAACATTATGTGTCTATTAAGCAGTCTGCTTGATCTGTTTGTTAATGGAACTGTAAATAATTGCCAGGTCTATGGGTGAGGTACTTGCCTTTCAGAGGCGTGAGCTTCTTTGTCCAGTACAAAGTAGGCAAAGGAAGTGCAGTCCCAGGAGATACGTGGGAATGAAACCAACTTAAATTGTACCACTGCTGCTGTAGCTTCTCTCGTGGTACCTGGCAGGTCATGGAGAGGTTTGCCACAGTGGTCTCCACCCAGGACTCCACCCCAAGGCTTGCAAGTCCTGCTCAGTAGGAGCACAGCAGGCTTGGGCAGCATTGCAGTGTTTTGCTTCAGGGGAACATGGAAGAAACTAATGTTTTTAATGGTTTCCATTTTTCTGCCAATTAATTTGCAAGACACATAGACATGAAGCTGAATTAATCAAGACAGAACAGAAGGGCATATTAAAAAAAGCAACTCTGACAAGGGAAGGATTTCCTTCTTTGGTCCATGACAGCTTCACTGGTGAGCCAGACACTCTGGGCTGGACATACGGCTTATCCTATGGATGTGGGAGCATTTCTCCTTCATCTGAGGTGACTTTCCATGTTTTGTATGATGGTTATGGTGCATGGTCCCTTCAGACTAAGGCCAGTACAGAGACGGGCTGCTGCTCCATTGTCTGGAATGTGCCCAGGCCTGTCCTTGGCATGCTCAGGGTATGTGCCCAGGCTGGAGCCACTGCTTCCAGCTCATTTCCCCTCACCACAAGTGTCAGAGCAACTCCTGCTGTCCGTGGGGCCTCAAGGTTACCATGGCTGTGCTGCATGTGGCTCTTCTCCATGTCACAATGAGATACTTCCAGTGTTCCTGGAGGACTGGTGTTGGAAGAGCCAGGCTGCCAGGACAGGGTGGCACAGTGTGGTGATGGAGTTGGCTGGCACCACCATCTGTAGCCTCTTGGGCAGGCTTTAGGAGAAAGGGGCATGCATGCTGCCAGGCTTCAGGTGAGAACAGGACTATTACAAATATTTTCTTACTGAATGGAGATATAACACACTGGTTATGGACTAGATTGGATGCTTGGTCTAGTAGCCTATAGAGGTCAAGCTTGTGGTGCTTAGGGACCTGCTCCCCACCCCACAATTTTTTCAAGGCCAAATCATATTTTTTAATAATATTGCATATGTGCCTGTGTGACAGTGCCATAAAGAAGCACAGTAAAGAAACAACTAGTTCCTAAGTTACTGTAACACGTCCAAGGAAAGGCTGGTTCATCTTGTTTACCTCTTCATCACCCCATTAACACTTCCTGCATATCTCCTGCACTGTGTTTGACAAAAGGTATCAAAAGTGATCACAGCTTGCTTTGCTGGAGAGTTTATCATTTATCCATCACACCCACCAGTAAGCCCTACATTGTCCCACAGCCTCCCTTCCCTGTGTCACACTGAGCATCACCTGACCTCTCCTGTCCCGTACCTCAGCAGTGGTGACAACAGTTACCTGTATTTTGTGAGCTGGAGATACCTGTTGTCGTGAACTTGGGGTTTTGGAATGCACCCTGGTGAAGATCACTGGAACACAGGGATTTATTTGGATGGCAATAATTGAGAAGCTCATTTTATTCCAGTAAGAATCTTTCGACTGCAATCAATTCACATGCCATCCCAAATAGTGGAGGTCAGCAGAGCACGGCAAGTGCCTCAGCAAGCGCTGTTGACAATGTTAAAAGGCAATAAACAGAGAGCTGTGGCTCTGCATGAGGGGGTGCACATTAATCCTTGTTTGGAGAGTGTTTGATTGGCAGACTCAGTTCTTCTAGGATCTTTCTGATGGAAAATGCTTCGTATTTCTTTCGTTTTGACTTGTCTGCTTTTCTTGGCATGCTGTGGTGCCAGGACTGTCCAGGAATGCTGGCACCTTCTTGAGACATTTTCCCAAAATGTGTCAGGCATCTAAAAGCTGAGTGTGCTTGTGACTATCCCTGCTAAGACCTCCTCCTTGTGCTGCCAGTGTGCAGTGCTCTGGAATATAAAACATGAAAATAATTAAGTAGATTAACTAGCTAATGTTTGCACAGGACCTGGAAAATATAAAGAACTATATAATTGCTAAGTACAGTAGATTAATTAGTTAATGTTTACCCAATGCTTTGTAAATGTAAACGCATCACGTCAGTGCTTAGTGTTATAATTAATTAAGTTTTCACTCTGGAATGCCCTGCTCTGAGGTAGGACCGTGGTCTTCTGTCCACTGGCAGCTGTGTGCTGCTGTTGCTGTGGCCCTGCTCCCTCCCAGCCCGGTGTGCCCAGGCATGAGGCTGTGTTTGGAGTGTGCCAAAAGCCGTGCTCGGCGTGAGTCACTGATGCTCTGGGCAGTAAATGGCAGAGGGAGCAATGTTACTTTGCTGAGCATGTGAGGAGCATTTCATACCCAGGCAGCACCGAGCAAATTCGTGCTGCAGGGCCATGGTCTGACCCTGCATTGCTGCATCCTTCCCGAGGGGTTGAGGAGCTGTTTGAGCGCCTGTGTCTGTAGCTTTGTGGGGGGAGGCTCAAGAATGTGCTGTGTCCCTGGCAGATCCAAGTCCAACGGGTGCTGGCAGCTGGGAGCTCAGGCAGTCTGAGGCTGCTGTAATCACTGCCTTTGACACGTTCTTCATCTGCCACAGAGCAGCTCCTCTGCCATCTGCTGTCACTTCACACTTGGAGATGGGCTTCTCAGTGCCTTCCCCCACTCCTGTTCTTCTCTCCTTTTGCATTTTGGTCTTTGCAGAGAGAAGAAATGCATGAAGAAGGGGAGACTGACAGGAAGGGAACGGGAAGGGAGTGCAGTCCTTCCCTGAACGGCAGCCAGGACCCCACAGTGGCACTGGGGAACTGCTGTCTGCAGTCCATGCCCTGCCTTCACTGTGCAGGGAGCTGTGCTGGCCTGGCCACAGCCTCAAAACTGACTGACAGGGTGCAGAGGAAAGAGCCAAGAGGAGCTCGCTGTCTGCTGAGGAAGCAGGTCTTTCTTCAGCTGCTTGTGCAGGTTCTTGGAGGACTGTGACTGGTTGCAAGTTTGGGCAGCCGTCCTTGCCACACGCTGGGCTGTGCTCATTCATGGGCTCTGCTCACAGACCATGAAGTTTTCTGTCATCGACTCCTCGGTGAAAACAGGCTTTGTGAAATAGCCGGGAGGTGAAAGCACAGAACTTGCCTATTAGCTATAGCTTTGATTTATTCCAAAACTTTCTTCCTCAGGTTCAGTGGATGGAGGTGTGGAGGAAGACTGAAGCAAGGAGGGAAGCAGAATGCCAGGCATGGGAGGCCTGGAACATGCAGGCAGTCCTAGTCCAGCTGCCCTGGGAATGCTCTGTAATGCCTGCATGGCAGGCAAGAGGGAGTGACTTCAAAGAACATCTTTATTAGGGTACACTGCTTAGCATCAAAGAAATGTCAGGGCTGCTCTACACCAAGTCTCTGCCTACGGCACTAAACTAGCCTGTCATTCAGCAGTCTGAGTACAAACCACAGCCGCTGACAGAGTCCTGGAAAAATTTATTTTTCCACATCTAATTGCCCTTTTTGCTTTGTAAACATAAAGGTTGAAGCTTAAACTCTGACAGCTCCAGTAGCCTTTTGCTTAACTCCTTAAAAAAAATGACATTCAGCATGTTAAATTTTGCTTTTACCACAGCCTGAGATCTCACAAAATCTGCACAACATTTTTTTAAAGATCATTGAAGCATTTCAGTACTCTCTTTGGGAAAGACCCTTCAGCTCACAAAAAGACAAAAGCTGGTGCCTGGAGAGCCAAGACCTTTCCCCACAGCAATTCAGGATAAAAATACTTGACCAAAAGAGGCTGAGCAAGTAATCATCATTTCACCTTTCCCTGGGAGCAGATTAAAGAATGCTTATCTGCTCTTGTTATGGTTCCAGGAAGAAATAAAAGACCAAAGATGGAAGAAAAAGAAAAGCAAATGTTAAATAGCAAAATTGGATGTATCATAGCAGCCTGAAAACTTCCAGTTCAGCTTCTTCAGTGAAGTGGGTTCTCTGCCCTGTGGGAGGGTCTCCCAAAGTGGGGGGATGCAGTGTCCCCCAGACTCTGCGCTGCCTCCTCTGAGAGCATTGTGCCTGCAGGAGCCTCCTCTGGGTCAGGGCTTTGAGCTGCTCCTGCTGCAGTCCTTCACCATTAGAGATGCACGTCCTGAATCGCTTCAACCTCAGAGAAGTGATTTTGTAGCCACAGCTCTTGAAGAAAGACCCTCTGTTTTTCTGGGAAGTGCTGCCTGTTCCCTCCATCTGACATGAAAACAGGGCTGTCACATCACCACACTCTCTCTGCAGAGACCCTCCTGGCCTGGGCTCTGCTTCCATCCGCCCACAGGAGGTGAGGACCAGACTGTCCTGCCCCCAGCCTCTGGACTGGAGCCCTGTCCCTGCATGGCACAGACACTGTGCTCATCCCCGTCCCTGCAGCCAGCCTGGCCTGTGCCCAGCTCCCCTGGTTTGTGTGGCTGTGTCTGTGAACAAATGACAGGGCGGTCAGCATTGTCCTGAGTGTCAGATTCTCCCTAAGCTTCAGCTCTAACGGGCCATGGGGCTGAGCTGGGGAAAGAGGGACTTTTCCTTCCTGTCCTCCCTGGTGCTCTCTCCCCTTTGCTGTGATCCATGAGGGTGCTCTGTGCTCCTGGAGTTAGCCATTCATCTTACTCAAATGCAACATGCTTTCTGTTTCCGTAAGTACTGGCTGTATTGACTGTGTCTTGGCCAAGATCAGCACACAAGATTCATGTTTGCTGGTGGGAGGCTGTAGGTGTGATCCAACACCGTGTGTTTTATGGCACCTGTGTTGCTGTGCTACCCTGAGTGCTGAAGCTGTCTGAAGCTAGGCTGTTTTGGAAACAATTAAAGGTTCTTACGTACACCAAAGAAATGCAGAAAAATCCTCGAAATACCTTTTAAGCAAGTCCTTTGATTCAAACTGCAAGCCTGAAATGAAAAGTGGAAGAGACGTTTCAGGACAATCTATGTCTGTTACAGATCCCAGCTGTCATCAATAAGGAAACAGCAATGATGGGCAAATTCTACATTTCCTGTGCAGAGCTGAGCACAGGCAAGGCTGTGCTTTGTGCTGCTCAAGGGATAGCTGTCATACCATTACAGCAAATAATCTCTGTTAAGTTTTGCACCTTTTTTATCTTCCAGTTTGCCCAAAATTAAATTTCATGTTATTTAGGTGTGGCTTTCAAAAAGGTGTTGAAAGTTTTGCAGCAGGCCCCGTCAGAGAACAGAATGGAGCTGGGAAAGGGCTGGAGCACAAGTCTGATGAGGAGCAGCTGAGGAAGCTGGGGGAGCTCAGCCTGGAGAACAGGAGGCTCAGGGGAGACCTTCTTGCTCTCTACAATGCCCTGACAGGAGGGCAGAGCCAGGTAGTGGTTGGGCTTTTCTCCCAGATAACAAGTGACAGAACAAGAGAAAACGGCCTCACATTGTGCCGGGGGAGGTTTAGATGGGAATAGGAAATTAGGAAAAATTTCTTTCTGGAGGGGGGTGTTCAGTCCTGACACAGACTGCCCAGGGCAGTGGTGAGTCAACATCTCTGGAGGGATTAAAAAGATGCGTGGATGTGGCTCCTGGCGACAAGGGTCAGTGATGGTTTTGGCAGTGCCAGGGGAATGGTTGGACCTGGTGGTCCTAGAGGGCTTTTCCAACCTCAATGATTCTGTGATTCTATGACCCCAGGCAGGATGTCACAGTAACTAGCAGTAGTGTGTTGCTCCTTGGCATTCACTATTTAGCCCAGTAACGAGGTGACAAATTCATTATGGATTTAAGTCTTTTCACAGAGAACTCTCCTGGGGTGAGTTCCCCAGTATGTCTGGAGTATCTACATCCATAACAGCTGAGGATGATCAGATGCTCCTGGGATAACAAGGTTCTGGAAGGAGATAAACACAGCAAATGTGTTTGAACAGGAGATGTTGTCATGGCTTAACCCCAGCCAACAACTCAGTCCCACACAACTGTTTGCTCACCCTCCCCACTCAGAGGGATGGGAAGGAGAATCAGAAAAAAGTATATTTTTCTGTAGATTGAATTAAGAACAGTTCAATAATTTAAATAAAGTAAAATATTGCTACTTCTGCCCTGGAGTTCAGTAGAGCAGACTTTGGCCTCTTCAGGGATCTACTGTCAGTGTCCTTTTCACAGAACATCTTCCATACTTTCCGAGAGATTAAGTTTCTCTATCCAGTGCATGTTTTAGTTCCTGCACTCCAGGGTTCACATGTAGTGCTTGGTTCCCATCTCTGCTGTAGGCTTTAGTTTTGTTCCTGCAGACATATTTGACTACTTCCTGGCCACTGTTTCATGGAGGATGTAAATTTAACCAGAGGTGTATAGGTGCAAGTGGAGGAACCTTGTGTAGATGCTCCCTGGTTTTCACTGGACCACATCACTCTCCTCTTCAGTTAGCCTTGTTTTAGCTACCCACTCCTGCTTTAGCTACCCACTCCTGTTTTAGCTACCCAGTCCTGTTGTGCTTCTCCCTCAGCCCATCAGACGCTTCATTTCTCTCATGCAGTGCTCAGCTGATAGGCATCTCTGCTTTTCACCAGACAGTGTGTGTTCTTGTCAGCTGGCAGCCAGCTGACCATGATCAGATTGTAGTTGTGATAGTGATTTCCTGTCTTGCAGGCCTGGACAGATGGTGTGCTGCTCCCAGCCCAAGGTTTGACTTTCACAGAGCTTTGTGGCTTGGCCAAATGGCACTTGTGGAATCTGCACACAGGAAGCCTCTCAAGGAGACCCCTGCAAGGGAGAGGAGCAGCTGTGTCCTCTAAGGACCCTGCAAAGTTATACCCACTTCAGAGGAGTGCTGGGACGCTTTTGTTTGTTGGATGCAGTCCTCCAAACACTTCTCTTCCCCAGCTTAGAAGTCTGTTGCTGATACACTCTCAGTATCATATTTAGGCTTGATATTTTAGAGAACAACTAGTGTTTTATCCAGTAAGAGATGCTACTTTTGAATTTTATGTTACAGGATCAACAAGGAGCAGAGGAATGAGGCCCCATATGATAGGCCTGATAATGGATTTGCTCCCAGGATTTGCAGATCTCCTCCTTCCTGGGACAGTTTTCCATTCTAAAATAATGGGTTTTCCTGCCTAGCTGCTGTACAGGGTAACCTGATGCAGCTGCTTCTGTAGCTGTTGAATTGGGCATGCATTAGGGACAGGAGCTCCCCATGCCTGAGAAGCCAAGGAGGTGGGAGGGTCTGGTGGTGATGGAGCTGTCAGGAAGGGGCTCCCCTGCACAGTGCAGCAGCCTTGGCAGCATTCTGACTGCCGCGTGAAGATCCGTGAAATGAATGATCATCAAACATGAATGATCATGGCCACTGCCTGCCAAAAAATAACATTTCTCCTGCACCTCATCCTGTAACAAAACAGATCCTTCTCGTAAAATAATAAGCTTTCATCTCTTCATTTATTGCATTGCATGGGAACAACTGGCAGCTTGCTCACATGTGCCAATTTATTAACTAAATCTCATTTACTAACTGGGAACAAATTCTTTTTACTTGTAGCTGCTGAATACAAATGAGGTTGGGCTTCATAGCTGCCAAGGCGCCAGGAAGCTCCCTTGGCCCATTTGTCCTTGTGTCAATGGCAGTTTCACTCTGCCAGTAGAAAACTTCTCTTCTGATGGGCCCTGCCATACGTGAGAGGGTTGCTGAGCCTCAGGCTGAGGAATGCCTACACAGGAGGAAGAGCAGGCTCAGAGACCCATCTCTGGTGCTGAGCTGCAAGGATTCTGTTCTAGCACAGAGGAACACATCCCCAGCACTGGCAATCATTTCTTCCAAACTGTGCGCCCTGCCCAAGTGACAAAGACTGAGGGGACAGCCTTGGAGCAGGCCACTTCCAAAGGGCAGCCATCAGCCACGGCCTGGGCCCCATCCTGACACACATCTCTGTAGTGACACAGCAATGGAAAGAACGATGTTCTGAGAGCTGTGTGGGGGTAGAGCAAGGCTCGCCCCTGTTACACACACTTCTGACAGGGGCCATCCCATCCGCTGCCCTCAGGACAGGCCAAGGGCCAGCCAGGACAGCAGAGCCCAGGTGGAGACTGAGGGAGAAGGGGCATCTATTGGCAGGTTTCCATCCTTACAGGGCTTGATGGATTTCCCAGGCTGCCCGCTTTCCTGAGCTCTTCCTCTAGCTCTCCAAATGGTAATTTTCCCTGCGTACACCCTCTTGGCTCAGCATTTCCAGCTGCTCCCTGGGGGAGCATCTTGGACACCCACCACACCTGTGGGTTCTGTGCCTACATGCAGTTCCCAAACAGTGGGTAAAGGGACCTTCCTAAAACAGCCTGGCACTCGCTCCTCAGGACAGGGTCGCTGTGCTGGCACTCACTCTCTGCCAGGAGACAGTCTCTGTGCAGAACATGGTGGTGCCTTTCAACAGAGGCTTTGGCAGGAGGCAAACAGTCAGGTTGAAATCTCCAGGAAGGGCCACTCTGCAATGTTTGTTTCTTCTTCATACCTGCCTCCAGGTTTAATGGTTTTTCCCAAGCAGGAAAAATAACAAAAAAGATAATTATTCTAAAACTGTTTATTTGAGGGTCCAGATTGTCAAGCTTTATGCTGCTAGATAAATCAAACTAACTAACTGAGAGTTAATTTGTCCGACCATAAAGTGAATTCAATAAGTGTAAAACAAAACTAATTGGTTTGCTTCCATACAAATTTAATCATACTATAAAATGCAATCAATGCAAATAAAAAGCATTGAGTAGGTTAATTATCAAGAATCTATATAGGAAAACATGTGCTTTCTTTCAGGAATTGAAAACTGTGTGGGTTTCCATCTCTGTACTGATCATCCCATGATGTAGGCCCAGTCCAAATGTGCTGGTGTCTGTGTCACATGCTGTGTGTGTCACAAGTCATTTATCTCTCAGACTTCATAGTTTCTGTAACTATATGGGTTGAAGCTGTTGGTGGGGTGATACACGACTCTCGGGGATGCTGTGCTTCAGCACCAACGAGGTGAAACAGGCAGAGCACAGTGCCTGTCAGTGACCCTCATCTGTGCAGGGTCTGCCACGGCAAAAGGGCTCCTGGCACCTCCCAGAGACCCAAACACAGATCCTGTCCTGCAGCTGATGCCAGGCTTGGGCTGCATGCAGAGCACCAGGACTTCTGCTGCTTGGGCTCTGCTGCACCCCTGGCCCCTTCCCTTCTCCCCAGGGAGCGGTGGCATGGCTGGGACCCTGTGTCCTTGCTCATGAGAGTCCCCTTCTCAGGGCTCTCCAAAATGACCTTGAATCCCAAACACACACCTGCTGCTGATTCCTGCAGAAAACCTGACTTCATGGCCCCTCATCAGGGGGCTGAGGCACTGCTTGGGGCTCCCCAGCTCCCTCCGTACAGACCAGCTTCAGATGGGGAGGATAAGAGTGCCATGCCAGCGCTTGGGCCCATCTGGGGCACCCTGTGCCCAGAGCCTCTTCAGCTGAGGACGATTGCCAAGGCAGCCATCTGGTGAAGCGAGAGAAGGCTGCCAGGAACAAGCTACTGCTCTGCCACAGCATCCTGACAGCGGTTCAAGGGAAAGAGGATTCACTCAGCAAACGGAAACCTTTTAAATGAATCCATTGCAAGGCCTGCTGTGAGAGGCTGACATGGACTGTGGTTATGGTGATGACTGGAGTGTGGCTGGGGTTGCTGCTTATGCAAGACCTGTTGCCTCTCTCCCATCTGCAGCTTGCCAGGAGCTGACAGCTTTTCTAAACAGCATTGCCTCAGTTTCCCCATGGGGATGTCCAGCTTGGTCAAGATGTGGAGGAAAGTACCTGCAGCTTGGCAGAGCAGAGAGACAGGGAGGGAGGGAGGGAAAGGAAAGGAGCAGCCTGAGACTTCTGGGAAACTAAAGGACGATATTCCAACACACCAAGTTCCTGCTGCAGAAATTGTCAGAGCTGGGGTGGGAGAGGGAAATGCCAAAGCTAGAGGGGAGGAAGAGGAGCTGTTGATAACACTTTTTCCAGCCCAGGATTCCTCACCAGTAGTGCTGGGACTTTGGCGGCTTGCTCAGATGGCAGACGTGGTAGCCACTGCCCACAGCTTCCTCAGTGCAGCTCCCAAGCCAGGAGTGCTGGAGGGCCCTACGGGCACACAGAACCCCAGGGGTGCTGGGGCCCTGGCGTAGGCATGTCCCTGGTGCCCTGCATGGTGCTGGGGACAACCCTGCCCAGGGAGGGCTGGTGACCTGGGACCCCTCCTCTTGGCCTGCAGGCAGGGGCTGTGGGCAGGATCCTCAGAGGAAGCACTCAGCTTTCAGTGAGCTTTGTGTTGATTGCTGCAGCACTCTTGTGGAGGCCTCTGAGATCTCAGGAGGGACAGAGGGGCAGGGGTCAGTCCCCTGTCAGTCCCTGAGCCAGGCACAGTCCCTCTCCTGCTCAGGAAGGAGGAGCAGAGGAGCGCTGCAGAGTCACAGTGGGTGCCCTGACCTGAGGCGGCAGTCGTGCTGGTTTGTCTGCTACTGCCCCACCATCAGCTGCTGCCCCTGAGTTTCCAGGAAAAGCACAACTGGGAGTCTCTTGCTGTGTCAGGCACCCTGGAGAGCTTGCTTCCCCTCTCTCCTTTCTCCTTCCTCCCCAGATTTTGAGGTTAAGTTCTAGTATCTCACAAAACATGGCCGTGTCATAATTTCAGCCTGCAGAAAGCCCTTTCCATGCAAGGGCTAGGATCCATACAAATTGCCCTGTTCTATATTTCCAACTACAATAAGGCAACTTCAGATGCTGACAGTTTACTTGATAAATACCTAATATAGCTTAAGTAATTATTTAATACAGACAAATAGAAAAGAGAGCATCCATATGCAGTGTTGTAATAAATAATACTTGCAACTTGCTGGGCAGTAGCAGCAGCAGCAGCATGAACAAAGGGCTCTACCATGGCTAGAGAAGGAGGGTCCAGCTGAGGAGTCACCACAGGAAGGCCCTGCTGGGTGCTCGTGGTATTGAGGGGCAGGCTAAGGAGGGATGAGGACCCTCTGCAAGCCCAATTAACACAGGGCTGTTGAACCTGGTGGAGTAGAATGAGCTCTTTGGGCTGCTGCTTGTGCTGTGTGGGGCTGGTGCTGCCAGGAGCTGGCAGTCTGTGGGCTGAGGGGCAACATTGCCTGGCAGGGGTGGTGAGAAGCAGGAGAGGAGTGGGCAGCCCCACACAGGCTCCCTGGGCAGCACCTCTGCTCTCTCCAGCTGCAGCCACGTCCCAGAGGTTCTGTGCCACCTGCCCATGCTGTCTGTGCCCCGGAGCAGGGTGCAGAGGGTCTCAGTGTGCTGGCAGAGCCTGCATCCTCTTCCCACTGCTTGTGCCCCCGAGCAGAGTGTGGACATTCTTGGTGTGCTGCCAGAGCCTGGGCTCACACACAGCCTTGTCCCACAGGCTGGCACAGGGTCGGGCAGTGGCTGCAGCCTGGAAGGAAAGCATAAAAGAGTATAGGGAGGCAAATGGCTACCTGTGAGTGGAACAGACTCCCAACAAGTGTGCTGCTCTGCCAGGAGCAAAGCGTGTTCGCTTTCAGAGCTGCTCCTCCATCATATTCCCAGGCTGATGTTGTGGGCTTCGTGAGTATAGCTTTTAGTCTTCCTTTGAGCTCCACGGTCAATGATTGCTTATGGGTTTTTGCTTTGCTTTATAAGCTCAGTGGTATTTGGGAAAGCATCCGGATCCCCTCCATGAGCTCTGACAGATTACAAGGGCTGCACTTGACTGAGTTCCCAGTGTTCCATCGTGTCAGCCACACAGCAGCAGGGCTGCGGAGATGTGCCTTGGCATAGCAGCGGATAAAAACCACGGCAGAGATGGAAGATAAGTGGCAATAAAAAGTAAAATGTGGAGTGTCTGCCCTTTAAAATATATCAGGCAGTTTATAAATAAGCTCTGTGTTTTTAGGATGAATGAGAATTGTTCAGCCCCTGAAGAATCTGACCTTGAAGAGAAGAAATGCTGCGAGCAGCTTTCAAAATGTTCTGAGAATGATCAGACAGGACAATTACTCTTGCTTATTATTTCAGCGGTAGGTGGTGTGTTTGGCTGGGGTGGTGTGGGAAGCAACTTGAGCTCCAGCCTCCTCTTCCTCCCAGGTAACCTCAGTGTGCAGTCAGAGGCAGAGAACTTGAGGGTAAAATTACCAAGTGTCTGGTGAGATTTCCAGGGATGCGTCACTTCTGGCAGTTGGGACAGTCTTGGCTGGGTGACTTGTGTGCTGCTTCTGACAGCCAAGCTCTGAGGGTGTGAAGCTGAACCAGACAGAAGTGCGCAGCCTGGTTCTCGCCACCTCGCTTGGCTGCCGTGTGCTGCAAAGCTCCTGCCTGGTGAGCTGAGCTGTGCGGGTCTGCCGTGCCAGCAAAGCTCCTCCTGTACCCTCCTCCTGCTACAGCTTCTTTCAGGATGTGGGGGCCTGAGATATGCTGTACCTCTTCTCCGAGAGTGGTTGGACGTGTATCTTCCACATCTCATGGCAGTGCAGCAGCCTCTTTGAGGTGGGGAGGACTTTCTGCTGATACTGGAGCTGTTCCCCTTGGTGTTGGGTACTTTTAGCTTTTTCGTGGGGTGAAGTAAAGAGCTTGTGAGCAGGAGACTCTGTGGAGAGTGGGGAGAGGTGGGTTTTGGGTTTTGTTCTGGTAATGCTGAGGAGTCAGATGCTTTCTCCGGACAGCTAGAGGTTCTGGCCCAAACTGGAAAAGGCTGCTGCCGATTCGGGACTCTTCTGTTTTCAAGCAGCCTGGGGTGAGACCCAGGTCTTGTCTTCTGCTGCAATAGCTCAGTCTTGAATGAATGCCATAGTACCAGCCTCTGTTTCCTGGACAATATGGAAAACAATGGCCCTGCAGATTCTTTTAGGGGTACTGAGCGAGTGGAGCTGTGAGGTGAACCACAGGCTTCCTGTTTTAAATCTGTTCTTAGAGAAAACAGAGATGGTTCCCTGTGTGGAGGAATAACCAGCAAATTGATTCCTGCACGTGCTGACGCAGGGAGCCAGAAGCCCCACGTGCTCTGGCCAAGAAAATGTAAACAAACTCCAGCTTTATGTCTGACCAAGGAGACATAAACCAAGCACGTGTTGTAGCCTTTTAAATATTTTGACATTTTACAATCCATCAAGGCCTTTAATTGTATTTTGAGTGAGTTGTTCTATATGTAAATACCAGTTAATGTTGAAATTGTTTATAGCCAAACTGCTGTTTATGCAAATTGTGTTCCAAGATCACAGAGCTTCTATTGTACAATAAACATGTCTGTTTTATTTAATGTTGGAAATGTTTCCTTTGGCTGCTGTAGCTCTTCAGCGCTGCTAGTGTGGGGGCGAGTGCCAGCCTCCCCGTGGGGCAGAGAGATGTGGCTGCTCCAGGAGCTCCTGCTGTGGATCTGACTCCCTGAAGCTGGTCCCCTGGGCTGGTGTTTCAGCCTTCGTAGTCCATGGGCTGTGGTATGCTCCACAAACCTTGGGGAGCCCAGTGGCTCCCTCTTCTCGGTCCAGGCTGGGGTGCAGATGCCGCTATGTGAGGGGAGGGATCCCCCGCACTCTCTGGCATTCCTCAGTCTGGCTTGTGTTAATTCGAGGTTTTGGTGCAGAGGATGGCCGGCATTAAAACCCAAACTGTTCCTGCTGGGTGCGAAGTGCAGAGAAATCAGCATGCTGCTCCCGCCCGCGCTGCGCCCAGGCAGTAATCGAGATCACCACCCCGAGATAAATCTCTTCCTGCCATCGGACAGGAGAGAGAAGCAGCTACTGTGGGCTTTGCCTCCGGGTTTATTATCATGGGGAAACACATGCAAATGAATGGCTCACCCCGATACAAATCAGTGGTGCCGGAGCGATTGCAGGCTGCGATTCCGACACGCGATGTCTCCGATCCGCACGCAGGGAGCGAGCTCAGCCGTGCCTTTGCAGGGCAGAGGCTCCCCCTGAGTGCAGCCACCTCTGAGCTGCCCTCTGTGCCCAGGCCATGCTCCTTTCCTCTTGGAATTTTCAGTCTAATAGCACTGTTGATCTGGCCTTTGTGTTTGCTTAATGTCAGCATTCCTCGGGGAATGCTGCAGAGCACTAGCAGCTGCACAGCCTGAAGGTGGGCTCCCATATTATTTCTTCATTAATATTTGTTGTTCATAAATATATATTCACTCCTATTTATCACAAGAACACCGATTACGAACCATAAATTCTAACTGTGGGAAATATTTCAGTCCAGTTTTATTAAAAAGTGATTTTTTAAAATGTTGCCGAGGCTTTTAGCCAGTTATGTGCTACTAAATATTTAAATCTGTATCTCTTGCGGCATGCTGAATTACAGCAAGGGGATATTTAATGTTCCCATTTCTCCAGCATAAATCTGCGAAAGATTGACTGGAAGAAAAATACAGTCATGAACAGCCCACGTACTTGCTCAATGCTCTCTCATGCCATGCACCCACTCACACATCCCTGCCACTGGCAGCAATCCAGCCTGGAGGCGGGTGAGTGCCCCCACAGCCGTTCTGGGGTCACCCTGCCGCACTGAGCTGAGCCGGGGGCTGCTGGGGTGGGGGACGTGGCAGAGCCCTCTCGGTGGCTGGTCATCCTGCTCTGGCACACGGCAGCTGCTGTCAGAGCCAGGAGCTATGAGCGCCGGGAGGCCTCTTACCCGCCAATTACACTGTGGGTTTATTGTTTGACTGTGCGCCTGGTTTACGATATGAAAAGCTTTCGACAGTTAAATGGTACTAATATTAACCTCTCCCTCATGGGCTCTAACAGTCCCCACCATTAAAAGTGTGATTAACAAATTAATTCATCTGGAAGGGATTGGCATGTGGTGTTAAACAATGGTATAATGATTTTTTTTACGAAGGCTGAAGCCCTGGCTGCATGGAGAGAGGAAGCCCCGTTGCTCTTGCATGATGGCTATGGCAGCAGATAAATGCAGTGGGAGGACTGAGTATGGTGCTGGTTGCAGGTTCCAGGGTGAGGAGGAGGCAGATCAGGACAGTGCTGAGGATGATGAGGCAGACAGGCTGCCTGGGCCTGCCTAAGGCTGTGAGGTTTCTCATGGTCCTCACTAAGCCAAGGGCTGTCCCCGGCTGCAGGGGCACAAGCTGGTTGCCACTCGTCTTTGTGGCTCTATATAGTGCTAGTAACAGCCAGAAAGGCTTGGAAAATGGCTCTTGAGGAGGCTGCAGGGCAGTGATGGTGTACCTGCTCTTGTCTGGGGCAGACACTTGGATGCCCCGAGCACATCTCCTGTGGGCATGTGGATGGCAAGCACTGTGACCTCCGATGTGGGACCAGCCTGGAGTGAGGCACTCCTGGCACTCCTCTAACCTGCTGCTGCTAACCACTCAGCACACTATTCACGGCAATTCTGTTCTGACAGATGTGGAAAAGCTTTAAAGTACATACACCTGCTGGCAGGTGACTATAAAAAGCTGTTATTTGGTTCTGAAAAGCAATCCAAGATTGCTCTTAAACAGCCTATTTGGGAATAAGCAAGGGCTGGCGCTGGTGGTTCCTTCCCAGTATCCCCTTCTCCTGCTGCTCCTCTCCCCTCTTCTTTTGCTCTCATTTCCTGACCTGGTCATGGTCTGTGGTGGGGCTCAGAAGCTGAATCACCATGAGGAGCAACCCCTCCTGCTGCCCCTGCCACCTGTGTCCCAGGCCTGTCCCCAGCTCTGGGCCTACAGCGTCCCAGGTATTGCAAGCACAGGGAGGATGATGCTGTGTGTGGCTGTGGAAAACACAGCCAAACGAAGCTTCCTGATTGAGGAAAAGAATCAGACAACTCCTCCTCACCCCTGGAAGCAGACCTGGGGTCTGTCAAGCTGGGGTTGGCAGGCTCTGCACAGGGGCTGTGCTGGCCAGTGAGGGAGGGCTGGTTCTGTGGCCAGGGGTGCTGGAGAGCACCCTGTGTGCCGGGACAGCACACACGGGCTGGCCATGGCAATGCTTCCTGGCCGCTTCCCATCTCCCATCCTGGCACTTCCTGGCCGCTTCCCATCTCCCATCCTGGCACTTCCTGGCTGCTTCCCATCTCCCATCCTGGCAGAGTGAGCGAGGGACGGAGGGCACAGCCTCTGCAGTGGGGCTGCTGTGCTCCAAGAGCTGATGCTATTGGAAACAACAGAGGGCCGGAGGCTCCTCCAGCCTTGAAGGAATCCCTGTTTGAGTGCTGGCAGAGCCATGTGCTGCGCTTCAATGCAGGCACCGAGAATATTCATATTGTGATTTATTCTGTTCTGTTTCTCCATTGATTTTAATTAAGTTCACTCTCTCCTGCCAAGCCCGGGGAACACAAGCAAAAATTGAAAATGCTGAAAGTCAGCTTGCTTTGCACTTGAGTCTTCCCAGCCTTCCAGAGAACAGAGGGAAGGGGGCCTGCACCACCACACAGGCCTTTCCTGTGCTTTGCTGGTCCCTAAATAATAAACATAAAATTAAAATCCTGTTAGGAGAATCACAAAAGCTATTATAGCTCAGCAGCTGATATTGACTGTGATCAAATCTTTTATGTGATTCACAGCATTCCGGGCTGCTCACATTCACACCTTGATCATGTTAGCTCTGGCTTGATGGTTTTTTTTTCTCCCACACTGAAACAAAGCAAAAAGAATGACCAAAGAAATCCAATCTAATCCTGCTGTATCAGTTTGTGTCATACTTTTGCCATGAGCAGCAGTGTCTGGTGCTGCTGTGTGGTGTCTAAAGACAGGGTCCCCCTGGGAACAGGTGCTCACTCTGGCAGTGGATGTGCCATCCCTGTCCTACACAGCACTGGGGCTGCTGGTCTGGAAAACCCCATGAGGCCCTGGCCAGCAAGGGTGTTACTGCCCACATCGTGTCCATTGCTCAGGGCACACCAGTGATGATGCTGCTGTCCAGGGCAGTGGCAAGGATGCTCTATAGTGCCCCTGCATGGAGTCATGGGCCATGTTGTACTTCTGCACCTACAACTTTTAAATAATCTTTGCATGTCCCTTGAATATTTCAGGCAGGCAAAAGTAGTCCCCAAAAATAACAATCCTTCAACCAGAAATTGGTTTAAAGAACCTGAGTTATACAGTTATCTATCTTCATGGTATTTCTTGAAAGTTAGACTCATTCTTCATACCAGATAGGGTGATAAAAGGATAAGGGTACCTCTTATTCAACTCTAATTTTAATTAATATGGTCATCAAATTGGACATGAAGAACAAGGAAACCTCAGCAAAAATTTTGAAGGGATATAAACCAGGACAATTTACTGTTTGCCAACCTGTGCTTTCCTCTAGTCATCAGCAGTCACGGTGACTTGGTTTCTGATAGATGTCTGGAAATACCTGCAGTAATCTCTTCAGAAAGCTTAATGACCTTGGGCCATTCACTTTGTGAAATATTTTAACTATTACGGAATAAAAATGGCAAGATTGTTACAATAACACTCCAGGTCATATCCATCTCCCTTTGGCTAAAGGTCTGGATTCCCTGAAAGCAGCCCCTGTCCAGCAGGAGGTGAGCCTGGCTGGTGGAACCTGCTGTGCACCTTTGCCCGCATGGTACCTGGTGAAATGCCAGGGGGATGCTGTGTGCCACGCATCTGGCCACTGGCTGGTGGGTGTCAGCTGCCCTGAGGGGACAGAAACTCACCACACTCCATGTTCTCACCACAGAACCCACTGGTTATTTCCAGAGAGCAGGAATTTAATTGTTCTTAAGGATGGGGTTAAATACATAAGGAAAGAAGCCCACGGAAACAGGTCAAGAATGGAGCCACGGGGCAGGATGGCAGGTGACAGGGTACATGGCAAGGGGCTGTCCTTCCCTGCCTGTGTGTCACCCAGAGCCAGCCCCATGGGCTGGGACACCCGCGTTCAGCACTGCAGGAATTAGGCAAAACTGCTCAAGAAAAGCTGCCTGGGACAGCTGCTGTGACAGAGCTCAGGAACACCACAGGAAGAACACTCAGAAGAGCTGTGGGGTACTGCAGACAGCCCTGGCTGTCCCCAGACCAGTGAGGTGGCCCCAGACTCCCTGGGACAGCAGATGTAGGCGAAGAGGAGGGGCTGGGTGACAGCCAGATCCCTGCCATATGTGAGCTTGGCACTGGCAGGAGTGAAGGGTAGGCTGGAGACTGCTTCCATTTCCTCCTTGATGTGACTTCCCCGAGTGCCTGCCATGTGGCTTGGCACAGAGAGCAGGGACGAGGCACCAGAATGAGGGGCATCATCAGGCCTGCCTGGCAGCACTGGTGGGCACAGTCTGAGCTGGCTCAAGGCACAGGAGGGGGGCACAGTGAGACAGTGCTGATAGTCCCAGCCAGGAGTTTTGATGGAGACTCTAGGATTAGTGGATACACTCTGGTGACAACAGGGCAGGCAGCACACTCTCCACTTAGGTGAGAGTGTCCTGCCTGGCTCTGTCTTATTAGATAAAACATTGACTTTGGCATAAATGTCAGCTGGTTCTGAGCTGGTGTTACACAAACAAGCTTCTGAGTGACAGAAAGTCTCCATTAAGCACATTTCTGGGGTCCTCTGGCTGGCTCTTGCACAATGTCCACAATAAGTATTGCTATTTGGGGCCCAGCCTTTGGATTAACTGATGAAAATCATTAATTAATCCTTTCCTAATTGCAGCCTTATATCATGCATCAGTTACATTATTCTAAAAGGGTATAGAAAATGACATAGCCTCAAGTAAGTCACTCCTGGTGGGAGGGAGGGAGGTGACCTGGCTCCTCCCAGCTGCTGATTCTGCCCTCAGAGCCCTGTCCCTCATCACCCCGAACCAATGCCACTCCCCAGCTGGTCCCCAGTCTAGGTGTCAGGACTTGCTGGTGCTGCTCCAGAGGGGCGCTTGGTCTGCATCCCCCAGACCGCGGGATTCTGCATCAGGAAGCACTGGCTGGGGCCGCTTCCATTCCCTCTCCCAGTGGTGTCTGGCCAGCGCAGCAGTGTCACGAGTGTCCCAGCCCCTGCGTGGGGCCAGGAGGGCCAGGCTGGGGTCTGTGCAGAGCTGTATTGCAATGAGGCAAGGAAGGTTCAGAGCCCCTTTGCTCCTTCAGTGCCGTGACAGGAGCCTGTTTGCTCTGCAGCAGCTCCTTTGCTGGCTGCTAAGCTCTGCTGGTCTCAGAGGGGGCTGCTGAGGGGACAGTCAGAGCCCCTCTAATCAAGGGGGCTAATGGGAACTTCTTCCTTCTTAGGAAAGGAAACATATGCCAAGGTTTGCTGTGTTTGATCCTTTCCTCTCTGTGGTGAGGGTCTGCTGGAGGAATGACCCTCATGTTGCATTTCATGTTTGCGTTGGCCGTAAGACAGCGCTTCCAAACCAGGGCACAGCCCAGCCAGTCTGGCTCACACCAGCGTGCTGTGGTCCTGTGGGTACCATTGTCTGCTGCTGAGGTCTCTGGTACTGGTGTCACCTATGAAGTGGCCTGAGAAGCAGGGCATCTTTGGACCATGAAAGTTCAACCAAACTCGGAGTGCTTTTGGGAAGAACTGGCTGCTCTGCATAGTGCTTGACACCTTGGCACCCACCACACCAGGGCACATTGGCCACATCAGTGCCTGCAGCACTGAGCTCACCCTGCCATCATGGCAAATTGTTATTTATGCTTTCAGATCCTGCTAACTCACAGATAATTAATGTCAGGAAGCTGCCATGGTGCCGTGGCTAATAGCTCAGCAAAAGGAGACACATTGGTCAATTAGCAGCTATTTGATCTGACAGTAACAGCAAAGGGCAGATCTGGCTGCCAGTCCCTCTGCCCCCCTCCCTCCCTCTCCTCCCACTTGTGTCAGGGCTCCAGGCGGACGTGGAGACCACCGGAGGATGGAAAGGACCCACATACACAGCCTTTGCCCTGTGCTTGCTGCAGCTTCATCGAGGCTGGCGTGGGCACCAAGTGCCTGGTTGGATGCAGAGGTATGTGCTGGCATCCTCGCCATCGCCTCGCCATCCAGACATGGGGACAGGGTGGAACAGCAGAGAATCCACTGCAGTGGCAGACCCCCTTCACTGGGAGATGAGCTGTTTTCCTCTGGAGAAGCCCACGTTATGAATTTTGCAATATTGTTAAAGTATTAAATTAGAAAGAGACCTCAGAGCAACAGAGAAGTAATATCTGCATATGTGAGGCCTCCAACTCTAGGCACAGCAATATTAGAGGATTTGTGAAGTTTAACGCTATTCTTTCATCTCGGGCTGAGGCCATAAAATGAGACACCATGATTCACCTGAAAATAAAAACATATAGAGGATGAGGCTAGATCTGTTCTATCCCCTCTGAGGGCATTGTCAGTGACCCAGCCTGCTGTTTGCTGCCACAGCTGTGACACTTCCCCAGCGCAGCATCCATCAGCTCTGCGTGCAGTGGGGCTGGGGAGATGCCCATTTGTTTTCAGCACCTGTGCTGCTATCGCTGGTCAGCTCTCAGGGTGGTCTGGGACCCAGCTCCCTGTGCTGGGCCAGCTTTGAGCAGAGCAGACCTCTGAGACCTCTCAGGGGCCTCTCTCTCTGTAGGCCACTCTGTCCTTGGCAACGTTGGCCCTTCCAGGGCTGCGCTACTTTCCTCTGCCACTCTCTGAGGGACGTTGGTGTCAGGAGCTGGGATTAGTTTTGCTTTCATATAGCAAGAGACTCTGATTACACTCAATCTCCTTCAGAAAACTGATGCTTTAATACTCAGTCTTGTCCAATGAGGGCTATTCCTAGACTAACATTTAATTAAGTGCTCTGGCTCTCTGTCTGTGGTGCACCACTGATCTGCACAGGTGCACTTACCTTCATCAGCTCTTTTGAAATCAGCTGCAACTGAAATTAGAATAAACGGTGAAATTTATAGGCTATTCCCTTCCTTTTTAATTAGCACCACAAGTGTGTGATGAGAGGCCTCAGGCCAGGGGAAGGAGCCATTGTGTTGTTTACTAGTACCTGTCTTGCTCTGCAGCCTGGTCCAGCATCACCCCCCTAGATGGAGCTCTGCAAAAACATTTGGAAGCCAGGAAGCAGAACTCTCTGGTTACCCTGCAGTCCCCGTGGACTGGTCATTAGGAAAATCTTGGGTTTGATCTTTGTGCTGGGGTGGGCAGGAGCCAATCCCATGGTCTGCAGGCAGGAGTGGGATGGGGCACCCTCGGTGGGGTGAGAGCAGATGGGTGCTCCGGAGTGGCCACCCCATGGGTGATGGCTGAGCAGCTTCAGCAAAGAGAGTCTGGAGCTGGCAGTGGCCGGGCTGGGCTGTGCTCAGCCAGCAGAGCAAGCCTGTGGCCAGTGCTGCTCCCTCTGCTCTGGCCCTGGGGGATTCTGGGCCACTCCTCAGTTCCAGGGCTGTTTTCCTAAAACCCCCAGTGCTGCCTTCTCCCTCCTCTGGGCCTGCAGAAGGAGCAGGAGGATCAGAATTTGCTTTGTACAGGGTGAGCTCCTTGGCACCAGAGTCCCTTGTTATTTCTGTGAGTGCCCCCTGGCACACCAGGCTCTGGCATGGGATGGCTTTGCTCCTGGGACAGTGGGATGATGGCATCAGAAGAACAGTTGTTTGCTGGGAGTGGTGCTGCCTTTGTGCCTGAGCAGTTTCAACTGTGCTCTGATTATTCCTCCTGCCCTCAGCCCACAGCTCTGCCAGCCCTGCACCTTCTCCAGGGCTCTGTGAAGGCTCGGTCTACCTCTGGCTAATGGATGTTGAGCACAAGATGGAATTTGAGCTCAGGTACAAAATCTGGCATTTCGCAGTTCCCAGACCAGAGAAGATGACTCTGCTTATCCAAGCTGACCTATTGCCAAAGACATGCCAGAGCAGGAGGGGTGAGAGGAAGCGGCTGCCCTGAAGGATCTGCAGCAAAAGAGCTAGAAGGGAAAACTAAAACATCCCAGGCACCCTGGATATTTGAAAGCCCAGCAGGTGCAAGAGGCAGTCAATTGAGCAAAGTGGTGGGGATGTCCATCCTGATGATCCTTCTGTTATCAGCCAGAAAATCTTAGACTGTAAAGTAGAAAACATTTGTAAATGACTGAAAAAAGTCTGCCCATGTCACTGCATGAAAGGGAGAAGGAGATCAAACCCACAGCGACAGCATAGTTGATAAGCCTGTGGAGGAATGAAGGAGAGAAGCCAGAGGGGTGGGAGCACAGGTGGGGACACAGGACTGAGGCAAAGGAGAGCATGTGGGATGTCACTGCTGGCTCTGCAGACAGCGAGACGCTGCCAAAGGCCTGGACAGTGTTGCAGGCAATTTGGCATTAATGCATCCAGACAGGGGAGGCTGAGGACAGGGCTGGAAGCAGGAATGATGCTGTGGAAAGGAGTGGTGTGCCCGAGATTCTTCCCAGGGCTCCCCAGTACTGGTTTCCCCTGGAAATGAGGAGTGGTAAGAGAACAAAGACCACAACAGGGAAGGTACTCTGGGGTGCAGGAGAAAGAGAAGCTCAGTTCTTCTCATGCCAGCTTAGAGATAGATTAAACAAGTTGTGCCTTTCTCTTTTGTTGCCTCTTGGGACATTTTGGGTAACTACTCTGGAGACAACTCATTTGAATATCCATCTGGCAGAGCTGCATGAAGCTTCCTTGGCATCACTTACACCACACAAGGACTGGTGCAACCAACTTCTGTTTTCATGAGTATTGCACCGAGGCTGGTGGAGATTTTCCTCCTGAAGTTCTGAGTACTTGAGTCCCAGGAAGTTGCCAGTGTCTGATCCGGAGTGCCTGGAATAGGAGGGCAGCTGCCTTCCTGGTGTGGTACAAGTGGCATGGCACACGTTGCTGTGCTACTTCATGACCCAAGATGCTGGCTTGTCATTCCACCTTATCCATGGCCCGTGCCAGTGTGATTACTCCTTTGGTTTCACAAGAACTACATTAATTCACAAGTTTTACATACATAAAAAAGACATACTGTCATAAAATCAGCTAGGTGAATATTCCCTGATGAAAATGAAATGCTGCTGTGCCTCAGAAGTGCTGGTTCTGGATCATTTCTCGATTAAATATTTGGTGAAGTCTGACTGAAGCCCTGGTGTCCTCACTGCTCAGCCCTTTCCACACCCTGGATGTCATCCTGTTCCTGCACTTAAGAAGGCAAAGCATCCCATGCAAGCAGGTTCTCATTGTCCACTGGGATCTGGGCTGCAAGTGTGCAGGGCAGAACTCCCATCAGCATCCTTGTGTCCTTGGGGTCCATCCTGTGATGGTGCTAGTCATAGAAAACATGTATCTCCTGCACCTGGGCTCGGGGACTCGGAGTGTTTATGAATCCAAGGAATATGTGGTGAATTCTGCTGCCTTGACAGATAGGAAGATGGCTGGATCAGCTGCTGACCCTGGGGAAGTGGCAGGGCTCGGTACAGTGCTCAGAGACTCCCCAGAGGGCTGGAGTTAATGCGTTTGACTTGTACAGCAGGAGCAAAATGTTTCGCTGTCTCAGAGCATCGCTCGGGGAGCGAGGGCCAGGGAGCTGTGTCTGCCCTGTTTAACAGGCAGCAGCAGGAACGTGACTATCACTCCAGACAGCTGCTCCTGCTGCTGCTGTGCCTTGCAGCACTCGACTGGTCCCTTTCCTGCCGCCCTTGCCATGAGCTCCCTGTGCTGCAGGTCAGCCTGGTCTCTCTGACTTGGGTGCTCTGCTCTGAAGCGGGCATGTGGCATGCTTATCCCTGACTGCTCCCATTGCAGCTCAGCAGTGGCTTTTCTTCAGCCTGAGTTGATAGCAGGGACTGTGCACAGTCCAGACACCCACAACCCCCTCCCAGCACTCCCTCGTGGAATTCTGATGGGCACATAACATAGTTCAAGGCTTATTACACTGCTAGAAAGAAGGAAGCTTTGAAAGATCCCCCAAACCAAATTCCAGCTGCAGAGCAGTTAGCTCTTGTCAGCGTTAGTGCTCCCAAGCAGCCGCTGGCAAGGACAGACGGGACAGGGTTTGCAAGTTCAGGTCTTGGCTTTTTTGGGGCACCTTGGCTGCTGTGCCAGAAGGAGGAGGAATGTTATAGCTGAGCCTGGAACATTTTGCAGCGGCATTTCTCTTAGCAGATTTATGATCTTTTCTGCCTCAGCCGGGAAGCCAGCAGGACTGAATAAATCTCCAGGCCAACAAAAACCCAGGATGTTTTCACAATTGATGAGGTTTTATTAATTTACAAGTACATTATTGCATTTCTTCCTTCCTAACAGCAGATTCCACTTAAATGGGAAGTCCTTTAGCATGTTTGGGTTGCAAAGCCAGTAAAACTCTGCAAGGGGTCACCTGCCAAATATATGTGCCATTAATGCCGGTAACCTTCGAATGTGAAAAGGGAAATTTGGTGCTTTCATTTGTCAGGCACTTCAGTTCTTTGCAGAAGGAAGAGACTGGCAGTCACCCCCATGCCATGGGAGGCCCTGGCTCTGGGAGCAGAGCTGACTGTGTCCCCTGGCTGGTGGGGCATGAGGCTCTTGCACAGCCTGCAAGTTCCAGCAGCACTTGGTGCAAGCACAGGCTCTTCCTCCATCACATTTTCTTTAAATTCTCAGTATTTCTGGCATAAATACATACTGGCATCTCCTTTGAAAGGACCTAGTTGTCATCAGAACCTGAAAAAGCTGATCTATTACTATGATACTTCTCACTGCTTCTGGAGTGGAATACCTCTGTTTTTATCAATGTTTTGGGACCTGTCAACCCCTCCCATAACAACAGCTAAATGAGCTGCAGAGACCAAAGCAGCAGGGCAGGGGTGTTTTTGGCTGGCAGATGGTGTGGGGGATGCTGGCAGGATTGCAGCTGTGGCCTGGGCAGGCAGACTTCTGCCTCAAGGAGGGGAGAAAGGCCAGGATCTGAGCTGTACCTCAGTGGCGGACAGCACATAAAGCAGTGCCTGCAGGAACCTGTGGTGACAGTGACAGTGGCTCCATCTGACTCAGCAGAAGCTTCACCACCCACATTTTCATACCCACCTTGGCAGGTTGCTGTGCCCTGTGCAGGCAATGGTCCAAGCATGCCCTTCGCTGGCAGCTTCATGCAACCCCTCACCTGAGGTGCTTTCTATTGCCCCTGAGTCAAGGTGGGCATCAAATTGAGCTGGTGCCTGTGTTACCATGTGGGGCCCCTCTGCCATGGCAGGTGTCTCTTCTCTGCAGCCCAAATGCCCCTTGGCTGTGGGTTCTGTGCCAGCTGTGGCTTTCACTGTGCATCTGCAGGAAAACATGGGGCAGCAGGTGCAGCTCAACAACCCCTGTGCAGAACTGAGGGGCCAAGTGCAGTTTCTCAGCTGTTTTCTGTCCCTTAAGAGCTGCAGTCCCAGATGGATCTTTCCTGTCTTTGTGAGATGGACTGTGTAGGAGGAAGACACATGGCACAAGCTGATACCTGTCCTGTAGAACCCCGTCTCCTCACGGACAGACTGCCGAGGCAGATCCCAGCCTGGGAATGCTGTGGGAAGCTGGAATGTGGGATCTGGTGTAGCAGTGCAGTGTGGCCATGAGGCTTCCCACTCAAGTCTCCCCAAGCCAGTGGGTTTGTATGGCAGGCAGGGGCCCTCCCCACCAGGTAACAACAGTTGGGAAGTATCTTCAAGTGATTAAAAAATTTAAACAGGTTAATTATTTCCAAAAAGACAAAAGAAGAATTAAAATGGCTTCTGTGGGTACATTTAAAATACAATCAATAATTTATCAGAGAATTTTTGTTCAACAATGAGAAATTAGGAGGCTTAAAACTCTCCAAAATTTTATCTGCTGGGGAGACTGTTTAAATTATTTCATTTCCTTCCTGTGACTGGTGCTAGAGGAGCAGCAGCACCAGCCAGCCCCAGGCCTGTACATGTTGGGAATGGGGAATGGGGCCAGGGGCTGGCAGAGGTGTGCACCCTGATGCAGACGTGGGTGCTGCTGGGCAGGGTCCAGCTGGGAATGGGCTCTACAGGCCCCACATGTCCTGGGAGAGCTCCAGAGAGCAGTGACCTCAACCTGTCTGTGTGCCAGTGCCCTGGCACAGGGCTGGGTTTGACGTGTGGGGCTGGGACAGAAGGTCAGGGAGGAGGGAGCCCTTCCCAGGGTGGTGGGTGCCTTTGGGCAGGCTGAGTGCCAGCACAAGGAGCCCAGCCCTGGGATGTAACTAACCCCTAGGGAACATGGCAAAGTTGGAAGTGAAAGAGTAACAGCTGGAGTTCGTTTTCCACCCCATGACAAACTCTGTGTCCCACCCATAGAGGAAGGGGTGTATGAGCTGCTCTGAAGAATCCTTCACTGTCTGTGGAAATGCGCCTGGTTTTACAGAAAAAAAAATTTAGTGAATCGAAAATAAATGGCATTATTAGCAGAAAGGGAGTCCCTAATTAACCAGATATAGTCCATTACCGTAGCCTTCAATTCATTAAATTGCATAATTACATAAAAACACTGTTGATGTGCTATTCAGTATATCTGGTATTGTCTTCCTAATAATTAGCTCCATAATTGTCACTTTGACAGGGTAATTAAAAATGTTTAAAGATGTTGTGTCAGCCTGTTCTCCTTTGCTAAGCTCAGTTGGATGTCTCTGGAAGATGATTTTCTACCCGACTCAACCATGGTTTTGTATTTGATTTATGCCAATGTGTTACAGGAATGACCAGGCTCATGGATTACTTTGATGTTCCTGTTAGGCTGATTTTTAAGAGTAGGAGAAAAATAACTTCAGATGTCATTTTCATTTACTTTTAGGAAATCTGTGATCCCATCCCCTGGTTCACGCTACCGGTGATGTGACTTTCAGTTTTATGGGTAGAGTGTTGTGAAATCTGACATTTGTAGCCCTAAATCTCAGTTCTGTTTGCTGTGTAAAACCTTTCATCCAACATCCATTTTTTATGAAGGGATGGAAAAAGGCAGGAAATCGAGGCCCTAGCTCCGAGGTGCGTGGCTGGGTGTGGAGCAGGCAGCTCTGCCAGTGCAGGTGGCTGGGAGCCAGGCAGTGCCCAGCTGTGACAAGGCTTCACACAGGAGTGACACCACCGTGCTGAAATGCCACAGAGAAGCACAGGACTGATGAGTCTGTGTGCCACTAGAGGGGACATGATGCCCTGGGCATCGTGGTGGGGAGCAGGACAGGAGCCTGCAACTGATAAACCAGCTGTGGAGACAGCCCAGGAACGATGCAAATGGTGCTGGGAATGTGCTGTAATGGAGGTGGTTCCTGGAGTCTTTCACAGCAGGCACTCTGGGTTCTGTGTTTAAGGGCAGTGATTGCCACCTTGGATGGTCAAAACCCTGACTGGTTTTCCTTTTCAACAAAATAAACCCTAATATTCATTGCTGAGGAGTGATAAATTAATCTATCCTCACACCCAGGAGCTTTGCCAGCTGGATTTTGGCTGGATGAGAGTCTGTTTGTAAAAGCTTTTAAGGATTTTTGAAAATAACATGTTTTGAATCATTAAATGAATGAAGTGATCCGGTCTTCTGGAATAAACAGTAATCACATGGAAGTGAAGTTTGAACTTCTTTCTTGGCAAAAAAAAATTTCTGACACTTCTCTTCCTTATTTTTATGTTTGTATTTGTATTTACTTTTGTTATTGGACTGTCTTACACCACACGTTCTCTGAGACCATACACATACTCCAGTACCTACAGCCCTTGGCCGAGGGAGTCCCCTCACAGCTGTGCATGTGTCTCCATGTCCAGATGGTCCCATTCCAGCACCCTCCAGCCGTAGTTTGGATTCAGCGTTCATAATTGCTTCACTAACAGAGAAACTTTACAATCTGTTGCAGGCCATTATATGCAAACCATGCCCAAATAATTGACCCCCTGCCATCCAAATTGCAGAAGTGCTTGAGCGGTTTGTAATCTTACAGAAAAAGGTTTGTATTCGAAGCATTTCAGACCCATATGAAAATATAATTGACAGTGAGATAACAAGGTGTAATTTTGTAGTGGCTCTGTCAGTAGGTGATCGCACGCCCATCCCTGCACTCTGGATGCTCTGCAGCTGGCAGTGGGGTCCCTGACACTCTGTCTGGAGGTGAACTGATGCCATTTACTCCTCTGATCTCCCTCAATTGCCAGCCCCATCTCGCCCCTCAGCCATTCCCCACAAAGCTGGCAGAGTATCTGATGCTGGGGCTTGAGAAGGGGATCCACAGCTTCCCTGGCAGGGCTGTACCCCGGGAGCCACGCAGCCCCAGCGTGCCCAGCAGTGCCTGTGGGTGCCGGGAAGGGCACTGGTGACACTCTCTCCACCAAGGCCACGGCAGCTAGTCCATGTGGGAGCATGAGAGGTGCCCCCAGTGCTGCTGTGCTGGTGCCCAGTTTCAGAACGCCTTGTTTATAATGAGCGATGCATGTGGAATGAATCCTTAGGACAGGAAGGCAGGGAATGCGACATAAAACCTTACAAAGGTTTCCAGAGAACCAGCAAGGTCTCCTGTAGGATGATAGATCTCTCTTTAAGTCATAGGAGGAAAGGCTCCTACAAAGAGTAATAAATTCATAAATTTCTCTAGTCACCAGGGTTATTTCCAACAAAAGAATTTATTGCCTGGCATACATTTCTCTGCTCACAATAATGAGATCTGGGCTCCAACACGTGACATTTATGACTGGCATTATTAAAAAAAAGAAAAGACATACAGTCTTCGAGGAAAATATGTGGAACAAATCTGCAGTTCACATGTACAGTATATTCATACTCCAAACACTGCAGGCTGAGCTGGGTTTCAGCCAGGGAACCAGCAATACTTTTGTGGATGTTTTCCTGGGAAAATGCGCTGCAGTGGGACTGCTGACCCTGGATGGTCTCCAGGCTGCTGCAACCCCAGCCACCACCTGAGGTTTTGAAGGTGTCCTGGGCTCAGCCATGCCAGTGGCCAATGTGCAGCCTGTACCTGGAGATGCTCAGTCCCCTGTGCCAGATGCCTCTCTTGGGGCTCAGACACAGGGCTCATATCCTTCCTTCAGACTGATGCAGCCACTGGAGACCAGTAGCACAGCCAACAGTTGTCCCCCTTGCTCCAGCACTGCTGTTCTGGTCACTGCAGCCTGGCACTGCCCCAAGGTGTGGACTCCCAGAGCCTCTGCAGAAGGACAGGGCAGGCTGGCAGCTCAGTGTGGACAGGCACAGGGCATCCCTGGCATCTTCCAGGCCAGCGGAATGGCTGACCTGCCAGGTAAGGCTTTAAATCTCTGATATGCTGAGGCCATGGCCCAGTGCATGTCTGGCACTGCAGGAGAAGCCCGTCTGTGCTCTGAGCTCCAGAGCTCCCCATGCATCTCCCTGACATCACAGGAAAGGACACCTGAACTGCTCTTTGCCTAATGGGGTACTTTGGATGTTACAGCCCAAATTTAAAGAGCTTGTTAATTACTATGCTGACAGTCAGGCTCTCTTTATCATGAGGCAGCACCATCTCCCCCTTTCTGCACTTCTCTGTCCTGACAGGGTGGAATCCACAGTCCTGCCTCCTACTGCTCTTCTCCTCCCTGCACCAGCAGCATTCAGGGCTGAGCATGGTGCCAAGCTCATACTGCTTGTGCTTCCAGAGCTTGAGTTGCTCCTTGCTTGTGCCAATGCCCTTCAATCCTCCCACCCGGCATTTGCTGCCCGCTGGAAAACACCTCTGTGCCTGCCCCAGGGGGCAGAGGGATGGGCACCCGCCGTGCTGTGCTGAGGGGCTGCCCCACAGCCCTCGGGACCACAACAGCTCCTGTGCCCATCAGGGCTGCAGCAGGGCTCAGCCTGCTGGTGCTGATGTGTTTTCTCGGCTCTATCTCATCTGGGGCTCAAGTGCAGCTCATTTCCCCACGGGAATTGGTGCTTGCCACCAGGATACACATATCCCATCACCCGTGCTGGAGCATGGTACCCGTGCTACTCTCCTGTGCTCAGCAAACCCAGTGCCAGCATGGTTTGGGAGCGTGGGGTGTAACTGCAGCCTGGCACGGAGCTGAAATCCCCCCTCCTGCCCTCATGGTGCCTGTTCCTGAGGCTTCCCGGTTTTGCAGGAAAGGCAGTGGCAAAGGATGGGCACGCCTGTCTGCAGGATGGTCACTTAGGTGAGATTTGTAGGAAGAAAGCAAAGGCATTACTGCGCAGCAGGGCTGGTTATGCAGCTCCAACCCGGGGTAGTGTTTACTCATAAAACAGATCAAAACAGGACCTGCAGCAGCAGTGAGCGCAGCGGCAGCGGCAGCTGCAGGGCCCGGCCGGATTATGCAGATACGTCTGCTGGAGGAGGAACTCAGCCTACCTTTGTGTCTTGTAATGAAACTTTACACTTGCTCAATGCATTTTAATTAACTCTCTGTGCCCCTCCTGCCTGTAGGAGGCATCCAAACGCTCTGCGTGGTGCTGGCAAGCTCGCGGCTTTCTGCAGCCTCGGTAGCGAACGCTTCCAGAGCTGCCAGGGAAAAGCACCATCCTCAGCCTCTTGCTGCCACACGCCCTGTGCCGGGAAGGAACCTGCCCAGGGCGGCATCCTCTGCATCCCACAGCATCCCAGTCCGACTAATGGCTCCGGGGAACGTGCCCTCTGGGAGCTGGATGCCAGCCAGGCATGAGAAAGGTTGTGCAGGGAAAACCCGGGTTTATGGGGGAAGATCAAAGTGTGACCCCACTCTGATCAGATGCAACTGTCTGATTTGGGGCTGGGGGCGATGAACAGAGGCTGGCAAAGCATGCAGCTACCCTGAGGTGTGACACGGGTACCCCCTCTCAGCTTCCACTGTGTGCAGAGGATGTGACCCTCCCTGATCCAGTGTGTGCATGCAGAGAAGCCAGTCCCATGGGACACTCCAGAAACTAACTGCAAATGTGATTGTCAAATGTGCTTGCTGTGTTAATCCCTTATGTACCTTGGTCATGTGGACCTCAGGGAAAAACCTAGGAATTATACTGAAAAGTTGTTTGCAGGATAAATGCATCTAATAGGATAGGATTTATAAAATGCAGTGATGGAATTTGGTGTGATGACACCTCTCCAAGAGCACTTTGAGTAGTGGAGGTAATACCTCCCTGGGGAGCACTGCATGCTCCGCTTGCGCTCCAAAGGGATATGTTCTGGGAGTTAATCCTGTGATGGCAAGGCTGTCAATTATTGATACTTCATATATAGCTTTCCTACAAAGCTAGAAGTCTTCTGGAAGCCTTTAGATTAGCAGAATGATTGAATAATTGATATTACACGATTTATACGATTTTGAAAAATTCACAGTGCAGGTTGTCTGGGGAGGAGCCCAATTAAGGTGCAATTCAGCCAACCCACCTCCCTCCTTGTTCTCCACCCCCTCAATCTGGGAAGCAGCAGGTACAGAGGGAACACATGGCATTTGCATTGCAGAAAGAGTGAACAGAGTGGCAACACCTTATTTGCATTTTCACTGTGCAGAATAGAGGGAGGGAGAGAAATAAGGCAAACATCCCAGACAGCCCAGACCACAGCATGAGGTGTCCCTACACATGGGGTAGGGGTCCCAGAGCCCACCTGCAGACTGCCAAGGAGATGCCATCCTGCTGCAGGTGGTGGGATGCTGCACTCTGGACCAGGCTGCGTGCTTGCAGTGAGGTGAGGATGGGATCCCCTGAACTGCCCTGATACTGGACAGGAGCATACCCTGAGAGCTGTGTCTCTGCACCCACTCTGGAAAGAGGTCTGTAGCTCTGGTGCTGGACATGGCAACACTCTGTGTGCTGAGGGAGCCCAGAGGTCAGCTGGCAGCCACCGAGCTGTCTGATACTGGCAGTGCACATCACTGTTCCGCGTTTTGCTACTTCTGAGCCTGGTATTTATTGTTTGATCCTTTAATTCAGCTCAGCGAACAAGCTAAATCTGGTTTCTTCTTCATTATTCCTCACGGCATGCATGGTCTCACCGGTGCTGAAGGCAGTGCTGTTTGGGATGGGGGGCACTCATACAGCACCTGCCTGTCAGCACTGCTCCGAGGCAGGGACTGAGGCACAAGGGCTCTGTCAAGGTGTCAGGGCTCTTCCAGTTGTTGCCAAAAGCCACATGTACCAGAGGAAATCTGCTTTGCAGGACCCTGCTGGATCCCCCTGAAAGAGCCCTGCAAAAGCCTTGTGGGTGGGCAGTGTGGCCCCTTCCAGTGGATTCCTGTTCCCAAGGTGTTGGGGCAGACTCTGGCAGTGCTGACAGGGATGCTTCCTCAGTGGTCAGAGAGTTTGGAGCTGCCTGGTGTCTGCAGAGTCCTTCTGCCAGTGCCTGGACAGGTGCTGCCAGGACAGGATAGATAGGATGCTCCAGAGTTACCCACAGAGCATCCTGGGACACAGCCCAGCCCCCGGAGCCCCCCCAGCCCCAGGCACAGCTGTGGCGCCTTTGAAGAGGGGAGCCCGGAGCATGTTACTATAGTTACTGCAGGCTCAGGGTAACAAGCAGAGAGATATTTAAAAATTGATTGTTCTAGCAACAGCTCATCCATGTTTGGCAACATCAGGCACATGATGTCAGCTCGCTGCACTGGGCTGCAGCCTCTGATATCCCTGTGTGGGAATTGCTGATGTACAGGGAGTGCCTGCTCCCTGTAGACCTGCACAGGGGTCTGGCAGTGGCTGTGAGCAGGGGGAGGCTGGGGGTGGTGGGGCTGGACTGGTGAGAGAGCTGTGCCGTGGCTCTGAGCCTGGTGCAGGCACTGTGACTGCTGCCAGTGTGTGTGCGAGGAAAAGGCTTTTTATCCTCTCTTAATACATCACCAGAACTGGGTACAGATGGATACTCCAGCAGCTCTTAGGGCTTTACAAGGCAGCTGCCTCCTGCAGATGTGGCCTTGTGTCCACCTGCTCACAGAGCCAGCAGGGCTCTCTGCCCACCTGGCTGCCCATGTCCATGTGCCCAGGGAGCCAGCAGCGCCCCATCCCTGCCTGCCTGTGGCCCTTCCTGGGCACTGCATTAATGTGCCAGGGCTCTGCTGACTGGGGCTTGCGGGGCCAGGAGCAGCTGTCGAGGCTCAGGAGACGAACATGTGCTGCACAGCCCCACGGGGATGGCACCTCAGCACAGCCTGGCCAGGGCCCTCCGCTCAAGTGTCCCTGTGGAGGGGATGCTCCAGCAGTCAGCAATAGTTTAGCAGCGCTGTGGATGCTGAAGAGCACTTCAGAGCTCTTTCTAGGGCAGGGAAAGACTGGCTGAAAGAACAACCAACACTGCGTTTGTTTTGTGTGTAGGAAATGGCTGCCACAGTGTCAGGAATTCGATGTGTAAAGTGTTTTCATTCCATGTAAATCAGCCCCAGGGCTTGTCCCTCCCAGCGCTTTCTGCAGAGCTGGGGGCTGGTTCCCTCGGCGCTGGGCACTGTTGCTAGGTGCGGGGAAAAGCTTCAGTATTTGGTGTGTCTTCTTTTCCAGATGCCAGCACCGACTGCTGACAATGTGTCTGACCTCCGGGCAGGTGTCACCTGGAGACAAACAGCTCTCACTGGGCAGATCTGATTTTCTTCACAATGTGGCAGCAGTGGCACCAAGTGTGTGGGACATGCCCTTCTTATGGAAGCAGGGGACCAGTTCTTTATGAGGTCTTGTGGGCTTCAGGGTTTTTTTCCTTTTCTTCCTTCCATAAAAGGAGACAAGAGGAGTGCAGAGAGATGGGGTTGGTGCTGGTGCTTGGTGCACACTGAGAGGAGATGAATGCAGGAGAACTATGCTGCTGGAGCCAGGAGAAGCCACAGAAGCTCCCAGCAGCAGGGGTGGACCAGCACCACTCCTCTCTGATGTGTGAGTCACACAGAGCCCGGAGAACAGAAAGGTTTCAATCATTTGTGTTTTATGTGTGAGGGGGTTAATTGCACTGATGATAAAGACGGGCATTGGCATGACAATTTGATTAGAAAGGAACTTTGGTTCTCAAAGAGATGTAGTCAGGGGCAGAGGTTCTCTCTGAAGCAGCAGTTTTTTACCCCAAGGCTGCATTGCCTGTTGTGAGCGGGCTGGGGAGAGCTGTGGTATGATTTCATGCACCAGTTGGTCTATCTTCATCTGAGTTGCTGCGTGTGCTTATAAATCCCTGGCTCTGAGCAGGGGTGATAAGATCTCAAGTCATTCCTGTCTGTGTAGTAAGAAGTTTGAAAAGATACATTAACAAAGTTATTTAATTGCTGTGTGTCAATGCCAGGAGCTTGGCTAATACACAAGAAGATTTAGAATTGCTCCTTTATGAGAGTCCATTCCAACTATTTGTTGTGGCTGAGACTTGCTGGGAAAGTTAACTGAAAAGTTAAATTGGAAAACCCCAGTAAAGAAAGTTGTTGGAAGGGATTGGGAGGCAAAGATGGTGGAAGGTCCATCTCAGCAGAAGTGCTCTCAGGTCAGTGGTGCTGGGTGTCCTGGTGTGCAGGGTATGAGGTGGGGTGGTGGCTGATGTTTGCTGTGGAAAACAGAATTTGTGATAGAGGAGGAGGATCAGCTCCATGTGAATCTGTCTCTGCCTAGGTTTTGTGAGTGGTGACTCCTATGATGTATTAAATGTTTGAACCCTGAAAGCACAGTTGCTGCAGGGGATAAATCAGCCCCATAGCAAAGTCAAGGGACAGGATGGTTCTTTGACTGACTCTCCTGCTGTGCTAGAGCAGTTAATTTTGTTGGCTGCCTCTGGGTGCCATGGTCCTGGCCTTGCTCAAGCCCCGGAGTGCTGATGGGGCACATTCCTTCTCCACATGAGCTGCTGACTTCTAGCACGGGCCTGTCTAGAGACAGATCAGCAAGGATTGCTTTACATTGACAAAGTATGGTGCCCTGTGTAAATGGCCATTTTCCAGACCAGATAAGTCCTTTTGTCAGATTTTCCTGCTGTATAATTCCCCACTCTGTTCTTTGTTTGACCTGTATTATTCAAGCTCCAATTCAGTTCTACCTTTGTGTAAATCAGATGACCAGACACTCTCCTGTGCTGATTCATGGCTGGCACCACTGCACCCTCTGACAGATGTAAAATGTTCCTCTGGGCAGAAGCCTGGCTCTCGTTGACCTTCCAAGCAGCACGTGTGGATCAGGACACAGACAGAGGTGTTGAGTCAGACCCGTACAGTGACTCCTGTGCCATGCTGCCTTTTGCAGCGGCATTTAAGCAGTTTGTAGTATCAATTTTTATTCCCTGTACCCCCATGTACAACTTCTTATTGCTGATAAATTGTGATGCATTCACAGCTCTTTGCCTTTTCCTGGAGCTGGACAAGTGGATCCAGACAGCAGAGTTTTCATCTGGAAAGGAGAGTTACTGGAGCCCTGTGGTGGTGCTCCACTCTGGCTGCTTGACAGCCCTGCACGGGTGTCTCCTCCCAACCTGGGCTGGCAGCTCCAGTTCCCTTCTGCTTCCCTGAAAAGGAGCTGTCACTGCCTGCACCGAGCACAACCCCCCAAATGCTGAAGATGCTTTGAACATGAATCAGCCATTTGAAATTCTTTTGGGGAAGGGAGGGTCTCTGGGTACTATAGACTGAGGAGCTGGATGGAGATCTGAGACACAGAGGGCACTACCTAGAGCAGCTTGTGTAGCTGGGTGTCCAGAGAACATCATAGTGCCAGAAACAGAGAACATCATAGTGCCAGGCACGTCGTAGTGCCAGGACCTCCCGTGTGTGGAGACAGAGAAGGACAGCACCCCAGAGGGTGCAATTGGTCTATAACTTCTGCTATGCCCTAAGAAAGACACTTGGTGCCAAGTCCCCCAGCCTGGAGGGAGAAGGACCCTCTATCAGGGAGGTTAGGTTGGTGGGAGCCCACTCTGCTGGGTAACGGGCTGGCTGCCAACCATGTGGAGCTTTGTCACTTGTGGGTGGATTGGTGGGCATCAGAGGGGTGTAGCCTGGCAAAAAAGGGTGTCCCATGTGCTGTGGAGGAAGGCTGCATTTCTGGCACCCGTGGAGATCATTGCCCATTGCCAGAGCCTTGGCAGGGGTCTGAGTAGAGCCCAGGCTTCAAGGGATGGAGACACCCCCGGGAGTGACAGGGGGAGCAAACAGCAGAAACGGGGTCTGTGACCAACTGATGGGCCTCAGGTACTTCTGCAGATAGGCTTGAGTCTGATCCTTCAGAAAGACTGTTTCCTCAAGGGCTGGTCTTGGACAGCTCCCTGCTGCTTAGCTGGGAGCAGGGAAGAGGAGCTCATGGACCAGTGGATTTATTTCTGCAGCCTGTGTGAAATGATGTTTGGATGGTTTCAGTTTGTGTTGTCATTAGGACTTATATGGAAGAAAAAAAACCCTTGTGCCTGTAACTGGGAGGTGAAAGCTAACAGCTGGTCTCAGCTATTATTATACATGCCAGAAGCAGTAATGATTAAAGGAACTGCACTGTGAGGTAAAGAGATGCCATCCTGGAACCAGATGACTGGGTGATACAATTAAGATAAAGAAATCACATATTGTTGGCAATAGGGAAGCAGGAGTGATGAAATGTGTGATTGGGAAGTGTGGGAACAAGATGAAATTAAAGAAAAATCACAATACGGAACAGAAAATGAGCAGGACTTGGAACAAGAGATGCAGTTGTTGAGAAGATAAGAGCAGAAATAAATTGAGAGCAAACATGCTTGGAGTAGAAGTGAGGACATACAAAAAAATCTTTCCAAACTCTATTAAAAATAAGTTGCTGTGCTAAAATGAGAGCATTGCAGCCTAAAGGAAATGACAACATTAAACCGTTGGCTTCTACAGTTAGTGCTTGGGGAAGCATAGAGGAAACCCCTCACAGGCTGAGCTGTGCTGTGGGAGACTCTGCAAAGACCCAAACTGTGCAGTTGTTGCACGTCTCAGGAACGGAGCAGGAGGGGTTTGTCAGCAGGGATCATGCAGTGATGCAGCCTCCAGTAAGAGCTCAGTGGCTGAAATTGTTCTGCAGAAGGGCACGCAGAGGTACCAGTGGGGTGATGGACCACGGCACAGGGTGGCAGTGGGCTGTGTGTGGGTGGGGGCGCAGCTGCAGCACACAGGCTCACACGGGGATGGGGCCCCAGGGGTTTGAGGAGGAGCTTTCAGCCAGGTGGGATGGGGTGCTCCTGAAGTGTCCTGGGGGGGTGGTGAAGCAGTGCCTGGGGTGTGTGGCTGCAGCCACATGCTGTGTTACAGCCCTGAAAAAGCTGTGGGGGCCTGACCTGTCCCTGCAGCCAAATGTGTTCTTGCCTTTGGCTAAAGCATGCAGTGGTAAGGGGTGCAGCTGTGCAGTTCTGTGCCATCAGGAAAGGACTTGCAGTGCCATGGAGTGTCTAAGAGCAGACTGAAACCATCAGAGGGTGTGATGGCATGTGGGGTGGCTGGGAGGGAAGTGCCTGTCCCCTCTGGTAGAGCCATTTACCTGTGCAGCTCCTCCCTTCCGTGCTCCCAGATGCAGTGACCCCAGCTTGGTGACAGCTCAGCAGGAGCAGCAGCACGGCTGCAGCCTGTGGGACTCTGCTTCACATAGAGCTGGGGGAGAGGGGTCAGAGCTGTCGCAGGGCCAGAGTCACTGCTGTGCTTAGAAGTAGATGCAAATCATCCTGGGCACAACATTGCCCCAGCAAGGTGTATCTATATATGCATGCACAGTCTGGAGAAGCTGTTTACAGGAGGAGGAGAAAGGACAAGGCCTTGTGATGGCTCCTTCTAAATCCTGGGGAGGCTCCGGGACGCATGGGTGGTGGGGCTGAGTAAGCACGTCGGCAGCACTGAGAGGTGTGACAGGAATTCTGTCCTACAAGTACAAGTTGTGTGTGCTGAGCATGGAACTGGGATGGTCTGTTTGGCTGACAAGATGGAGCTTTCTCCGTAACATTAAAATCAGGTTTGGAAGGGCGTGTTTCCAGACTGGTGGCAGGATTGTGCCCCTGCACCGTCATGGTCCTGCCAGACTGGGCTCACTGCTCACCTCCCACACTGCCACTTCAGTCACCAAGCCCTGCTCCTCTCCTCTTGCTGTCTGCAGAGACACACTGGGGAATGAATCTTAAACCTCCAGCTGGTGATTCCAAGAAACGTTTTTCCACATCATTTTCTCCTTGACCTCTGTAAAGAGTTACGGGGTAGAAGTGAAATTCATGCAACTCCTGTATCTGCTCACCCTACATTTTCTTCCTCTCCAAACTAAAAATGAGGAAGTACAATGAGACCTGAACAGATGAGTCAGGGTGAGGATTTTAAACTTTATTCAATAAAGTGTTGGAGCTAACCAGGAAAATATTTTTTCATCTCTTTAATGCACGTGACCTGAGCTGCTCAGGGCCTCTGAGCCATAGACCTTCCCCAAGGCTTGCAGGTGTTTGCCATTGCTGATGGGAAGAAGCAGTGCAACATCCTTGGCTCCGGTGGGAGCCGTGCTGGCACAGCAATGCTGTGGCACTGGCTGAAGGACCTGGGCACCAGCCTGGTTCCAGGGCCGGTGGCTTCCAATCAGCAGAGCTGTGTAAGGATGGAAGTGTCCCAGGTAGGATGGGGGCAATCTTTCTCTCTTTTAAAGAGCTCCATCATCTCCAACAGTTCCTCTCAGTGAATGATGTTTTGTGTAGTGCACAGAAACCAAAACTGTAGGTCCATGTAACTGAACTTCAGATTCATCAACAAGAATCGTCCCTTGCATATCTGAATCTGAGCCTGCAGCTTGGCTCTGGTCAGGAAGCTGTTTTCCCTATGATGGGCTGGGGTGAGGGCAGGGCTGTTGGAATCCCACATCACTATCCTGAGTGGTTTTACCCCACAGAAGCTCACAGGCAGGTGACTGTGCTCTAAATTGCACAACTGCAAACACACAGGGCTTATCTAATTAATTTTTTCTTAATTAGTTGTGGATTACCACATTTTCTGGCACTGATTTTTGGGAATCCCCCTTGTCTCCTAGGTGACCACAATGTAATTAGGACTCATTATCAGGCACTCTGAAGCTGTTTTTAAGGACAACAGTAAAGTCTGTCAAGCTGTGAAGAGTGGAAATCCATAGACCCCCATTCAAGGATGATGCATTTAAATGGGAAGCTCATAGCAGTGCTGAATGAGGAAATGTAAACAGAGCAAGCACTTCCACTGCTTTGAGGAGTTTGTGGGGGGAAGAAGTTCTGAGTACAGCATGAGTCCAGCAAAGTTGTGAGTCCCAAAAATGCTGTGGCACTACCAGTGAGGTCCTGGTAGCAGGAATGATGCAGGCCTACAGGGAGCTGCTCTCCTGGGCAGAGGTGTTGGGGTGCTGGTGTGGCTTTTCACCTTCTTCCTGCCTTCCTCCCACCCCTCCCCTGCAACGTTTCCTTTTCTAGCCTTTCTGGGCCTTTCTGCAGATTTTGTGGCTCCTGTTCTCTGAAATCAGTGTTGAGTTTCCCCTCCCAGAATAATGGAATTTAATGGATTTGAATTCCTGCTGGGCTAATTTCTGGGCAACAAAAATAGCTGCATTGATGATGCATGTAATCTATGTCCACTGCCACCGTTGCAAGGGGAAATATGACCTCGTGGTGGTGAAAACAAAGAACATGGTGACAATTTTTGGGTCATCTTGGTGTTTCAGCTTTACAGAGGCCCTCAGGAATTTGGTTTCTCCTGGAGCAAAAGTGGTGGTGTGATTGCCCAGAGTGGGGTATTACCCCAGGCTGGAGCCCCATCCGGGTGGGTGCGGGGCCTTCCCAGCACCACTGCAGCCAGAGCGGGGCTGCATTTTGGGGGTGCTGAACCCCAGAAGTGACTGGGTGGGGAGTTGCACGAGGAGGCTGATGAGTGCTGTTAACGGAGGGTGGCTGCATGGAGCATCCTCCACATCTCCCTCCCACCCTGGGATCTCCCCCAGCACCTGGCTGTGTGGCAGCCAGGTAGGGCTGTGCTCCCACAGGGAGCTGCTTCTGCTCTGCGCAGAAGGGACATGAAGCAAGCACATTATTGGAAAATTGTTTTGTTTAATATAGGAAATTGGGAGGTCTACTAAACCCTGGCTGGGGATGAGGGCAGAGCCTACATGCTTATAAACCTTGTAACTCTGGCCTGAGTCGTGTAGATGAGAGCCTAAGCAGTCCCCGGGGCACAGTTAGGATCGGAAAGTAGCCTGCACTGATACAGAAAGTCCACGTTCTGCACAGAAGGGAGAACTAAAAAGCAGGAATACATACTTATGTATTTATATATTCTGCTTTTGATATATGAAATATCTGGCAAGGCAACATTTTTGCAGGAAAGGATGTGGGTGTGACGATGCCAAAAAGCAAAGCGTTATTTTAGGATACATTAACATGAGCATTGCCTGTATGGGCCCAGGTATAAACATTCCCCCTGCATGTAATGTCAGAGAATAAAAATATTTTATCTCTTAAAAATAATGAAATATGTTTTTCTTCTAAGAAAAAATACAGAGAAGTTGGTGAAGTACTGGAAAATTTTGAGAGAGATGCTGAGATCCAAAATATGTGACTCATGAGGAAAGGCTGAAAGAACTGAGTGTTGTTGACCTGAAATGGGAAAATAAGAAGGGGCAAAGTGACAGTCTTCAAACAGAGGAAAGGTTATTGCACAAAGGACAGCATTCAGTCGTGTTCTGTCCTTTATATGCTTAAATTTCCATGAGTTTGAAAACCTCTGGTACTGCTTTTTTGCAAATGAGGTTATAGGTGAGGACAAACAATAATCAGTTTCTCTGAGTCTGCCATGGGAAACGGCTGCTCCTTCCAAAGGCATCTGTTACATCATGGGGAAACCCAAATGCAGGGACACTGAGGCTGAGCTGGCTGTGGCTGCTTGGGGCTGGGGTCCAGAGCTGGACACTGTGCCAGGGATGGCACACACCTGCATGGGGACCTTGGTAGCCAAAGCTAGAATGAAGGTCTCCTGGAGAAGTTTTTGCTTCAGATGACTTTAAAGCTCTTTATGCAAAATCCTCATGCTTTTTGTGGGTACAGGTATCATTATTTCATTATGCTTTCATGTGAAGTGTGAAAACTATCTTTACCAATCCTCTTAAATTAGTTAAATATAATATTCAGTGAGACAGGAGATAGCGAAATGTTAATTGAAACTGGAGAGGTGTTTATAGGGTGATAGAGTGTGGCCAGCTGTGACTGAAATTAATGTTCAGGGTCCTTGATAGTGATTCATATTCCAGAGTTTATTAAATATTTTCAACAGCAGTCAAAGCCACGTGGTGTAGTCTACTACACTTGTGAGAATCCTTGGTGCAGGAACATGGCACTGCCAGGGAGCAGGTCATCCAGGATTGTTTTTAACTGGACTGATTCCCCGTGGGCTGCTGTGAGGGTGTCTGTGAGTGGCTCCAGGCCTGTCACACCCTGTGTGCCTCCTTGGGCCTGACCATGTCCTTCAAACCCCATCCCCTCTGTGCATGGGCTCTCCATGGGCTCTCTACGTACAACTGGAGGCAGAGCTCTTTCCCAGAAAAGGGGTCAGTGCTGCTGGGGATGCTGCACTGGACAGAGGGCACTCCCCAGCCCAGTGCCCCAAAACCACAGCGTGGCCCCGTGGCCCTTGGCTGGGCATCCCTGAACTTGCTCAGGAGCTGCTGAGCTGGGCAAGTCGAGTCATAAGAATGGGATCTGTGACTCGTTATCAGCTGCTCATTAGTAAAGAAGACCCGAGCCTTCACCTCTGCTTTCCCATGCAGTCACAGAACAAGGAGCTCTGTCCTTGGCTGCAGGGCATGTCATTGCTTGGGGACATGTGAGTCTTCATGGGGAGCAGTGTCCTTCTTGTCCCCAGGCAGGCTGGGGAGGTCTGTGTGTGGGCAGGCAGCTCCCCTCACCTAGGAGCTCTTTCAGGGTGGTTGGTGACTGTAGTTGAAGTAATTTTTGACCTTGCACTCACTCAGCTCTGTTCCTTTTGCCCATCTGGGACTGTTCTCCTGTTACCAACCAGCCCTGTTAGCTTGGAGCCACCATCACCATTCACTGCTGCAGCCACTCAGAGTCATCTGCACTCCCTGGGAAGGGAGAGAAAATGCAACTTAGCAGGGGTAAGTGATGATGACATGTCATGGGTGACAGGCTCAGCACTTTTGCAAACCTTCTGCTTGCCAAAGGCACCAGAAAACATTTCAAACTATTGAATACTGCAGCCAATAAGAAGATGCAGTAATTTATTGATGTTTCTAGCTTGCCTTTATTCCTTTCATCTATCTTTGTGCCTGCCCTGGAAGGCTGAAATAATGAATGTTGCTGGTTTTTTAATGAAGTTAGGTAATCTGTTCACCTTTTGCTAGGAGGGCCTGAGCTCTTTTTATAGGGTCCTGACAGTAGGGGAGGTCACAAAGGGACCATCCTTTGCTTTTCCTGGGTGTGTCTGTCCTGTGGGAGGGAGTGGTGCTGGACACAGACGGACTGACCAGCCTTCCAGTGCTCTTGCTGCAGGAGATGTTCATTGCTGTGGTGCTCTCTGTTTCTGTTATGGATGCTGCAGAAATCCCTGCCTGTCCTAGAAAATCCAGCAGCTCCCAGATGCCCACCGTCTGCAGGAATTGGACTTTTTAGCTCTGAAATATTGAAGATGTTCAGGCTCTGCATGTCTTTTCTTCTTTATCACAAGGGTTTGGGCTCAGATCTCATTGTCTTTGCAGTTAGGGCCGTGCAGTCTTGTGCTTCCAGCACATGCCATTTCACACAGCTCCTGAACCCGATAAAATGATTCTGCATAATCCCATTGGCAGCTTGTTAAGCCATCAGCACATCCCATCACTATGGAGAGAGCCAGGGTCCACTGGAGGAGAGAGTGCTAAAGGAGAAATCAATTTCCCATATAGCACCATCCCTGATGATGCTGAGTGGTCTCCTGCCTGATCGATTCCCACTGTGAACTCGTCCCTGGCAGGAGCTGCCAGGGCATGGAAACTTGCTATTTGTGCTGGTTTTCCTCCTTTGGAGCAGATGCTGCTGTGCCACTTGCTGCGTGTGGGCCATCTGGTCTCTGTTAACACTCTGGTGTTTGCTTCCCAGGCTGTGAACTGTCCTGCTTGGGCTATGCCTGGTTCATTTTCTTAAAAACATTGAAATGAATTATCCCTGTCATACCAGTAAATCAGGAGGCCCTTAGTGGAAAGAGTGAACACGAGCTTGGTGTGCCAGGGATTCCTGTCCTTCCAAATTTCCAGGTACAGGCTGAGTGTCTGCCTCCCTGGGTAATGTCCATAACCCTGGATCTTTGATTGGCATTGGTTTTTCTTTCATGAAACATTTATATTATCTGAATTTGAATTATTTTGCTACTAATATTACAACAGTAAGCACAGGCAAAGGGAGTCACCAGCAATCCCCAAATTCCAAAGCACTTGTCACTCACTAGAATATTTGCAGATTAGCTAACAACAGTCCTCAGAAATCAGTAACTATTTTCAGTGTTTCTTGTGAACTTGCAAATACTAATGCCAGCTGAGGCCTGGTCCCAAGAGTGCCAGGAACAACGGGAATGTCTCCACTGCTGTCCTAGACAGAGTGAATGGGGAGTCTCCCCCGAGTTTATTGTGAAGGCAACTGTCTGCAAGAAACAGACAAGGCAGACTACTGAAAATGTAACTTTTGAAATGTGTGCAAATGAGATCTACTGATTATTTCATTGCAGAGAATGGGAGACATTTAAACTACTTTCAGGAGAAGTCTTAGTCTGGATCTGAGTGCTGCCTCATGAATCAAGGTCGGCTGGTGTTAGCTGTGCAAATGTTCCAAGCCTCTTGAGCTCAGGAAGGAATTTAGGAGGCTTTGAAGTGCTCTTGATCTTCAGAAGGACATCTGCAGCTAATGGTCTGTGCGAGCACGCCAAGAACTGCAAAGTTATACCATTGCTGTCTTGAGCCTGCTCAGCCCCACTAGGTTTCCAGGACCCTTTAATACAAGTTCAGAGACCAGCAAGTTGTAAAAAATGCACTCTCATGCCAACAGACGATAAGCTAGTGCTGGTTAAGTCAGGTGTAAAATGTCATACTGGGTCTTTAACCATGGTGTTTGACTCCATGGTAAAGTATGGCACACTGTGTTACAAGGATTTCAATGCATAGGTGAGTGGGCAGAAACTCCAAGCTCTTCGCTGTACAACTCAAGGTTTATTTTGTAGTTGTATCTAAATAGAAAAATATCTGCTTATTAGATATGCAAAGTAGCAGAATAGTTGGCCAAATTGTTTTAATTCCAAACCTAATAAGCAGAAAAAAAAAGCTTTGCTGTGAATTCAGGATTGATATTGGTTTTTAGGAACAGCTTTTTCATCTGTCTCCCTTCTCTCATTAGCTGATGGTGCCAGGAAGTTCTGTGCTAATGAATGGCTACAGAGTTCTCTGCAAGTCCCTCAGATGAAATACCCACAGGAGCACAGCGGAGGGTGCAGTCACCTCTTGAAGGAGGCTGTGTGCTGCCAGCCAGGACCTGAAGGCTTTGCTGTGCTGGATTCAGCTCAGATATGGAGCTGTGATCATCTGCTGGGGACGGGGGAAGGTTTTGCCTTCGGTTCTGGAAGTTGTGGGTCTAGGACCTAATGGAGCCACACCGATGTCCTGGACACAGTATCTGGGACACAGATGCATCTACAGGGCACAAACACCATCACAGCATCAGTAGAGGAGGAGAAGCCTCTGATCTGACACAATTCACCCTCCAAGTCCCTGTCTGCAGTACACATCTCCTGCTGAATCTGGAGCTGATCAGTATCCCCCTGGCCTCCCTCCATCCACGCAGCCAGCAGCTGCCTGTTCCTCAGGCAGGGCTCAGCTGCAATCCCCTCTCACTCTGAGCCCAGAAGTGGAACAGAAGGTGTGAAAGCCAAGCTGGGGTCTGTCTCACTCTGGACCTTTTTCTCTGCCCTGAAAGTGGTGGAATCCATGCCCAGCTCTGTCTGAGGCAAGAGCAGATGCCTTTGTGACAGCCTCGGCAGGTCTCCTGAGCAGGCTGGGAGGTGTTTTTGTGTGGCAGCCCTGTCAAGGCTGTGGCCAGTGGTGTTCCTGTCCTGTTGGGTTGCTCTGGTGAGATGCCACAGCATGGTGGGACATGCTGGGTGCCAAGGACAGGGATATGCTGTGACAGAGATACCTTCTCAATTCCCCCAAATTCCAAAGTGCTGCTTTATTAACTAACGAGAGCAATAAAAATGCACAGAGTCACTGTGCTGAGCATCACACGGTCCATGACAGAAAGACAAATTGGACAACTAATAGGTTATGTGAATGGCAAGTTTAGGTGAGGAGCTGACAGTGTGACACAGCAGAGTTGGAGCAAACAGATTCCGGGTGGTTCCTGAAAGGCCACGTTGTCAGTGGCTCTGACAGGGGGACAGCAGCCCTTCCCCCTGCTAAATGGGAATGACAGGAGGTTTCACTGCCTCAGCTGGTGATGACGGGCTCTCACCTGCTCCAGTCGCTCCTGGAACGGCAAAGTTCTTAGTGCCATTTCCAAAGAGCTGCTTCTGGGCCGAGGTGTGGCAGGTGTCCCTGTGCTGGGTAGGAGGGGGCTTCTGCTGCATCCCAGGCATGGGCTTGCCACCAGAACAGGTGGGCAAGTGCAGACAGCTCTAGCTTTGCCACGGTTCTCTGGGTCCGGGGCAGGAGAAGTCAGCTGGGTGTCCTCCCAGCAGAGGTCCCATGGCAGTGGCAGAGCCCGTAGGTGGATCCTGCTCTGTGCCAGCGAGGCACCACGGCCTGTCTTTGACTCATCGCTGTTCAAGCACCATGGGAATGCTCCTGCAGGGGACTAGCACCAGGGCTCAGAGAACCAGCTCCTCCCAGAGCCTGACTGAGCCTTTGAACCATCTTTGTTTCCCCACACAGAGCTCCCTGACTTCCTTGGATGTCACTCAACACATGTGAGTGAGCACGATCTCTGTTCACAGCACTGTCAGAATGGAAGTAGAGTGTGCAGAGTGTGTGACCAGCAGTGATCTGGCGCAGTGGGAGAGCTCAGAGAAATCTCTAGACTCTTAAATTTTTTTCAAATGGTCACTGGAGGGTTAATGTAATTTTGATTTTAATTACATTGCTGGAGGGCACACTTACGCAAGGGAAAAGACATAATTACCAAGACATTTTATTAAGATATTATTTAATTTTATTGACGTGTCACAAGCAAAGGCAGAGGAATGTTCAAATCAATATATACTTACATCAATGTTTAATCTACTTTCAGCATTTTTGCCTGTTCTATTTATGCAGTTACTAGTTGATAAATTAAATTCACGGAAATATGCGGAACATTAATGAATTTCCAGCAAATTCATGCCTTGTGTATTTCTTTCAGTGGGAAGCCAGAACATGAACAGGCTTTCATCTTCTTTCAGCAAAATTTTATGACCCCTCTGCCTTGCCACTCACCATTACCAGGTCACATGTGATCCTTTTTTTTCCTGGAGCACCTTTTCCAGCGCAGGATTCAGGGCTCACAGGTCAGGATGTCCTGCCTGGAGTGCAGACTCAGGTGAGGCAGGGTGTCAGCCCCGGAGCAGAGCAGGGTTCTGCTGTGAGTGCAGGGGCTCTGGGCCTTCTCCCAGCAGTGCTTTGTAGTAACAGCTCTGGGTTTTCTGTGAAGAACCTGGGGCTGCTCACTGCTAATGGCAGAGAGGCATTTATGGGATGTGAGTGTGCAACTGCATTTGTCACTCGTTCCAGGGGTCAAATTCCGCTTAGATTTGACAGGAAACCCCAGCCAGTCTAGGGGGCTGCTGCACAGGACCAGCTCCTGAGCGTCCCATGGTGTTGTCCCCACAAAAAGAGTGACAGCAGCACGAAGCCAGGCAGCCTGGCAGTGACAGAGGAGCAGGAGGGGGTTCAGAAGGAAAACAGAGCTCCTGGAGAGCTCCTGACCAGGCTCCAAGACGGAATCCTGCTTGCTGTGCTCTGATGCCGAGGCTGATGCAGCACAAGGTTACTTTCAGATACAGACAAAATCAAGTTCAAGATGGATTGCAGAGCAGTGAACCATATTGTCACCCACATTTGCAGCTGGGAGAAGAGTAAATGTAACCTGAATGGTCAGAGATACATAGTCAGAGAGAAATGGATGTCTTCATCCCCATGAGGTTTCTGATGTTTTTCTCTAGCTTTTTTTTCCCTTTTTCTGTTTGGGAAGTCTGCCTTGCCTTCTCCAGGCCTAAGGAGCAGGTAATGGATGGCCAGCCCAAAGATGGGCCTTGCCATGTGCTGGTTTTGCCTTTCCTCTCCTTGCATGGGCAATTGCCTTTTCATCTTTCCACTTTTCAGGCTCCTGGTTTTCCCAGGGCTGCACTGCTCCTGTGCATGGCACCTTTCACAGTGCACCCTTTGCACATCTCCACTCCCTGCCATTTGCATCCAGCTGCCTGTGGTTGAGAAATCTGTGATGGAATCTCTGATCCAGACAGCTGCTGAACTACTCTGACTTGAGACAATTTGTCACTGGTGGAAGGATTGATGTTGGGAAGCACTTTTTGAGATGCCTTTTATCTTCCCACATTCACGGTGCTGCAGCACAGTTCCTCAGTTGTCTTCATCTGTCAGCTGCCCCAAGTTCATATATTTTCTCCTGGTTCAGCTTCTTCCAAGTCATGCAGGGGCCACTTTCAGTGACTGGTTTTTCCTTCCCCCTATACAGGTAGGGGGGTGTGTGCTCCTGGGGCTGATTTTCATTAATGCCTCCCAGATACTGCCTCGACTGGTCAGTTTTGCAGGAATTCTGGCGTGGCCCTTCCCTGCTTCCCTGCAGAATTGAGCCATCTTTTTTCCCAGGCAGTAGCTGCCATCTGCACCAGAAGGTTAATTTGTTCCTCTTCCCTATAACTGCATTTATCACATGGAAGTGGTTGTTGTGGAAAATATTGATCAAACACTGGCTTTTCCCTGGCTGGACTGAAACAGAGCATTTCAACTACTCAATTGCTCAGGATTTCGTGTTGTGTGCAGCAGCTCTGGAGAGTGTTTGCATGGGTGTGTGTGTGTGCACATGTCTTTTGTGGTGGGGCAGTGCACATTGACTGCTGTCTGTTTCACCCTCCAGCACTTCCAGCAGTGGCTTTTCTGGAGCTGGATGTGTGTGGCTGATGCCTTGCATGGTGCAGGTTTTCTCCTGCATGCAGCCCCAGCTGAAGGCAGCAGTGGTGGACCCCGCTGGGCAGACAGATGTGTGTGGAGAGGAGGTGCTGTCTCTGGCTGGGAGCACAGAGCTGTCTGTTTCTTGGCAGTCCATACCCACAGAGAGAATGTGCAGCCACTCAGAGCTGGGCATTCACACGGATGTTTGGATGTGACCTGGTCAGCGGGAATGCTCTGCCTTAGCCTGCTGGAGAGCTAAAGTCAGCCCTTGGCACCTGCCTGGTGCCTGTGGCAGCCCTGGGCTGTTGGAGGAGACTCTCCCAGCTCCCTCACACTGGCCCAGCACCGCCACAAACGCCTGTCCCAGTCTGAGCTCCAGTGCCTGTCTCTCTGTTAAAGAACAATACAATAGCAACAGCCCCTGGCAGCAGCTGCACAAATCTGGGTTGTTTTGACAGCACCTTATTTCAGCCCTGTGCTCTGGCAGCCTTGTGGGAAAGTTTCCTGCAGCAGCTCGTGGTGGCAGAGCTGTGGCACAGGAGAATGTACGAGTCACCCTGTGAACGATCACGACGGGTTCAGTGCCAAGACCTGTCCCTGGTCCCCACTGGGTGCTTTTCAGGCACTTATTTACCAAGGAAATAAGGGCTGGGAACCACAGTCCTTGGGCACCTTCAGCAGAGTGGCAGTGGCCCCAGCCCCGTGCTGGCCATGGTGTGTCTGTGGGCTGGGCTGTATCCAGGTGGGGATGGCACTGGGCTCCTTGTCCCCCGTCACAAGGAATCAAGGGTATTCAACAAGGGCTGGGGCCGTGGCAGAAGTAACAAGGGGCATCCAGGAGCACTAAGCTTGTCTGCTGGGCTCTCCATCCGTGTCCTGGTGTGCAGAGCAGCTGAGCAGACACCAGGAGAGTCAGGAGCAGGCTTGTAGGAAGGCTGAGCCCAGTGTGGAGCTCTGACCTGGCACAGTGGGGACAGGCAAGGAACCACTCTGGCTCTGGGAGTCGCAGGGAGCCCATGTGCTGTACAGTGGGTGCTGCTGGGGCCGAAGGGGGAGCACAAAGAGAGCAACTTCCTAGATCCTGGCACATGCTGGGACACTGCCAGCTGGGGCACGGTGCTCACCTCTGCCTGGAGCAGGGTCAGCCTTTTCGGCCGCTATCTGCCCCTTAAAAACGAGCAGAGAAGCCACCAGAGGAGCCCTGCTAGGAAGAAAAGCCGCTTGGCTTCAGCTGCCGCCTGTTAGCAGGCAGCGGGGAATGGGAGGTGCATCCATCCATGTGCGGGAGGGAGCGGCAGCTCGGGGACGCGATGCCGTGGCCGCTGAGCTCGGGGCTCTCCTCACCAGCCGGGAGCTGACGCCGGCAGCCCCAGTCAAATCGAGCCTGCTCTTTTTCTGCAAAATCTGGCACACTGTCCAACACAGATTCACTAGAAGAGCTGTACTCTGCCAGTATATGAAAATTTAATTAGGCAGTAAATGCTTCCTGCTTCCAAGCCCTGAGGCTGAAGAAATCCAGAATGTCTTTGGGTTTCTTAATGGGACAATTGTCCCCTCCAATAGGCTGTAAATGGTGTTAGTGACATTGGGCAAAGCCTGCCTGCTGCATTACATTCGTGCCCTTGCTGACCCGCCGGTGCATCCCTGCATCCCCCCGAATGCTCCCGGGGGTGTGGGAGGGACCGACTGGGCGAGGCGGAGGGAGGCTGCTGAGCCTGACCCTTCTCCTGGGTCACTGGGAGACTCTGCTGTTGATGCCGAGGAGCTCACAGCAGTACCAGCTCCAGGGGCTTTTATCCCAGCTCCTCTTTGGAGGGTCTGTGAAGGCTCAGAGTCAGGATGAGGGCAGAAAACCCCTTCTCCCCATGGTGGCACCCCTCCTTGCTGGCACCCCTCCACCCTGCCCTGAGCTCTTGCTGTGACACCCCTGGATCAATGTTAATATTAATGTTTGCCATTGCTTCACTCTCTGCACTGTGCGGGAGCTCATAGCTTCAGCAGACACAGATTTTCTGTCCTGGCCAGTGTGTGCTCTCTCCACACTAAATTAGATACAGTCCCTTCCTCAGAAAGCTCAAACTCTAAAATAAATTATAATGCAATATAAGGGGCTCCTGTGCTGTCGAGAACTGAGTTCTGACGGAGTCATGACCTCTGCCAGTGTCACAGCCTGGCTCTGCTGGAGTCAGGGCCGTGGCTGCGCTGTTCCACAGCTTGGACAGAAAGCTTCACCCCTGAGCAACCTCTGAGAGCCCAGCTCTGTTGTTGAGCCTGCTCACCTGGAGAGCTGTTTGTACATTCTGAGTATTGATTCTGAAAATGCAGCTTGTCCTTGTAATTTAAAGAAAGCAAGAGATTTTTAAGCACTGAGAAAGCTCCCAGTTCTTTAAAACCTGTTCAACTTAAACACTATTTAAAAATGAAGCATTTTTTACATGTCTTGATGTCCCTTTGGGTGAGGAAAAGGGGGAATTGTGCAACACCTTTCCACAGGAACCCAAATGATGCATATATTGCAGGAAACTCATTAAAACACATTTCCAGTATCAAAGGACCATTCCTAATTCATGGAGACCTGCTGCTTCAAACAGCAGCTCCAGCCTCCCAGCTGGCGTGTTCACTTCTGGGACAGCTGCTGCCCGCTTCCCTGTTTGCTCTCCTGCCCCTCCCTAGGGCAGCACGTCATCCACATCATCCACATCTCCATCTGGAATGCAGGAAGTACCTCAGGAATGGCCACTGAGCGAAAGGCAAATCATGAGCAATGAGGAAGCTGCTGCCTTGAGCTGCGCGGGCACCATGGATAGCACGTGTGTCACTGGTGTCACCTCTGTTTGGCTGTCACCCCTCTGCGTGGGACATGCCTGCTGCTGCTGAGACCTGTCTGTCTGTCTGCCCTCACCACTGGCACAAGTCCGAGATGGGAGCCAGCACATGCCAGATTGACAGCTGGAAAATTGGCGGTGTTTTTTTCTTTCATTGTAATGCAGAAAATAACTCCACCTTGGGGTCTGTGGCAGCTCGGGAAGCTCTGCAGCAAGCAGGCCTTGGAGGCAAATACTGCTCTTCACTCTGGCACAGGCAGGAGTGGTGTGAAGCAGCCACACTCCCAGGACAGAGGCATCTGCTCAGAAACCTTTGTCCTGCTTCGAATCTGGTGCCCATGAAAAGCATCTGGAAAAGCCTGTGATTGATCTCCTTGGCTCTGACTAGTCCCAGGCTCTTGAGGCCGTGCAAGTTGCTGCTGGGATCTCACTCCTCCCATCTGTTCCCAAAACTTCAAAAAGAGCCTCTCTGAGCTTTTACTCGCAGTGTTTGAGACACTTGCCACTTTACGAAATGTCTTCATTATTTTAAAATGAGGGGTTTGAGAGAAACTGTTGTTATTTATAGATTTCTGTCTGCCATCAAAGCACTTATCACTGTCATACCCCAGAGCCTCCAGTAAATGCCTGTTGATGGCCACTCTGGAGATGCAGCTGGACAGGGCGGGCCATCACCTGTGACCCCCACCATGGGGCTGCAGCCCCCACCAGGGTGGGTATGTGTCACCCTTGGTTTGGAGCTGCTCACTGGGACACAGTGGCACAGCCAGCAGTGCCTCTGCAGCGGCGAATTCTCCCAGACGTCCCTGTCACAGGGGTGATGGTCACCTTTGGGATGGCTGCTGTGACATGGCCCAGGACAGCCAAGCAGAGCATTGCAGCTGGGGGTGCTGCTTACAGGGTGGGTGACTGCTGGTCGTGCTGGTGGGGACCCGTGTGCCTGTGTCCTCATCTGGTGCCCAGAGCTGAGTCCCATCACCAGCAGGATGCCAGGGCCACTGTGGGTGTAACCTGGAGCTGAGCTGGGGCCAGGGGGTGCAAGGTGCTGTGCATGGGAAGTTGTTTTTCATTCAGGGAAAATCAATTCTCCTCATGAACCAGCCTGCTAGTCACTCACAGCTCTCTGAAACCCACTGCTGGGAGGGTGGCTCAGGGGGTCCTCACAGCTGCGGGGCCTCTTTGGAGCAGGGCCCTTGGTCTGCATCTCATATCCACATCTCCCCGGGGAATCCATCCACCCATCTCAGCCCCATAAGAAGTGTTAACATGTAGGGAGCAATAAACATCCACCGGCTATTATTTTCCATTTGCGTGGTCAGCTCGAACAGCCAGCAGCTCGCAGCAGGGTTTGATATGCTTGTATTGATTTTCTTTATAGATTAGAGTGATTCAAGCAGTTATAAGGTTAATTTCAGATGATTAACTTCACCATATTGTAATATTTGATTTAGATTGGCTTTCAAACACTTTCCAGCTATTGATTTTCAATATCACACTTCTAGCACTGCAGCCAAATGTCATTTAAATAAAAGGTTGACAGAGTAGAAAATATCCACATCAGTCCTGAAAATTCTGCCACATCCAGCCTGGATCAGCCCTGGCCTTCCAGGGAGAGGAGTGGGGTGCAGGGTAGCACACATGCCTTCAAACCAGGCCTTGGCCAAATTAGTGCTGGGCTGATGTAGCCCCTGGGTGAGGGTGGCTCTGGCCCAGCAGGGTGTTGCCAGCCATGGTCCCCCCTCGTTGCTGTGGGGCCTGTCCAGCATGAGCCACTGCTGCCCAGCACAGTCACTGCTGTGTCCCCATCACATGGGGCACTGTGGTGTCACTGCTATTGGCAGGGTTGCTGCTCTTTTGTTTGTGACATTAAAATTCCTTGGTAAAAATCAACCATGAAGTTCTTGGATATCAGGAGAAGTTTGACCTGCCAATTCCTCCTCATGGCTTCAGATAATCCCCCCATCCTGGAGGAAGTGCAAGAGTTGTAAAATGGATAACAGGTTTTATTTACATCAGCTGAAAGCAGCTGGGGATTTGGGGACTGTAGGAAAATTACATGTATGTGATTTCATAGGAAGCTTCCTCCTAGAATACACAAGATGGGATGTGAAATCTTTCCTTTCAAGGGATCCTCACTCCTCAGAATGTGCCAGCCCAAGGGAAGGTCAGTGTTTATGATTCTGATAAAGGCACTGGAGATGTGAGCAGGAAGGACCTGTGTCCAGCACCCCCCTTTGGCAGAGCACAGGGAGGGAGCTGTTTGCTTTTTTAATGGCTCATGTCTTCTTCTCTCTCTCACACTTTTATTTTCAGGGGCTATTTTCTTCCTCTCATTTTGGTGATGTGCTGAATACAGATGAGACTTAGAATACACAGAGCTATTAGACTGACACACACTCATTTTGTAGGTTTGGAAAAAAAGTAAACCCCTGCTCAGGTTAGCTTGGCACAGTTAGAAAATGACGTGAGCACCTGGCTGGCAACAGTCCTCAGTGCCCAAAACCTCAGGGCCACTCGTGAGTGCCCTGTGCATGGATGTGTCCACACAGGGGTCAGTGTCCCCACCAGCCTGGTGGGTGCTGGAGTCCAGGGCTGTGCCCTGTTGCTGCTCTTGCCCCTGTCCCTGGGAACCTTCTGGAACCTGCCTTGTCTGGAGCGCCCGAGTCCCACAATTTATGTTCAGGCCATTGCTCTCTGTGCCTGCGCCTCCTGAGGTGAAGGGATATTGCTTCCCATAAATTTCAGGGATTCTTTCCAGAGTGCCTGGCTGGCCACAGTGGTTCAGACAGAGCTGATCAAATACTTCTTTGTCAGATGAATTGTCTGATTAATTTTGTAATTTCAAATGATTTATTTATAAGTAATCTGCAATAACTAAAATTTATATTGCCTCCTGACCAGCAATGCTTTGCCCTTTCTGATGATACATCCCCATACACCTGCAGCAGCTGATGTTGATGGTCTAAACTTGGGAACAGTAATCCAAGCAAGGAAGGAGTGCTCTGTAATCCCCTTGCAGGCTGCAGAACATGTGTATTATCTTCAGCTCTTTCCCACAATTCTTCCACATACACTTTTTGACAAAAGGAGACTGTACAGACACCACAAAGGTCAAAGCTATTAAAAATCTTTTCAGTGAACAGTGCTGCATATCTCCAAACACTCGCAGCTCTCCAGGGAAAGTCTGAACTTGCATTTTTCACCTCTAGCTTTTCTAGTCCTGTCCAGCACCCACTGAAAGAAACCTGTGTGGAAAATCACCTCCTGAAGCCCCTGGGTTTGTCAAACCAGGCAGATGAAGCAGCCGTCGGCTTGTCCCTGTTGAACCCAGGGAGATAAACGCATCTGTTCAAGTAATTCATGTGACTGGAAAGATACAAGACGTGTGATGCAAGGCATTTTAAAATACAAAGGAACATTTGTTCAATAGTTTTTCAGGTATCTGTTGAATCTGTATCGCTTTAGAAAAAACATGTGGCTTAAATAGACCTTGCAGTCTCTGCTCCAAGAACACACGTCTTGGCAGGATTTTGTTGCTCACTGTCTTTACCTGCTTTCACCTCACTGCGAGATGCCTCAGAAGCTCCCTCCAGGACCTTCTGGATTTGAATGATGTAAATAGTTGTGTCATCTGTGTTCCAGGCTGAATTGTCTGCCTGCCATCCCACTTGTACGTTAAAGGAAAGCAGTCCCTCTGCAGCCCAAGATAGCTCCCTGCTAATCACCTTTGTCCTGCAGACATCCATGGTTTAAATCTGCTCCCTGTCCCTGCTCCTGGGCCCCAGCTGGGAGAGTCTGTAGGTTCTGCACAACCTGCTGTGCATGGCTGATGATGTCACCCTCACACTGGCGAGGTTTCTGAGAGATGATGTGAAGATGACATTGCCTGCAGCCTCTCAGTCTGCACCAATTAAACAGAGAAATTAAAAAATGTCTGAGTCAATTAAAAAGAGAAATTAAACAATGTGATAAACAGGAGACAATGGAGACAGAGCTGGCACATCTAAGGAAGGACACCCAGCACAGCAGCCACGTGTCCAGCAGCCTGTGCCAGAGCAGCAGTGCCTTCCCTGGCTCTCTGCAATCACCACACCAGGGAGCGGGAGCTGTCTCCTGGGGGCTGGCACCTGACACTGCTCTGAGTCCACTTCTCAGGAGATATCTCCTCCTGGGTCTGGCCTCTCCTCCTGGCACCTTCTCTCCTGTGCCAGCCGCAGAGTCCAGCAAATCCCTTTCCTCTGGGCACTTGGGCAGATGTTTTCTGGCCTCAGGGGCTGGGTGCTTGGTGAGGAGTGTGGGGACTTTGAAGGACTCACAGAGTCGGCTCTGGATGGGCAGCATCCCACAAACTCAGCCTAGTGCATCATCTCAGCCTGGAGCTCAGAGATGAGACAGACCAGCCCCATAGTCAGAGCTGCTCTGTGTGGTCACAAACATGGCATCCAGTTTAACATGTGCCAAAAACGAATTCTTAATTCCACCAGGGAGCTCGTAGGTTTGGGTGCACTGCAGTGTTGCTCTCTGAAAGATAACAACCTGCAGGATTCCTCACTGCTGCCCTCAGTGTGCTGGCAGAGGGGAGAGGCTGTCTACAGGCAGGACAAGTCCCTCCTGGAGGCTAGGAAGGTGCAGCTGGAATGTGTTTTCCCAATAACTTTACTGAAAATTACAAATCAACACCATAGCTGCAGCCATGCTTGGCTCAGTCAGCATGGAGCAGCTCATAGAGCTGGCAGCAGAGAATGGTGCTGGGGGTCAGCCCTTGGCACCTTAGGAAATGTCACTGGCACACTGAGACCTTGGGCATTGTCACCACAGTTGCTTCCACAGCCTGCCTGCATGGCTCAGCCCCACAGTGCTGCGGCTCCCGGGGGGTGGGCAGGTGATGGGTCACAGGCCACCACCCCCAGGGTCCTCAGCAGAGGGTGTGCCAGCAGCTGGGCTCCTGTTCCTGGCTCTCCTGGGGCTCCTGCACCTGCTGGAAGGGCCTTTGGGTCCCAGAGCCACACAGTCAGTGGGACTCCCCAGCTCACTGCAGCACAGCCCAAGGTGCGGATGGTGCAGAGTATAACAGGCACAGAGAGGTATCCCGTACCCTTGGAGAGGAGAAGCCAATGGACAGTCCATCACAGCTCCCCTCTGCCCAGGCTGGAAGCAATCCAGCTTTCATGGGGTTTTTCCTACAGTCAATTGACTGACTTTTCTTTTCCAGAGCTGTTAAGCAACTAAGCCAGACTCTGTCTTTGCTGTATCTAATTGGCACTTTCAGCTGTAAGTAAGGTGATCTACAAATCATTTTGATCTCTGTTCAGTTCTTTGATCTCACTGTTGTTCTCAGGTGCATATAGTGACAGCACAATTAATTAATTGCAGGCTGATAATTGTGCAGCTGCAGCATGCTCTAGTTCATGCCTAGAGTTTTACTAGTTGAGTTGCCAGGGTTTGTCATCAATTCTGGCAAACAAGAGTGATCTGAAATAGCATTCGTTGACCTTTTCAACGTCGGTAAGTCCACAGGCAGAGTGCACATGCTGGGGAGGAGCCCCAGCCTCCTACATGGGAGGCACTTAGCACCCGGAGCTGACAGGAGTGAGGTGCCCAGCTGCAGATTGGCAGCTCCTCAGGCTGTTGGATTATTTATTGGTGAATGCTTCATGATGCTCACTACATCCAGCCTGCAGAGAGAGGAGAGAGCTGGAAAGCACTTCGGGAAATAATCCAGAGACATTTGCTAGTATTAACTCTTCTGTATCCTCCAGTCTGAAAAGGAATTAATTAAACCTTGTGCTGCAGGGTTTTGATCCATCCCTGCTGCAGGACGAGGTGAGTCCCAGCAACAGAGCAGGACGTTCTGTGCTGGATGCTCTGCTCTGAAATGTCTGGCAGGAAAGTGAAGCAGATGCATCAAATCAAATGTGATTTGTTTGTGCTGCTCCCTTGGCTTATGCTTTCCCCACCAAGGAGGTGACATCATTATCCCAACTCAGTGCCACAGAGCTGGCAACCTGGCACTCCACACCAAGGAGGTGACATCACTATCCCAACTCAGTGCCACAGGGCTGGGGACCTGGCACTCTGGGCAGGGATCAGGGCAGTACCTGGGGGTGAGGTGGGTCACCTTGTGGGAAAGGCAGGAGAAGCCATTTGCTAATGCTGCTGACTGAAGGACCTGTGAGGGGAAGCCCCAGTCCTCTGGGCTGGGCACATGCCTTTTGGAGCCAGCTTTGCTGCAATCCGTGCTCTGGCAGGGCTCATTCAGCTTTCACAGGCTTGTGCTCCACAGGCCGTCAAACCTCTGCCAGAAGAGCCAGTGGACAAAAGAGCCTCGTCTGTGTATTCTGCTCCTTTAGAACAAGGCAAATATTTCAGTATCTGTTGAAGAATATTTGCATTTTTATGGATAAATTCAAGAAAAAAGGCACCACACAATCCCAATTTGCATCCCTTATTTCCATAGAAACTACAGGAGCCTTGATTGCTTTCATGTGCTTTTGATGAAAATTGAGTGGGGTATCTTTATCCTGCCATAAGGTGGGAAGAAAAATTGGCATTCAAAATAATATCTAATGGTTCAAAGGATACTTTTGCAAAACAACTTTCTGTGATTTATTAAATAACTTGGTGTTTTTCAAATAATTGGGAAAAAACTTTCAAGAAAACTTGTTGCGAGCGTTCACTAAACTGCTGCAGATTGGCATCTGTGGTGTGGAATGAGGGCTGTGCACTGGGATGTGGCTGTGGCCCTTGAAATGGAGGGCATTCAGCTCCTAATCAAAGTTCAGACCCTAGCAGGGAGCAATAAAGAACTTGGATATTGTAATTCATGCAAGCCTTTTTAAACTTCAGGGGGAAAAAATGTTAGTAAACAGCATTCCAGCAGGAGAGATTGGGGATCAGGACCAGCCCTGGCACAGGGCTCTGTGGGCAGGATGTGGCCCGCTCTGCCTGGCCACCCGGGACCAAGGGCTGGCAGGAGCAGGGCTCAGTCCGGTGACCGTGTCCTGCCAGGGAGCCCCTGGGCACACTTCAGTGCCCACCGTGCCCATCTCATTAAGGTGAGGGCTGCCTGGCAGTGCCTGTCTCCTGGAGCAGCGGGATGTGCTGTGCCTGCGCTGCTCAGCCTGACACGAGGCCATTTATATTTGATGGTGTTTGGATGAATTATGCACATAGCCACTAAGAGAAATTTAATGATGGGTTTCGTCTTATTTTTTATAGATTTCAGCCTTTGAATTAAGCACCAGTTCACTCTCAGTGCTACAGGCGATAAAAGGGAATATTCCAGTCCCTGTGTCCATCACCGCTGTTCTGCCGAGCAGAGTTAACAAGTAAACAGTAATCACCCGCAATTATTGCCCATTACGTGCTCTCTTCACCTGAGATCACACTACAAAGCCCGAGTGTGGCGTCGCAGGAGGAGTCGGGTGGCAAGGAGCTGTCAGGATGAAATAACAGCAGAGACCTGTCAAACGCTGGCTCCGTGAAAGACCTAAATCCTCTCTCGATGGCCCCTCCGTGCAGCGCAGAAGAGCTATTGCTGTGTAATTATAAATTGTCTGTAGGGCTTATCTCAGGTTCGGGGTTGACATTACAATAATAGGGTGGGCGAGCTTTATTTAAGGGATAATGTGCGGTGTACACACGGCAGTGAAGGAGTGTGGTGGGTGATTAACACCGGCACAGAGCCTGCGTGGTCCCTACTGCGTGGCCAGAGGGAAAGGACCTTGTGCAGCCGTGGGCTCTGCTGGGAGGGCCGGGGAGTCACACACCGGTGGGCAGGGTCCCACCAGGGCAGGGGAGAGGGAGGCCTCGTGTCACCCAGCGCTGGAGGTGCCAGTGCCACATATCCAGGAGTAGTCTGCCTGGACACTGTATCACCAGCAGAGAGGGAAGGGCAGGTTTCTGGTGTTTTACCGACATTTACGTGAGATGCTTACTTCAGGATGAATTGAATTAGACTCAGAGTTGCCTTTTCTCTCCTTTTGCTATAAAAAAAAGCAGTAAGTGATGAGCTCAGATGTGGACCTGTAAGTCAGGAAGGATGGATCCTGTTGGAAATACCTCATTCATTTTGCCCTGTATTTTCCTAGTGTGCCTCTCTGGTTCTACTGTATTTTAAGGATGAATTTTCTAAGGATGGATCTCCCACAATGTTTCCATGCAAGTAGACATTAGAAAGGGAAGATGTAGAGAACAAGCCTTGCACATGTATGTTCGAGGTAATGTTTTGTTTTCTTGAGCCAGCTTTGCCCTGAAGGCAGGTGGTCCTGAGCAGTAATTGCCTCCTGCCAGCCTCGACCAGGTGCCTTCTCCTGTCTCTCTGCTCCCTCCTGCAGTGAAGGGGCAGCAGTGGTGGGGACAGAGGGGTTGCTGAGAGCCCACCCAGATGTGAGGGGAGCAGTGCAGCAGCTCAGCTGCTCGTGAACACAGCAGCAGCACAGTGGGGCTGTCAGGCTGCAGCCCTGTGTGCGGGGCAACCCCCCAGAGTGGGTTGGCTTTGGAGTCAATACCCGAATCTGGCTGTTTGTATTGGGGTGAAAATAAAGAAAAAACCCTATGTGGATGCACAGTCTCTCTCAAGTTCAAATGTGCCTACAGTTTCTGTGGGAGCTCAGCACCCGAGGCACCCTGATTGTTGTTACAGCTGACTGTGCTGGGAGGGCAGCTCGTCCCTGGGCTGGTTTGGGCAGCAGCCCCTTCAATCTCCATGTGAAGTGTTGGGCTGCAGTAAATTACAGGGATCCATTGCTATTTGTAGAGGAAAGGCAGCGTCCCTGCTCTCAAGTGCCTTGGCCCTGAGAGTGCAGGCAGGTACTGCAGGGTGAGATTACTCAGGAGGAGGGAGCCTGGGAACTGCAGGCACTGTGCCCATTTCTGCAAGCTCTGACCCCATCTCAGTCGGTGAGATTGGTGGAGCTGGTGCCACTCGGGGGAGTTAGCAGTGGTATTAACCGGAGGAAATACTACAGAGTAAGTATTAGCCTTGTATTATGTAGAATTTTAAAGTGCTTCATTAATTTACAATTCCACTTTTTATTAAATTAATTTGCATTTTAATGAAAAAAAATAAGTGGAGCCAGCTCTCTTCTTGAAGTGGTGATAACGTGCCACCTGTGTGTGAGTGAGTGTGCCCGAGCGAGCTGAGGTGGCTTGGCACTCGCCAGCTCCCAGCCCTGTCAGGGACTGTCCCCATGCAATGTCCCCTCCCCTCCGTGTGCCCTTGAGCAGCCTGCAGCTCAGGCTGGGGCTTCCACTGAGCGTGGGGGAAAAGGCTCCAGGAAAAGGCAGGAGCAGGGTGCAGTGATCCCAGCTCTTGCTGTGGCCAAGGTGCCACCTCGCCCTTCATGACAGGGCCATTGTGTGTCCCTGCTGCCAGGCTCTTTCTTGCCCAAGAAACAGGGGCTGTGACAGCAAAATGCACCAGGACAGAAGAGCCCCAGCACCCTCCCCTCTCAGCACCCAGGGCAAATGGAAGAGTTCAGTTAAATGTTAAAAAAAGTAAAAATTCCCATTTCTGGGCACCCTTTGGGATGTGCAGGTTGTGTTCTTTGCTGACACCAGTGGCCCTGAGAGATGCCCACGATGCTCAGTGTCTGTTCCTGATCTGGGATTGTTGCTCTTCAGGGACATCAACCTCGTGGCTCTCCTTTGGCTGGCAGGTATCAGTTCTGGGGTGAAGCAAAGCACACTTGTATAAAGTAAATAGCAGGAATCATTCTGAAATCGCTGGTGTCAAGCAGCTGTATTTAAAGGGGGGCAAAGGTAGTATGTTTCTCTGCAAGTTTGTTTTGTTGGGGTTTTTGAGGGGTTTTTTTGTTGGTTGGTTGGTTGGGTTTTTTTTGTTGTTATTTGTTTTGTTGTTTTTTTTTGTAGTTTGGGATCTTTTTGTTACTGTTCTTTGTTTAGAAGCTTTGTATGCTTTGGTGGGGTTTGTATTTCTTCTGAGTTTTTTGTTTGTTTGTTTCAGGCTTTTTTTGGAGAGGATTTCAGGTGTGGTTACAGCCAGGCAAAGTAAAAAAAAAAATTAAAAATCCACTAGCCTCTTTGCCCTCTGGCTGTGGGATCAATAGGTAACATCTCTGGTGCCTCCACAGCCTCCTAAACTCTTTACTGGGAAATAAGCATTTATCTTCAGGGCTTTATATTGTTATTATTTAATAATTGTTTTTAAAATAATATTTTATTATTATTATTGTTGTTGTTATTAATAATATTACCATTTCAGTTGACTGCAAATGAGATTCCCTCCACCAAACTGTCTTTACTTCCAGCCTCTCTCCAGACCATCAGCTCTGCTGTTGACTTTGTGGCAGCAATCCCACACAGTCCTTTGGTTTTTGAGACAGGTTAATCTAATAAGTCTTTTAAATTTTAATTTATTTTTTTTCCAATAGCATCACATGTCTGCTAAGGGAACTTTGGCTGTGTTCCCTCACAGTTTAGGTAGCTGTGAACCTCCAGAGTGGAGCTTCTGGCCTGTGCAGCCAGAGATGATGGGAGTTTCTGGGCTCCAGGAGCACAGCCCTGTAGTTCCTTGGCCCTTAGAAGAGGAGCACCAGGGCATTGTGTGTGTGTAGGCTTTTCTTAGAAAGGAAAATTAAGCAATAAACATTCACAGAAATAAGACATTTAAACATTTCAAGTAATTGATATCAGGAAAAAATATGATAGGATGAAATCTATTCCTGCAATAAACTGTCCATTAGTTGGGCCATCAGCATAACCCTAATCTAAAGTTATGAGGATCCATTACAGATATAATCAAATACAATTTTCTATATTCCATGAATCAAAAGCACCGTATGTATTAAGAGCCTAGTTTGTCTTTTTGTTCCTGCCTTCTCCTAGAACAGTGTATATCTGATTTTTTGTGTTATATTGCTCTGATGTCTGCTAAGGGCACCATGCCCTAGAAATTCACATTAAATAACTGAGAGCGAGTACTAGAAATGAAAAAAGTGAAATACTATCTAGACAGCTGGAAGTAAAAATATGAAAAGTGTTGCACTTACAGAGGGAAAAAAAGCCTATTTTTATGACTTGAATAGACAGCCTGGTATAAAGAGAAATTTCTCACCCAAGATCAGACATACAGCTGGGCTGCAGCAGGCAGCCTGGGATGCTGGAACCGCAACGTGCTGGGCAGACACCAGCTCCAGAGAGCATCGGGATGTGGCCACAGGTGCCAGGTGTGCCAAGGCACCCGTGCTCCCAGATTGCTGGGTGAAGGGTTGCTTCAGCCCAGGACATGATTTGGCTTTATAAGCACATTTGCATCGGGCTTTTAATGGAGACCCTGCAGACAGGGTGAGCCTGTGGCCAGATCTGTCTGCAGCTGTGAACTCTCCCACTGTGAGGGCTGTTCCTTTCATCCTTAGTGGCCTGACTTCCAACTTGTCCCTATTCCCCTTTCTTTTGTTCATTTTTCCATTTCTCACCATGGACCAGCATACCCCTCTCCAACAGCCCCTACCCGGGTCCCTGCCTGCCTGTCCTTGCTCTGCTCACTGGGGATGTCCGAGCAGCTCTGCTCCTGTCCAGCTCACAGACATATCCCAGGTCTGACACATGTCTCTGGGAACCAGTGGCCAGGAGACACTTTAGCAGGAGAGCCTGAAGGGACCTGTCATGGTTTGTAAGGGTTGATGCTTCCTGCCAAGAGTTCCCCCATCTCTGAGCACGGTTTTCCAGAAGGGTGTGTGTAAGCTGCCTGTGGCCCAGCACAGGGGCTCCAGTGTGTCGATGGGAGCCTCGGGCCATCCCCTGTCCTTGTCACCTCATCAATTCTCCAGCTGTTCCCTAGTCCCATCTGAAAAAAAAAAAAACAAACCTCTTATGTCTCCCCAGACCAGCCCCCTGGTTTATCTGTGTTCTTTTCCACAGGTGTCTGTCCATAAAATGGGATGCTTTAATTTATTCATGACAGGGGACTTTCTTGTTGCTTTCTCCAGTATTACATATACACCTCCATAGATGACCTGCACTGTTTGGCTTTGCAGCTTCCTGCTGGGAAGGCCCTCTTCCAGAAGAGCACTTAGACACTGTGGCACTGCTGGTGCTCTGGATCCACCGTGTACCTTGGCTCCATCGGCTGGACAGGCTTCGGGGGTACTGGTTGGAGTCTCTTGGTTCTTGACCTCTGTGATGTTTCACCTTGTGCCATGGGCGGCTGTGAACTCCCAAGGGTGAGTGTCCCTGCAGGGGCTTGCCCTGCTCCCGGAACCCATCTGAGGCTGGGGAGAGGGTTTGCTGAGTGAAGCTGAAGCAGCAGTGGGTCTTTTGTGCCAGCATGGGGGTCAGCTGTCAGGGCATGTTGCAGGCTTGCCACGAAATTCTAGGGCAAGAAGCAAAAGATTTTAAAAGAATAATATTCTGTTGGTAATTTGGACAAAATTAGTGGCTGTGTAATTATCCTAAGTTAATCAGTGGATGTGAGATGAAATTCCTGCCACAGGGGCTGGGAAGTGTGAGCCTGCTGAGAGCACCAAGTGGGAGAGGGGTAACAGCCGAGTGGGATGCTGCCACAGCCAAGATGAGAGAAGGAGTGAAACCTGATATTGGATTTCTTTGCTAAGAGCTGGGGATCAGCCAGCTAACGAGGCAGCGAGTTCTGAGGGCAGAGGAAGAGCTTGGGACATGGTTAGTCCTCATTAGCAGCCAGAGACGTGAGAGCTCTCAGCACCCTGGTGCTTTGGGCTGGCCCAGCCTTTGACTGTCCCTGGAAGGAGGGCTCGCACGCTGCTCCCGGTGGCACAGCTCCCAGCAGCCGCCGCCGCTCCTCACCCAGAGCAGCCGCTCTTGAAGCTGCGAATGCTAAAGGCTTGAGAAATTAATTTTGCCTGTCAGAGATTCAAATGTACGTGTGTGAACTGTGGTTCAGCAAGGTATGAACCCACCTGGCTGCGCTCCAGCTCCGGGAGCGCCGCTCACCACAGGGGAGAGGAGGCCAGCAAGTACCTGCCTGTGTAAGCTGGTATTGTCTTCCACATAAAACATGCCCTTAATTAATAGCTAGCATGAACCTAAGCCACTATCTCTGTTATCAATTTGTGGATGTGGTTGGATTGTCTGTCTCCCAGGACAGTAATATCCCTTCATCTTACTGCAAATTGCTCTCAGCATCCTTCTATTACACAGGCTTAATGCTTGAAAAATAGAGATTTAATACTCTACCATATCAGACTAAGTGAGGTCAAAGCAATTCATATTCACGATCCCACAAAGCTCCCTGATGGTGTTCCTGTGAGGAATGGGATGTGGAGGATGCAAACCAGTGAGGCCCTGCCCAGGCTCACAGCTGTCCCGCACCAACAGGGACCAGGACAGCCACCCATGGTGGAAGTGTTGGCTCATCCTTGGGAAGAGAGCGGGTGCGCTGTGTGCCCAGGCGTGGTGGGTGGGGGCCTGAGGGGTTCCTGCCAGGCTGTGCCAGCCTCTGGCCCCATGTTGTTGCCACCCTTTCCTGCATTCCCTGTTTTGAGGGATTTTGCTAGAGCAGAATGGCAGCAGCCCGTGTGTTTTGTGTGTGTGATAGGATCAGAAACTGCTTCGGGGGTTCCCAGGGTACTGGAGGTTCCCTGATGTGTTTTTAATGAGCTGGCTGAGCGTAGCTTGTGTGCAAGTTCCCTCCGAACTGCTGGTTGTCGCCTTGGCTTTGGGCAGAAAGCCTGGGAGTAGCACATCCTGTGTTCATGTGTTTATTTTTATATCCTGAAAGGTATATATTTTGAGAAAAAGGGAAGAGGAGACCTGTGCATTTGCCAGCAAGACACTGAATGGGGAGCACAGCTCTCCCTGCCCCAGCCCCAGAGCAGCATGTCCTGTTGGGAAGCATCAGTGCTGCCATGCTGGAGCAGGCTGCCTTCTGCACAGACAGCACTGGCAGCAGCACTGCCACTGAAAAAACTGCTTCTCACAAGAAAGGATTGTTCCCAAGTCTGATGAGTTCAGAGAATGAAACTGCTGGACTAAAATTAGGTGGTGCACCTCCCAGTGATGGCTATACAAACGCCATCAAACTAATTACAGCAGGAGAGGTGGCCATGGAGCCACTGTGGTTCCTTGCTGGGACCACCTCCTGGGGACTGGCGGGCACGCAGCGGTGACTGGAACCTCCGCAGAGAACGACTGGGGAAGGGAACTGCCAGGCCCGCTGTCCTCTGAGGCACGGTGACACGCTGATGAGTGCTGACGGGTGGCTAATTGCTCAGGGCAGGCTGACATAATGGAGCAGTTCTGAGAGCACCTCAGCTGCGGAGGTCAGCAGTGACGCAGAAGGCTTAATTTTTCATAGCGTGCTCCTTGTATCCTACAACTCCTCCTGTAATGGACTAGCAAATTACCACACTATTTAAAAGGCAGCAATTTATAACATTTTGATAACTGCATGCTCCTGAGGGTATGCCATCTGTGCCTGCAGAGAGAACGAGTGAGAGCGCTGCTATCCCTGCAGCACAGGCACTGGCACGTGGGAGCATGCACACACATACCTCTGCCATCCCACCACCTCCCCTCCAGCGCAGGTCAGAGACTCATCAGGCCTCCTGGAAAAGACCTCTGCCTCTCAGACGTGGACTGTCTCTGTCCCATTCCTGCTCATTTCAACATGTTTCTGGTTTAGGGACCCTGGTGACGTTCCAGTGCCCACCCACTTTCACTGCTCCCCAGTGTGACTACCTGGGGTCCATGTGTGCATTGCTGTGGGTGCCCCTGGCTGTTTCCATGTTTGCACTGCCTCCTGTCACAAGGGAATTACTTCAATCCCCAAGGGATGTCCAGGTGGTTGCTCCCACAGAGGAACTGCAATCATGAGAAAGGAGTAGGGCTCATGGAACTGTACTGACCTGATTTACAGAGCCCCAAGGTCAGCAGAGAATTCTTTTAATGATCTCCTCTTACCTCTTTGGTGGGAACGCACCTTGAGGCTCCATCCCACGTGCAGCTGCCCTCGTGTCTGTGTGCTCTCTGCAGACACTCAGGCTACCACACACATCTGGGTATCCCATTCACTGTATTTCAGATACATGCTGCCCTGCCGCTGCTGTGTTGCACAAACATCACTTTTGTTGCATGTAAGGAATCTGCCTTCAGTTCTCACAGAGGAGTCTGAAGAATTGAGTGCCCAAAGAATTTGCATGGAAACACTCATCCCTCTCAAGTAACTAAACTCTACCCCTGGGTCATGGCAGCAGGTCAGCTCTTCCTGCACAAATTGGGCCCACAAATTGTGCAATTTCCTCACAGCAGCTGCTACTTTCCACAGAACTGCCAGGTGCCATGTCCTGGGAGGAAGGGAACACGAGATCCAAGTGCTGGTGTGGAGAGCCAGCACTGGTGCATCCCCCTGTTACACCTCAGGAGTGAACAGAGCACAGGACAATGCAGGAGCAGGGAGCACAGAGTTGTGTTTGGGTGGACAGTTTGCAGTGAATGTGCCTGTGGGTTTGGCAGCAGAGTGTTCCTGCATTAGCACCACAGCAGCAGGTGTTATTAACTGTCTGCTTTCCCTCTGGAGTGGTGTAACTGCTCCATGCAGCAGAGATGCGTCCAATTAATCGGATGGATAAAAGTGGTTAATGCACCTTGGAGAAGCGTAATTTAATTGGAAATTATTATTATGTGCCGCTCCTATGTAAAGAGTGTGAGAATCAGCACTAATGGCTCTGTATGAACATGACTTTTAATTGCTCTGTGTTTCTGTGATTTAAGCTTCTTTCTGGTTATGCTTTTGTTTCCCAGAGATCTTCGGTGGGATGCAACAACACACTGGGGTCCAATGAGGTACACCGCCATGAGTCAAGGCTGTCACTCCTCTTTGTGGTGTTTCTAGGGTGGAGCTTGAGTCCATGTTTTGCCTTTGAAACCCACAGGGTTCGGCTCCTGGGAGCAGCATCCCTGGCTGGTGGTGTCAGCCCCCAGCTGCCCCATGCAGGGAGGCAAAGGCTGTTCCCTGCTGCGCTGTGCTGTCCCGCTCAGCATTGCTTCCTGCACCGTGTCTCTGCCATCCCAGCAGGGTCTGCAGGACACTCTGTTCCAGCAGGGTCTGCAGGACACTGTCTGTTCCAGCAGGGTCTGCAGGACTCCATTCCAGCAGGGTCTGCAGAGTGCTCCTTCCCTCGCAGGGCACAGGCCGTGCCGGGGGCAGCACATGCGGATGGGCAGTGGGAAGGGCAGGTGTAGCTGTGGTGGCTCCTCACTGCTCCCACATGGGATGTGGATGCTGTAGGGTTACAGCTGGACATAGCAGCAGCAGGGATGGAGTTCCAGCAAATCCTGCTCCACAGGATGTTCACCCGTGGAGCTGATCAGCGACTGTAGGAGAGATGGAGAATGGAGCCTGTAGAGCCTGCAAAGAAGACAGCAAACCAAGGAAGGGAAACTTTCTCCCCCACAAAGCTGTGAAACACCCCCGGCTCACAGACCACTTGTTACCAGAGTGGTGCTTATACAGGTGGGGAAAATGTGGTTTTGCAATGGCATGGAAAATGTCTGTGAGGAGACAAGACATCAAGCTGCCATCAGCACAAATATATCTGTGCCTTGTTTTCCTGCTTTCCTGGCTTTGGACAAGTGCCACCACAACCAGCAATTTTCCTGTTCTTTTTTAGCTTTGCTTTCACAAGTATCTTAAACCAACTCCCTCCATCCCAGCAGAAACAGAAAACACCGATGGGTATAGAATTAAAAAAATCAGGATTTTTAATCTGTCAGAGAGAAACAGGGAGAGCCTTGGGCTCCTTCATTGGGCTTGTGGTCACAGACCTGGACACCACTGGCCTGGCTGTGCTCAGTGGGCCTTGCCCATGCCCATTCTCCTGGCCCCTCCAGAGGGGGTGGCTGTGGAGAGTGGTCTGGGCATTGTGGTTCCAGTTGTTTCCCACAGCAGATCGAGGTGAGTGAGAGTCTCCTGGCTACAGGAGCATCAATCCACCTCCCTGGGGACCACCTGCGAACATGGATGGGAGGAAAGGAGGTGGCTGTGGAGCACGTGTCCACCCTGTCCCGGTGGCTGTTGTGGGCGAGGCCAGGGGCAGCCGTGGGGGCTCAGGGTTGGTGCTGCCCCTGTGTCTGCCTCTTCCAGCAGGTGCCTGGAGCTTTCCCACCTCAACCTCATCAACAGATTCCTTTTAAAACCCGTCACAGGAGCCCAGGCAGTGAAGTTGTAACCCTGGGCACGGCCGGCCCAAGGGGGTGGGAAGGGTCTGGCTCAGACCTGGGGCAGGACGGGGGGACAGTGGTCCAGGGGGTCCCAGCGCACAGGCAGGGCAGCAGTGCTGTGCCTCGGAGTGCACTCGTAAGTGGAGCTGATTTAATAAACAGCAGGAGTGTTTTCCCAGGCCACATGCTGAGCTGTATTCAAAATACATTTGTACGAACATCAATTTTTAATGCAATTTATGCCAAATGTTGTTGCAAAAAGCAGCCGTTAACATGACATTAATTCAATCACTGGAAATACAGTACGTGCTGCTAAATGAAAACATGTTATTAGTCAATTAGATTAACTGGATGTAACACTTCCAAACACAACATAATATGGTTTCTACATGGTTAATTACGTTGTACAAATTACATGGCAATAAGGCTTAGCACTGGACACACACATGCAATTAATACATAAGCAGAAAAACCAGCTTGTGATTCACATTTGAACTCTGTAAAAACTATCTGAAATACAAATATCTTGCAAGCTTGAAATAAAGAGGCAGAATTATGCTGATACTATAATGGGCACAGGGTAATTTCTAAAAGAGCCAGGAAGGCCTTTGTGAGGAGATCACAGATGTTCATGGTTGCTTTCACAACGAGTTTTAATTTGCTTTGAAAAGACCATTTTAATTTTAAACAGAAACACTCCTGGCCCTGGTGGAGTCCCTCTATGTGCAGGAATCTGTCAGTGCCCACGCAAGCCTCCTCCTTTGTTTGTGTTTTAGGAAGCACTCACGCCCACTCATGGGGAATGGTGCCAGCCCCTGGCGCCAGGAGCAGGCACTGTGCCTGGCAGCCCCCGGAGTGCCACAGGCACCACCAGCCCTCTGCACAGCCCGTGTCCCACCACACACACCACTGGGGTGCCCAGGTGGGGAGCCCTGGCAGCCCTACCACCTCTGGGACCCCCCCCCCACTGGGGGGTCATGAGTGGCCAACCCCAGAGAGCTCTGGAAAGAGGAGGCTGTTCCTTGGAAGGACTCGGTTCTGTGCCAGAGGGCAGCTGTAGCCCAAGAGGGACATCCAAGGCAGCAGCCCCACTCTGTTCCCACTCTGCAGGGACTGAACTGCATACCCAGACGTGGCTGTCTGCAGGCCCCCAGCCCCGAGGGCAGCTCTCCACTGCTGGTGTAGGGTGGCTGGCACCTTTGGGAGAGCAGAGCTCCAGGCCCTTGTTTCCTGGGGCTCTGGGGATGGGGCAGTGGCTCCTCCTCCCTGGGGACCCTGTGCTGCACAAGCACTGGACAGCTCATCACTCTGCATACGAGGCACAAACAGGCAGGTAGTAGAGCTCTGTCTCTACAAAAAAATGCAGGTTTTTTATACCTATTGGTGCAATAATTACCACAGTTCATGGAAATGTGACTTTTCCCCTCAGTTACTCCACCAGTAATCCTAACAGCATTCCAGCAGGGCTTGGAGGGTGGGGGTGCACAGACTGCCCTGCACTGGTGCCTCCATGGCACCAAAACAGTTTGGAGGGTGCAACCAGGGGTGTGAATGAGGGGGAAAGGGAGATGTGCCAGTGGTTGACACCCTGGTGTCCTGTGGCTCCACCGATGGGGTTGGGTGCTGCACTGGCAGCTGCAGCCTCAGCTCCTGGGTGCCCACCCCTGCCCAGGGACAGGGGCTGATGGGGGCAGTCTGCTGGTGCTGGGTTGAGGTTTAATTTGACATACCCAGGGGCATGGTCTGGCAGCCACTGGTGCAGTGGAGTATGGCTGATTGGTTTCACAGGGAGCAGAGAGAGATCTGAGCAGCACTGTACGGCTGGCACAGACACACACCAGCGCACTGCTGCAGCCACTGACAAAGCAGTGATAAAGCTCTTGGAGATATTCCTGTCTCATCTGTCTCAAGTAAATCAGAGCAAAGCTGGAAACATCAGAGGAGGCAAAATGCAAAAGCAATAAAAAACTCCTGGCTCCCACTGAAGGCAGAATGTGGTCCGACACGACCACTGGCAGCAGGATTTCACATGATTGGGGGCTGCTTACATGAGGAATTGTTCATTATTTAGTGGCTGCTTAAGGGGCTGGGGAAACAAAAATCAAAGCTCCTGCTGTTCTCTGGCTGATGAAAGTGCTGCAGCTGCCCCACTGCAGTGGCATTTCCCTCCAGCCTCACCTGCACCGGGAGCTGGAGAGGTGTCTGGCTGCTTGCTCAGAAATGAAAGCGCTGAGAATCAATCATTTGTTTACATTGTACGACTTGTTGAAAATCAATTGGCTCCACATGCTGCAGATCTGATTGCATTTTGTTAGCGGTCACAGGGAATGGTTTTCCCTTGACATGTCTGTATTCGTGGTTTCTCCAATGCATCAGTTGTACCAAGCTTTTAGGATAATTGAGACTGAGCAACAATCCCCTTTATAAATATTAACTCTGATATGCTTGGGAAACTCTGCCTCTCCTGGATGAATTTTTAACTAGCTTTTTAATCTATTGTTCCTTGTTAGAACAGCAGGAGCACTCCTTGGTGCCTGTTCTGCCTCCCCAGCTCCAAGAGAGTGGCATCCCTGCCAAACCTCTCCCCCAGGGCAGGGAACCAAAGCCCCCGGTCCTGGGCAGGAACCCAGAGTGCCTGGTCCCAGGGCAGGGCCTGCTCCTGCTCCTGCTCTGCCCATGGGGGCAACCCCACAGAGCAGGGACACAGGGCTGAGAGCAGCCATACAGGGGCTCAGGAAAAGTTTGGTTTCTCCCAAAGGGATTGGGACACAGGGATGAGTTTCCATGTGCATCCTTGAAAGTTTCCCAGCACCAGGGCAATCTCTTGGAACAGATGCCTGTCCCTGTGCCCACCCATCGCAAACAGCCCAAGTGATGCAGCCTCAGCACCCAGGGACAGGCACCCTCAGAAAATTGGGGAGACAGCTCTGTCTGAGCCATGGGAACTGCAGGGGTGGGGACCCCCAGCCAGACCCAGGCCCCTGTGCCTGGGGGGCCCAGGACACACTGATGGAGCGGTGTCCCCTGGGAGGACATGCTGGGCTCAAGGAGCTGGGAAGGCTGTGGAATGGGCTCCTCTCTCTAGCAGGGGCTGCCAGGCCCCTCTGAACCCTCCCTTCTGTTGGTGTTTGGTTCTGAAGAACAGACAGTCACAGTCCAACAGCTCTGGCCTGGCTCAGCTGAGCTGTTTCTTTTCCCCTACAATCAGATGTTGCCTTCTTTAATATTATCTGAACATCTGTCAAACTGTGGATCTTTTTGTGAAACCTCTGTACAGGAAGAGACAAAAGGCAGCAGAGATGCTGTTGAAATGAAAGCTCTACTTTACATTTCAAACGCTTTAACAGATTTTTCTTTTCTTTCTTTTTTTCTTGGATTTTTAATAAAAGCTTTTAAAAACCTTTCTTTTTAATGGTTATTGCTTGCCAAAGGATATGTCAGTGGAGATGTGAGGAAGCTGTTGCACTCAGAGGTTGCACAAGTCACTGCCCCAACTAGGCTTGGTGTTCCAGGCTGGTGCGTGCCTGTTCCAGTGGAGTGGCTGCTGATCTTCCACGCGGGCAGGATGGATGGATTGCCTGGAGAACCCAGGCATGTGCTGCCAGAATTTGCCTAATAGGCACCTCAGAAATGTGTCCTGGGAGCTGAGCTTGCCTTCTGAGCAGCTGTTGTTTCTCTCCAGTAAGTATGTAAATCCTGGCACATTCCCAAGTGCAGGAGGTTCCTGTTGGGGTCCAGAGGCCGCATGCTGCCACTGTGGCTGGAAGACCTCGGGGGGAACTCCAGAGCTTCATGACAGGAGCAGCATCAGGTGAAATAACTATTCCTGGGCACCCACTCAGGCAGTACTTTCAGGTTTCTAAGCAGTCTGTATCATGCTCTGGCTATTATTAAAATGCGTCTGTGGTCAGTAGCAGTGCAGCTTGCTCTGAGGAGTGCACAGAGATTTAAGCCCAAGAAATCCATTTAGTGTTCTTGCAGGCCAGGCTGGGGACAGCAGCATTTATCCCATGTGGAGCCAGACGCTGACACAGCTCTGCCCCAGTCTGTGCTGTCTGCCCCTGACCAGGGCCACACGAGATGGCCAAAGCAGCCAGACAGCAAAGGGCACTTGCACCGTGTCCCATTGCCACCTTCTGCCCCCGATGTTGTGGTGCTTTGCCCCTGTGGCTGCTCCACAGCCTCCCCTGGCACGCTGCAGGCTGGAAACAGCTCCGGCTGCCTGGGATGCTCGTGGCCCCTCTGCCCTCACTCTGGCTGGTGGCAATGCAAGGCACCTCCCTTGCAAGGAGGAAAATTAAATTCCTGCTACCAGGATGACTGCTAGCTGCTGGGAGCCATTCCTCAGCCGACACTGGCCCGGCAGCCGGGGGAGCCATGGGCTGGCTGTCGTGCCAGCCAGCTGTACCCATATTTCAGTGCTCGGGGAGGGCGGGTTATTTCCTGGCTGCTTGGCGTGGTTGCAAATTTTAGTGGAAAAGCTAAACCAAACAGACTGTGGAGTGTCACACTGCGTTAGTTGTGTGCAGAGAAGAGTTGTCAAAGCCGCAAACAAGACACGGGAGAAGCCTGGAATTGACACTGGTGCTGGTGTCTGTGCGAGAGGCCGCCAGGGCAGGGGCTGGGACACCTTCCTCGCTGCCAAACTCAGTGTCAAAGTCTGGAGCTTGAACCAAGGCTGATGGAAGTGGATTTATTTAAATTGCCAGGATAAATTAACTTTTAAAGTCACAGTGAAAAAATCTGTGCCGCGAATAAGGGCCATGAATATTCAGGCACATGCACTCATTGAATTAGTTTGTTGCAAACATATTTGGAGGCAGCTGTTCATTTAATAATCAGGGATAATCACAGAAATAGGCGACTGGTTACTCCATCTAAATTGCATGGTTAAAATTATAATTTTATAACTCTATCTCAGCAATTAGATTTAATAGCTATGGAAATCCAGCAAAACCCAGTTGAGGGAAAGCTGTTACTCCTTTAGTGCAGAAAAGCCAAGGTCAGGCTAGGGTTCCCCTCTGCCTACACCACAGAGTCGTGGGGCTGGGGGTTTCCAATGCTGCCCAAAGCGCAGAGCCGGGACTTCTGGGCTAAACACTCCAATGCCAACGCTGAACCAGGTGCGGGTTAATTTTCTTGGCATTTCCTGTCTTCATTACAATATTTGTCCCAAGAACAGATTAATTCCTCTCATTCTTTCTGCCTTTCCAGCCTTTTGTCACGGGAATGCATTTCACAGGACTGTAATGTGTGATACTTGCTCTGAGTTATGGCTCTGCCATACGCTGTAAAAGTTTGACTCTCTCAGTATTGTACATTTTGATTCTACCCCTGCAGGCTATAAACAACCCAAATTACCTCTTTCTTTAGCTTCCAAGAGGACTAATCCCCTGTCTAGTGCTTTATCAGTCAGTTGAGAAAGAGTGAGACCAACTTGCCAATCCAAACAGAATATATTGGAAAGACCGTATCTCCACAACACGGCCCCTTGCCATAACTCACCAACAGTGAAGTTGTGAGTGAAACCTGGGGCTGCAGTCACCTCTCGTTCTGTCATGGACCAGCAGCAGATGCACCACCCATCCACCCACCCATCATCCCTCCTGCCCCATCAGCCTCTCCTGCAGCCCTGTAAGAGTCAGAAGGGCTGGAATGGCAAGGGGTGGTAGGCTGCTGGCTGGGACCCTTTTTAACAGCCTAAACCCTGTGCTGGTGATGAGCTCAGTGTTTCCAGCAGCTCTTGCTGCCCCTCCACTGCTGGCCGGGGTCCAGCCTGCTGTGTGCTGAAGGAGAGTGGGCTGGAGTGGGCAGGGGGCTGCACTGGGGCACACCATCTGTGGGCTGGGGTGGGCAGGGGGCTGCACTGGGGACACACCATCTGTGGGGTGGGGATCTCCCTGAGCTGCTCCCTTTTGCCGCTGTCCTGGTCAGGCCTCGCTGGGTGGGTTCTCCTGCACACCCTCCCTCGATGCCTTCAGGNGTGGGCTGGAGTGGGCAGGGGGCTGCACTGGGGCACACCATCTGTGGGCTGGAGTGGGCAGGGGGCTGCACTGGGGACACAGCGTGGGCTGGAGTGGGCAGGGGGCTGCACTGGGGACACACCATCTGTGGGGTGGGGATCTCCCTGAGCTGCTCCCTTTTGCCGCTGTCCTGGTCAGGCCTCGCTGGGTGGGTTCTCCTGCACACCCTCCCTCGATGCCTTCAGGCACTCTTCTCCGCTGTGTGGCTGCTAGGGACAGGCAGGACACGGCCTCTGCCTGGGGAGGGGGCTCTCCCTGGAAAAGGAAGCCAGAATTCACGACAGCCACCGCGGGAAGAGATGTCCTGGCCCCTAAGGGTGCCCTCCTGCCCGTGACAGGCAGCTTGCTGGCTTAGCAGGAACTCCACTCCTCTCCAGCACCAGGCCACTGTGGGTGCTCCAAGGTTTAACACTTTATTAGAAAATGAGAGGTTAGAGCATGTTCCAGAGGAGAAGGAAATTTATTGTTGCCCTGGCCCTGCAGCAAAGCAAAACTCAAATAACCCAGGTGCGAGGAGGACAATAAATCCCTGCTGGCAATCACACTGCTAAAAGGATGGTGACAGCCACAGCAAAGTTTGGCCAGTTAATATTTCTCATATCTGAGTGAGAAAAATAGCAATATTTAAAATTATATCTCTGATGAATTACACAAGGAGAAAGCCCAGAAATCTGTTAGGCTTTCTAAACACCTTGCTGCAGGAAGTGCTGCTTTGCAGAGGGCTCCTGGGAGCAGCAGAGCATCCCAGGGGTCTCCTCCCCACTGCCTTTCTCTGCTGAAGGATCCCTCTGGGCAGGGGACTCTGCCCAGCCAGCCCTGGTGTCACATCCTGCCCTGAGCCAGGCAGGGGTGTCTCAATTTGTGAAGGGGAGAGCAAGACGAGGAGAGGGAAAGGGTAAGGAGTGAGGCTCCAACAGGCACCAGGTGGTTAAAGCACTCGAGGGGTGTGAGAAGTGGGGTCAGTGTGAGTGGGACAGTGACTTGGGTCAGTGACCTCTGGCAGCCACCACAACCAGCTCAGTGTGGGACAGGCATGGAGCAAGGTGCATGCCTCTGGTGCTTCTGCAGGGGGATGGGAAGGGTACTCATCACCCTACAAGCTCTAATTCCTTTTCCCATTTAAAGATTTAATTATAAGAAACTTTCACCTCTTGATTTTTATTTCCAGGTGGTCACTGTTGTGAAGCCAGACTTGTCCACTGAGTAAAGGTACTTGGCTGTGTACTTGGACTTGGGGGTCCTGGGAACAGCAGGGAACACGAAGCAAAGGAAGCATTTCAGCTCAATGGGTGCTATAAATTTTCAATGTGTTTTTGTTTTATGCTCCAGGTGAAGGCTACAGGAGCCATCAATCCTCTTCCTGGCTGATCCTGAGCTTCTGGTGCACAGGCAGGCTGGGCAGCATCTGCCTGGGACACCCCTGATGGGGTGAAGGCGAGGGAGTGTCCTGGACCATTTTGGTTTGCCTTTAAAAAATTATTTTCCGTGAACAGAAAATACAAACCACCGAGGGATATTTGGATATTCCTGATCTGCTGCCTGAAATACCTCACTGTCAGCCCACAGAGGGCTCCAGCACAGGAGCCAGCATGATGCCAGCGTGGCTCCCCCCGGCACTGCTGCCCTCTCCTCCCGCCGCCACCTGATTCATGAGCTTTCACATCTCTGCCATTAGCCTGTTAATCCAGCACCTTGCTCCAGCCGCACCACGGGGGAGGATTTATGGTTCTTGCAGATCAATTTAATTATCCCAGGAGGAAAATCAGCATCTTGTTATGGATAAAATGACAATAAATGAAATGACCATTAATTTACGATCTTGCCACACAGTGGCACTCAAACAGATTCCCATTAATGGCTTGTTATTATCATCTCCCATACTGAGCTAATAACAGTTCCTGGGAAACGCCGTACTGAGCACTGGGAAGGGGCTGCTGCTGGATGTGAGGGATCTCAGCCCTGTCCCACTGCCCTGTCCTGCCAGGCCAAGGAGGGAAGCAGCAGCCAACCCTGGCATTCTGGAGGGAGATTCTGGTACTGTCCCTCCCCATGGGATTTGGGATTCAGGGCCTTTTGCAAAGGCACAAAGCAAGGCTGGGCTGGCTGCATCCTGTGGGGACAAGGGACTGGGGTACATCTCTACAGAGACGTGCTGGGCGTTGGGGACCCTCATCCCATGCTCCTCTCCATCCCCTTGCACCAAGAATGGTCCCAGGAGCATCCCCTGCTGACAGTGGAGCTCCGCTAGGTAGCAGTTTGGTTTTTGATGTGGGTTGGTCCCACTGATGACGAATTTGGGGACTGCTGCAGACCAAGGCCAGTGGGATCCTTGCCCTGCTGAAGGCTGTGGGGTCCCCACTCTCCCCCGGGGCCATGGCCCTGTGTCAGGTAGCAGGAGCAAGCTGCAGTGCAGCTGTGCTGGTGGAGACTGATAGATGGGAGGGATGGAGGGTGCCAGGCAGAGAGGGGAGGAGGAGCTGCCAGCTGGGAGAGAACTGCCTGGGGAATGGGGTAAAAACCTGATTTTTCTGTTTGCTTGCAGCTCAAAAAGCCCAGAAACATTGGCTTGACATTAAATGACTCTTCAAAAACTTCTACAAAGCAGAGAGTACCATAAAACACAGAACAAAGGGCAGCCTTTCTGTGTGGGGAAGTGCTTAATTTGGTCCAAAATGAAGAACTTAACATCCTTACTGAATCTGTTCTTTTTAAGAACATTAAAGGCATCAGGTGGAAAAGCACCAAAACTTCTCTTTAAAACACTGTCCTTTTGAAAGCCAAATAAATTGACAAACCAAACTCACTGTCAGCAAATTTGCTTCTTTTCCACAAAACGTCTCATTTTAGTGACTGCTCCTGGCAGCTCTCCCGTGCCTGCCTGGTGCCTGTCCCGAGCGCTGGTCGGGACTGCTCTGTCCTGAGCCTGGATGCAATGCTGTACTCACCTGGGCAGGGTGAGCACCCCCGGGTGCTGCCAGCACCCTCTGAGCTGCCCCAGCTGCCCGGGCACAGCAGCCCCACGCTGGCAGAGCTCAGTGCCCACAGCGAGGGCAGCCGGAGCACACGGAGCAGCCACATCTGCTGGGCAGAAACCCTGTGTCATGTGCATTCTGCTAAACATATTTTGTGCATGACAAGCAAACATGTGAGGAGCTGATCTCCATAAATATGGTTTTACAGTAATACAACAGTACAAATAAATACTGCAGCACATCTCCCAGTGTCACTTTTATTCACAGTTAAGTGACCTGTTATTACTGACCCCTCTGCCACAAAGGCCTAATTGAGAGGAGGCCACGGAGCAAGCAGGGCTGGTGTGAGAGTGCATCATGCTAAATAATTCATAACGAGCACTGTGGTTGTTGCAGTGATATATGTAAATAGGAGCTCCGCAGTTTGTAACTTACAGTCTGGGTTGTTTTATGAATTTTAAAAGGAGAAAGTCTTCATTCTCTGGTGCAGAACTGAGTGGAGTTTCTGCTCCCTGAAGTCCCGTCCCCGGGAGCCAGCTTCACAGGGCTGGCTGAGGCAGGAACAGTCTGCTCATGGCCTCCTCCTGCATTAGCATTTCTTAAATCTGTTTGCTCTCCCGTGTTTTAACACCACTGGGGTGCCAGTCCCTGCAGGACCAGCTGCAGATCCAGAGGATGGAAGCTGGCACCCCAGGGTGGGAACACAGCATCAGCATGTAACAGCATTGGCAGAGCATCCTTCCCACACATCATCCAGCTGCAGGGACCTCAGCCCCAAAACCCATCAGCTCAGGGAGATGCCTCTGCTGCAGGAGGGAGCCAGTTTGCCACCTGGACCAAAGCCACCAGCAGATCCCAGGCTCTTGCTCTGCAGCCCAGGGCCAAAGTTTGTGAGGCAGAGCTGAGCTCCCTGGGGAGTGTCTGGGCTCGTGCCATGCTGAGCCCCATGCACTTGTTACAGCTCACATGAGGAAGGTGCTTACCTTTTATTCCACCTTTTAATTCAACGTCATATTTCCTCTGTTTTATGAGAGTGGGATAAGAGGAGCTCCCAGACTCTCTTGAAGACCATTTATTATTTATTCATTCTGTTTCTACCTTGTTTTTCTGTCTCTCCTTATTTGAGAATTGTTTTAGTCCTTGATATTATTCCTGTCCCTCTCTAGTTCTTACCTATTCCTACAATATCCTCCAGAGATTGGGTAATCACTCCAAGAAAATTGACTTACATTCAATGGCAAAAAGCTTCATTAAAACCCAGGTAAGGCTCCCAAAGGTACCTTGTATTCCTCAGAAATATTCAGCAAAGCTCATCCTTCCAACCACACGTGCTGAGGAGTCTCAGTGCCGCCCAGGCAGGGCTGTGTGGGCTCCTGTGTGCTCTCACACAGCCCGTGGGTGAGGGGAGCTCGGCAGTCCAGCGCTGCTTGGGGAGATCTCCCTCCCTCACACGGGTTTTGCTTCCCCAGAGTTCAGGGTGCTGCCTACAAGCCTGGCACCTTTCCTCTGGGCACTCTCTGGGATCCCTTGGGACCCTCCTGCTGCCTTACAGACCATCCAGAGGGGCATGTAGCAATCCCGCATTCTCCCAGAAAAGCTTTGCTGACCTGGGCACACCTGCGGAAGCACACCTTGTAGCCCTGCACATGGGGCTTACCCTGTCACCTGCTCCTGTCACCTGCTCCTGTCCCAGTGGGACACACAGCCCTGAACCAACCCACCCCAGGAGACAGGGCAGCTTCTCCTGAGGATGTGAGGAGTGGCCAGGCCACCTTTCCCTCTTTGTGGCTTTGCATTTGTGGTGCCCGTGTGTATCCTGCTCAGTGGCTGCTGCCTCGTGGCACTTCCTGAGGTGCTGCTCTGCTCCTGCACGCCTAAACTGGTGTCAGTGCCATGTTCTGTAAATCACTGCTTACCCTCCCTGCCCTTCCCAGCCCATCATGTGTTTGTGAGAGAGACACGGATGCTGCCCCTGCCACAGTCCAGCCTGCTGCCTTCCCTGGGAGCTCCTGGGTGCTCAGGGTCTGTCCCAGGGTCTGTCCCAGCCCAGGGGCAAGACATTGCTGCTGTGGGGGAGGAAGGAAGGGAAAACGGGGACAAGGAACTTCCCTTCTGCTTTAGCTTTTCTTGATGGCACATGAAGGTTTCCCCGGAGTTCAGGTAATACCAAACCAGGTCTCTGTGTCCTCTGCAAGCACAGTGTGGAGTTGTGGTGACAGCCAGGGCACGCATCACTCAGATACGGCAAAAGTCTCAGAGCTGTCATTAACGGGGTGACAAAGGAGCAGGGGCTGCCCCAGCCAGGAGCTGCAGCTTTGGCCCATCGCCTCTGAGGGGAGCAGCTGGGGGCTGCGAGGGGCTGCTGGGCTTGATGAGGTGGGATGGGGAGGTGGAGCCCCTGTCCATGTGCTTCTGGGCTGCTCCTGGCCAGTGCTGGGTACCCACTCACCAGGGAGAGTGCTGCTGTGTGTGTGGCTGCTCGGAGGGAGCAGCGTCCTGCAAGGCTGCTGGCTGCTTCTGGTGCCACAAAACAAAGCCAAAGCTGGTGGCGTGCTCTTTGCAGCTAAGGCATGCCACACCTTGACAGGGGATCCTTCAGGAAGAATAAATGATGCTTGTGTAGTATTGTCTGTGAGGTGAGGCTGGAAAACTTGCCTAAAAATAACGTAGAAAGTCAATCTCTCCTCCTCCTGCAGCAGAGGAGTAATTACCGCTTTGTAAAGCTTTTAATTTTTTTAACGTCACATATAAATACTGCTGCTTCAGAGTTCAGAGGCAGGGATTTTAAATCTAATCCACATTTAACAAGGCTATTAAAGAAAATGTTTAAGCTGCCAGAATTTAACTGATTAAAATATTTAATAAATCTTACCCAAAAAAAGGGGGAAAAAAAGGAAAAAAAGCAGCAAGGAGCCAAGATCACATGGCTTTTATATGTGCACTACTGAGAGTGCTTTAATGGGAAATGGAAACCCAAAAGATTGCAATAATCCTGCCAAAAAGGCCCAAATGTATTATAAAAATGTTTAAAGCTCCATTTGAGTTTTTCTAATTAACTTGGTAATGACACTGGCATTCTCACTCTATCAGGCTCCTGGAAGATCAGATGCCTCTCGATTGCTGGAGCAACCTGAGAGTGGTGGGAAAAGCAAGGGGCTTCTCTCCTCCCCAGGGAACCAGGGCATTGCTTGTAAGGCTCCCCTGCTGGGGTGGGGGACTCAGGGGTCTGTTTTGGCTCTTCTCTCCCCCTGGGTGGTGGGAGGGTGTCAGTTTGCTGGCACAGAGGAGCATCCCGGTGGGATGCAGTTTGCTTCCCTGCTGAATGTGCCCTGGGAGCTTTGTGCCAGCCCTCCTGAGCCCAGTCCCTGCACAGGACTGTGGGTTCTCTCTGCCTCCTGCTCTGCAGCACACCAAGTTAGGGATTTTTTTTTAGTTTTGAGATGAATCTCTCTTAAATCCTCTGGAAGAAGGTGGGGAAATAAAAGTGTTTGTAGGTGGTGCCTGTTTCTGCAGGCACAGTGGGAGGAAGAGACACATGTAGCTGGAGGGATACTGGTGCCAACTGGGAGCAAGTGCAGTGGAGCTTTGGGATCAGCCTTTACTGGAGCCATGTGGGGCCAAGTGCATGGTCAGCGTGATATCTGCAGTATCCCCTGTGGCCTGAGGTGCTGAGGGCAGGAGAGGGCCCTTGCTGGAGCCCTTGCTGCAGCAAGCCAGCTCCTTGCCTTGTGCTGAAGCTGCTCTGGAAAGGGGGGAGGCATCCCAGCAAATTAGCAGAGATCCACATTTTGAGGCTGTATTTTTCATTGGCTGACTCAGAGAAATGCCCCCAAGCTGAGGTGTGTATTCTGCAGGAGATGGTCACTGTGGAAAATCTAAGGTCAAGGTAGAGCCATATAATTTCACGGTTGAGGGCTCTGGCAGACACCTGGTGATGAGGTGTTGTAGGGGAAATGACACAGGAGTGTGGAATGCATTTGAGCAGAGGCTCAGCCCCAAACACCAAGTGAGTGTCCTGAGCTCTGGTAATGGTGGAGCTGGACCTGCTGCTCCTGCAGGCATCCCATCTGGAGAGATGCTCGGGTGGCTTGCAGCTCTCTGGGTCCTGGAGCATGTGGAGCTCCGGTCTCTCCTGACACTGACACCCACGGGTTCTGCTCTTGCTCCCAGCCCGGGCACAAAAGAACAGACCTGAAGCAACACCAAGGCTCCAAATGCCCACCAGAACTGACCCGAGATCATGATTTTGCCTGAGAGCTGCTGGCTCAGCACAGACAGATATTGCTTTCCTCCCATCTGCACAGGCACCTGCATTTCCAGTTGCTTCCTCTGCTTCACCTGGACACAGCAGAAACCTTGCATCCAAAGCTGTGGTTTTCTTCCTTGCCAGCAGTCAGAGCATAGCTGGAGCAGGGCTGTGGAGGAGCAGGATTGTGGATGTGCAGGGCTGTGGGG
>VWZT01003756.1:332800-375286 GCA_013397055.1 Pachycephala philippinensis | reverse complement strand
CCGAGGGAGGCTGTGACCCCACAGGGAGCCTGTGCTGGAGCAGGGTCCTGGGATCCCACAGGAGACCCCCGCTGGAGCAGCCTGTTCCTGAAGGACTGACCCTATGGAAGGGACCCACGCTGCAGCAGTTTGAGAAGAAGTGCAGCCCATGGGAAGGACTGAGGCTGGAGAAGTTCATGGAGGACTCTTTTCCCCTCTCTGGAGCAGTCCAGCCACTGAGGAGGAAGTAGGACCAATGACCACATGGGATGGACTGACCACAGCCCCCAGTCCCCATCCCAGTGTGCCACTGTGGGGGAAAATCAGGAGGGGAGCTGAGCCTGGCAAGAAGGGAGGGGTTGAGGGGAAGGTGTTTTAAGATCTGTTTTATATTTCTCATTACCCTGACTTGAGCTGTTATAAATTAAATTAATTTTTCTCCAAATCACGTCTGTTTTGCCAGTGACAGCAGCTGCTGAGTGACCTCTCCCTGTCTTTATCTCAGTCCAGGAACCTTTTGGGGTATTTTCTCTCCCTGAAACACTGGTACGTCCATGAACCCTTCATGGCACTGATACCAAAGGGAAGCGCGACTTCTGACTAGGAAACAGGAATACTTCCTATTCCTAAAACATAAATCATGTCTGTGAACTATGCTGTACAAAGAGAAAATATTTCCAACATATGCATCCCATAATGAACACATGAATTATATTGTGACGCTTTGGGGAAACTATTAAACCGTTACACCATCTTTCAGGTGTCATTGGGTAGGAAGGAGTGTAACCATCTCCCGTATTTTTACACAGAAAATTCAAATATTAGGTGTTTGTCAGGTGCAGAACACTACCCGGGGAACACCAGCCATGGAAAAAACCCTTCCACAGCACAGCAAAGCTCAATAAACCTGAGGAAAGGAAAACTTCCCTGAGTTACACCTGGACCATGAGGAACTCTTCCCGCTTATCCCAACAGACAGGCTCTTCCTGCTTGAGTGTGCCTCAGACAACTGTACTGGATTTATGTTTCTCTGGAATGAAACAGTTTTCAGGTGCTGTCAAGCCCTCCAACCTCTCCATAACAACAATCACCTCCCATTCCTTCATCTGAGCAATTAAAACAGCAGCTAAACAAAGAGCTTGATATATTGGAGGTTATCCTTCAAGACATTATGGACAAGAATCAGTCGCTTTTTCTGTGTTGGATCAGCTCTCTACAGGGAAGACTTATCCCAGTTAGAATCCACCTCTGCAGCAGAGCTGTTTTATTTCAAGATGGTCAGAATGATAATTTTTTTAAACACATTTTATAATTGTTCAAGGGGGGAGAGCAATTTTTAGAAAAACAAGAGAATGCCCTGCAGGTTCAACACAACTGATCTTTCATTGACAAGCCTCAAACTGTCAGGTCACTGAATATTGTCCTTCAAAACTGACAACCAAGACTGGCTCCTATTAGAAAAACACTGTCGGTGGCTCCTCCAAGACTTAAAAACCCCATTTAGCTTCTCATTTCGTCTGTGAAGTTCTTTTAATTATGTAGCCAAACTTGGAAAGGCCAAACAACAACAGATTCTTCCGTGGCTCTCACAGTCCTGTCGCATTAGGAACATATGTCATTTCTGTTTTATCAGACACCAAAGGAACTTACTCTTGTTTCTTGGGCACTTCTGAATTATTTCTGGCAAAGAGAGGCATTGAGATTAGAAAGTGAGTAGTCCTGGCAGCAGGAGCAGTTTCTTTGTAGCCTTTAAACCATGCTCACCCTCCCCCCATATACAGAAAGTATTCCAAGTTTTCATATATTTATATAAAACTTTATTCTCCTGAGTTAATGAACTAAGTCAGTGCAGTAAATTAATAGGTTATTAGAAACTTTTCCATGATATAAGCCTGGATGAAATGGCAATATTCCAGTAGACCACTACCAGGCCTGCTGTCAGGGAGGGCTGCAGGTCTGCTGGCAGGAGGGCACCTGCGTGGCAGAAAGGAGTGGGGATTGTCTTCCCGGCCCTGCCTTCCCAAATGTCTCTCCCAGCACACCATATGTTTCACACACAATATCCCAGATGGATGCTTAAAGGGTTCATTAATTCCTCAAACCCAGATTTCTGAGGGCCTGGACAGCTCAGACCTTTGTAAAATAGAGAGGGAGAAGTAAGAGGCAAAAGCAAAATTGGGGGAGAGGGAGTTAATTAAGGATGTGTGCAGGGATGGTGGTGAGCATGTGGAGTCAGCAGCAGCTCTGAATTCCTTCCTTCGGATCCAGCTCTCCAGGACTGTCTCATTCCATTGAAACAATTATCTGCACACAAATGACATTCAAACACAGCTCCACTTTCGTGACGCCAGGCACAACTTTGGAGGCTTGGTTTTGCTCAGAGCTGCAGTCTGCATTAGTCATAATGTGAGCTCCAGTGATCCTTAACCTTTAAAGGAGCAAACACATGGCCCACTAACATTTTTGGAGAGAAAAATTTCATAACACCCCAAGAGCCAGAACAATCCATCAGGGCCTCTCTAGCTTACTTTCTTTGCTTTATTCTTTTGGGGTAGCACTGTCCGCTTTGCCATCCTGGGCACTTTTCTACTCGACACAAGGTTGTGATGAATAATATTTATTCACTCCCTCCCTGGGTGTGGGCTCAGATTAATGCTGCATAGGACATCTAAGGAGAGATGAATGGGATCCTGGAAAGGCTTCCTTCAGGAACTGTGCTCAAATCCTACTGCATTTGAAGGTGGAGCTTGAGAAGATCACGAGGCAAGTTGTCCAACAGAGGAGACAAGCAAGAGCTGAAAAGTGTAGGAGGAATAAGAGCCAAGAGCTTCCCCTGATGTACAGCCCCTCATGGAGCACAGAAGGGCCTCTGGTCTTCCTCATGCAAATGAACTGAAAGCTGCACTTCAGGAAAAACTCACGGATTTGTTGGAATATAAGTAAAAATTCCATTGGTAGATGGCAGAAAAAGAGAGCAAAATTTGTAATGCAGATTTCTGCCTCCTGCTATTGTCATCTAAAATTTCGCCGGTGCTATTTGACCTCTTTTCCAGCTCTTCTCTGGAAGAACAGATGGAAGTCAAGTGAAAAACATGGAAAGGAACAGCAAAGTCTTATACCCCTCTGAGAACAACAAACAAGTGGTAGAAATGGAAATATTTTCTTTCCTTAGCAATGATTTTTTAGCAGATCTTTCCTCAGATACACCCTTTTCTCCACAGTCCCAGTAACTGACAAACCAAAGAAGACAACTTCCATTAAAACGTTTCCTAAATTTCCTTAATATTTTTTTGCCTTATCACTGAGCCAGTGATAAAAGGCTCTGACATTTTACACTGGCCTCTGAGGAAGGCACAGATGATCTATAACCCATTTTTAACATCTAGCTCTGCAGCATCTGGACAATTATTATCCATATTAGAAGCCTTTGGAGCCAAAGAACTAACAGAATGTATATAATCTGTGAAAAAATAATAAAAATACCTATCCTCTGAAGTATTTCTTTGGAATTTTGTGAAGTCTATGGCTCTGAAAGATGAAAAACACGTGAGAGATCGTCCATTCCAGAAGGGCATCTCAAGATGCCAGGACAAGGGGGTGGGTTTAAATGGGATATTGGGAAGAAATCCTTCCCTGTGAGGGTGGGGAGGCCCTGGCACAGGGTGCCCAGAGAAGCTGTGGCTGCCCCATCCCTGGAAGTGCCCAAGGTCCAGTTGGACCTCCCCGATGTGAGCCCGCAGTGGATCCAGAAGGATTTATCAGCCTTTTCCTGCTTGTCCTGCTTATCCTGCATCACATGGAATCATCTGATCAAAACCTTCAGCTATTTCTGACCTGATTTTAATTGGTGATCCTGTCTGCCCTCATAATGTGAATGATGGTGCTCCTTTCATCTGAAGCAGCGAGATAACTTCATGAATAACTCGGCCATAACGTCATCCCTATATTCCCTCTGCTTCTGCCGTTTTCAGACCCTTGTGATCTAACTTTTCTTCTAAATCTGGCCCCCACTTTTGGAGAAAAAAAAGAAAAAAAATGGAATTTTCTGCAAAATGTTGAAAATTCTTTGAAGTTATTTCTTTTTCAATTCCCCAGACTTTGAAGCGGAAGAGGCTGGAGGGGATATCAAAATTACTATTGATGCTGAATTTCAAGAATCTGTGTATTTTTTGAAAATCCAGCCCTTAAGATATACAGATAAGATATAAGCTATATAAGATATATATACAGATACACTTCATCTGTGAATTGTGAGCATGAAACCCAAGTTATTTCCCAGTGCACAAAAGGGATCAGGAGGGGAAAAGTACAGCAACCTCTACCTACAGGAGCAATGAAAAAGTTTTGAGGGACAAAGCACATTAAAAAATTGAAATCTGTTAATCCAGTTAGTGTCTGTGCAGGAATACAAAAAACTGGATAGAAATACAGATTTTCTAGAAGTGTCAGAGATCTGATTTTGACTGCTATCACATTAGGAGGAGATATGAATAGGAAAACACTGTTCAAGTGTGTTGAAGCAAGTCTGCAGATTATAAAATAACATGTATTTATCCGTACCCCAGTTCTTGAATATTAGTACAGACCAGTCTTTGTTTCCCACTACACCAAGTTTGCTCTGTCAAACCACACTTTAATAAGAAATTAATAACAACAGCTGCAGCAAAGCACGTCACATCCACTTGGCTACATCAACTTCCACCACAGGAAAGTGAAGGTGTCATTTACAACAGATTAAAAGAAGACTGAAGTCCCTGTGGTACTGACTCAGGAAATAACTGAAATAATTTCCAGCTTTGTTTCATCTTCTTCCAGAATATGACTTAATCCTCTTTGCAGATAATTCTCCATTTACCGAGCAGGAAACTTTTGAGACCAGGATTATGCAAAATGTGCCTTGGCCCACAACAACTTTGATTTTCCAAAAGGCACAAGACTTTCATGGAAATTCAGAAAATGTCCAGCTGAGAACTTTTTTGATGGGAAGAACCAATGGCCAATTACAGGCATGTGCATTTGCCTGTAACTGTTTGCAAATTTCTGACACCTAATTCAGTCAGCATTCAAACCAGGCAGCTGATTACCGGTTGTATGTACATCATGAAAGGAGCAAGGTCAGAAAAAGCATCAGGAAAATGTTTTTAGAGAAAAATTCATTCAGAGAATCAAGTCAAAGAATGAATTTATTCCATAGTTTCTTGCAGTATACTCAGTAAATAATTTATTAGCTTATTTGAAATGATTAATACCTTGAAAATAAAAATTATAATGAAATGATAATCAAAAGGGTTTTGTCGGGTTTTTTTGCAGATGATGAATTCTTAAAAATAAAAGCAACAACAGAATCTAGTCTAGCTAGATTTACTTGGCCCACAGTGACACAGTAAATCTGCATTTACTAAACTCTGCTAGGGAAGGGATAAAAAATTGGAACTTTCCCATGTTAATAAATAAAGTCAGAGATATTCTGCTGAATAAATTGACAGAAATGCAAATAACAGCAGGATTTGCACGAAGGGAGCCCTCCTGTTCAAGCACCAAAATTCGAATTTTAAGCTTACTGAATACACAATAATTTCAGCTTACAGACCTGAATTCTAATTATTTTTTAAGTAAGAAAACCCACACAGTTATCAATATGTTAGGTGGCCATTAGAAGCTGATCATTCTCTTGTGAGCTGAAGTTTGTTAATCCTCTTTCTGAAACTCATCTAAAATTAATGAATGACGGCAAGAAAGAGTCAATAAGAGCTAAAAATAATCTAACAGCAAAAACTTCGTCAGGCAATGACTTATTTATCTTCATGCTGATGCAGGTGTGTGGAAAACCGTTGAATGAAGCAGCATTTTGGAGGGTCAGTAGCCAAACCAGTATGGCCATTATGTGGCCACTCCAATAGCCCTGGGTTCACTTTCAGCATGGAATTTTGCAGACTGGTTGTATCTCAGCAGAGCAAAGAATCCAGCTGGTGCATTTTGATTAAGCATTTAAAGCCAGAAACAGAGGACAAGCTTGGCTTGCTCAACACTCCTTTGCTATCTGTGTACCTGGAAAACCCCAAACTTCACCAATTTTTATATGATGTAAACCTATGGAATTCATATGTCTGCATCAGAGAATCATGGGATGGCTTGGGTTGGAAGGGACCTTAAAGCTCAACTAGTTCCCACCTATGTTTATAATATATATTAGCATTCCAAGAGGACGGTGGCAATATTCATTAATTATTCCCTTCTCTGTTAGCAGTCAGGAAAAAGTTAAAACTAGCACTGAAAACAAATGCTGAGTGCATGACTGAAGCCTTAAGCAACCAGTTATTAGCTACTGCTATCAGCAAAATAATCCCCTGCAGAATCCTGTTAATTAGAGCAAACAGACCAAGCAGCAAAACCACGGAAAAATGGGAATGCTCATCTTCGTTACCACACACCGCAGTTTCCTTCAGTGAGGGTCAGAATCTGGGTCAGCCACTGAAACTCCTCATCATTTAGCATTTTCCAGGGAGACCTGGAAAGTCCAGCAGCTGATTCCCCAAACCACAATGAATCCCCACTATCTCCTGGGAAACTACGACCCATGATCACAAGGATGAACATGTCCGAGCTTCTTTTCAAATGCATCAACAGATAATGGCATAAACCTCTGTCCCACCGTGTGTGGGTTTGAAATGACCCCTCACATAAGCCAGAATGTTTCTTTGATGACACAGACTTTAAAAAACTGCCATTATCCAAGAAGTGTTACAAAAAGACTTGGAGAATCATGGAATCATTTGGGTTGGAAAAGACCTCAAGGTCATTGAGCCCAAATGTTAGCCTAGCACAAATATTCTCTCTGTTTTCCCCAAAACGTGGAGTTCAGTCATTTTAGGCGTGTCAGCTTCTCCAGAAGAACCTCCCTAGGCCATTTTTCAATGCAGTGGCAAGGAAAAAACTCAATTTCCCACCCAAAAACTACTTCTGAACTAAGGCAAGTCCAAGGAAGGAGCCTCACCTGACACTGACAACACACAAATGCTGAAAGCAGCAGATCTGAGAGAGAAAACAGAGGTCGCTCAGCACAAGGGAAAGGGCAGCGTAAGAGACAGAATGCAAAAATACAGATGGTCATGAGTGAAAAACACTCAAAAGCTGAAGGTTGCTTAGAGAACAAAGCAGAAATGCAGATGCAGAGGTAGGAAACCTCTAGAGTGACCCAGGAATTCAGCTGTGTTCAGCAGAGCTGTGCTGTGCTGCTGCCCAAGGGCCAGCAGTGATCTGGCCACAGGAGTTTATGGCAGAGGTGGAAGACAAAGAGACAGATAACCTCTGAAAATAATGTAAAGCACGAACTGTTCATTCTGGATACGAGTCAAGAGCTAGAAAATATGAAAGTCAAGATAAAGGAGAAAAGATTTCTGAATATTTGGAGGTGAAAAACAAAGGTGTTGGTCGGACGTGAAAGAAAGAACAGAGTTATCGGGACAAAAATATTGATGGCACACAGAATTACTTGAAGAAAAAGACAAAAGACACATTCAATTTGCAGTGGGAAGCTGATTGCATCTTCCCAAGCGAGGATTCAATCCAAATGACAAAGGCAAAACTGAGTATTATTCTGTAACTGTAGAATGTGAATTATTTTTGAGATGGTAATAAAGCAAAGAGTAAACACCAGCAGAGAACACAGGTGCGAAAAAGAGACACTGAAATGTAAAAAAGAGACACTGAAACGGAGGGGATTCAAGCAGCAATGACATCTTCCATTATTGACATTGATTTTTTTCCCTGAATATTATTAAATTAATATACTGTTGGTCACAAGACATTGATCTTTAGAACCAAAGCAAAAGTAGCTTGAAGTCCGTGTGAAGCAGAGGGACACACGGCTTTGGTTTTTTGAACCCTGGTGTAATGAACACATTTCAAACTGCATTCATTTATTAAATGGAATAAATTAGATTTTTGCCAAGATTAAGGTCAAGGTAAAACATTAGTGAGCTGCAAAGCAGTGATTTAATGATATTTTGGCAGGAGCTCAGCACTAACTTATAAAATCCACAGCTACAGAAAAACATCTGGGACATAGAATAGTGTGCCATAAGTTTCTATTGGCATCACTACAGGTGAATTTGGGAAAAGGATTAGAACAGCCTATGCTGCCAATCCCTCCATCACCCATGCACATCTTTTCCCTTAGCTGATTTAAACAGTGATTTAAACATTGCCTGCTCTCTAAAAAGGCAAATCCAGACAGAATGACCAAAGCCCTTTTAGTTTTTGAGATGGGCAATCTATTTTAAGGACTGTGACTTTCTCTCCTAAATTTAATAATTCCTCTATTCATCATCTTAGTGGGATAGTTCTATATAGGAGAGTCTATACTTAAAATTTGCTTATATATAAATTCACAGGATCTAAAGGGGAGTTTCTCCTTTGAGGTCAGCTCTCCCAACTGTCTATATTTAATATTCCATGCAAAGTGCTACAGATCACTGTATTTTTCCCTTCCCACGGCTGCTGCATATAACATTATTTTATCTGACCCCTAGAGCCTGGTAGATTCACTTAAACAGAGATCAGTCTAATTACAAAAGGCCTGATGCACAAAACCAGTTTCCAGAAGTAAATATGGATATATTTACTTCAGATACATGGAGTTTTCATCATTCCTATTCCTATCTATACCTATGAAGACTTCAATACATCTCAATTTGTGTTGGAAGAAAACATAAGATAATGTAAGCTCATTTTTTATGGAGTTCTCTTGCCCTTTAGAGCTGGAAAGCGCCATGGTAATATGATAAAATACTTGGGGTCCTATTTTCCTTCCCAAATTCCCTCTATACTAAAAGCAATTGATATTCCTGTTGCTGGTACCATGGTATCTGTAAAACAGAATTCAGAGTATTTCATTTCATGTTGACATGACCGCGTCTGATAACCGAAGGTTCTTTAATCCCCCAGAATATGTCAAATGCTTGAAAAACCATCTGATGTCTGGAACAAATGAAAAACATCCTGGTCTCATTTCCTGCCAAGCAATGAACTCCAGCTCTCTGGCAACAGCACCGACAGGTTAAACATTCCCCCCGGGTCCCAAAGCTCCTGACTGCAGAGCTTGCTCTCATTCAGGAGTGTTGGGTTGTTAGGAGGGAATCATGGGGACTTCCTTAAAATCAGAGATAAAAATGCCACAGAACATCAGCAAGCACTTCAACTCCTCTGCTGTAATCACAGAACGGTTCACATAAATCTCATTATCTTTATTATTCCTCAAATCACCAAACTGTCTGAAGAGCACTTAAAATATAATTTAAGAAAGGGAGCGACAGCAATCACTCTCTCGTGGCAAACGTGGTCTTTTCTAGAGTTATTTTTCACCTCAGAAAAGGTGAATTCTTCAGCACAACGTACATTTCAGCTGCACTCCATGATCCTGATGGGTCCCTTCCAATTTAGTATATTCTGTGATTCTGGGATTTGTAGTAGAATAATTTTCATTTTGCTTCAGTAAAGTCATAGAGATACAAGCCATTAAAAAAGCCCTGTAAAAATGAATTAGTCAGGTATGGAAAAGAGGAAAGGCCCCACTATCCATCCCAGCCAGAGTTTTTCTTAAGAAGAGAGAACACTCAGCTTTCCAATTCCTACCAATACCAGGAAATAAAATTTCTTTTCTAGAAGTATTCAATAAAAATATTCCTTCACCTCCACTATTTATTGATTAAAATTCCTGGTGCAGTCTGCTTTTTTTTTCCAGCACCAGTATTGCCACCTGTCTTGGGGTGACTTTATGATGTTGCATTCCCTATGGCTGGTCTACGCCCAAAAATGAATTCTTTGCCTTTCTGTGCCTTTAAAACTGGGTGTGAGAGAAAGAAAAACAGCCACACAAACTTTTAAAAGCAGCTGTTCAAGGACACAAATTGCTTTGAGGGCTTCTACGGCAGCAAGAGCGGAGGAAGCACCCTTCCCTTTTTTTTCTTTCCGAGTTTTTTCGGCTTTTTCTCAGGAGAGAGACAGAGAGTTAAAATTCTTTGCTGTTTAGCCAGCTCGCTAACTGAGGCAGTGGAGCATGAGACTCTTAATCCCAGGGTTGTGGGATCCAGCCCCACATTGGGCACCCCATCAGCTTTAGTCAGTGCTTGGTGTTATTATTTAGCATTATTATTCTTTTCTTATGTGTTTGTTAAATAAATAGGTTTTTTTCCTCTTGCACTTTCCTCCAAGGAAGATTTCTTTCCCGAACCTGGTGGGGAGGGGTGGCTGTAACCTGCCTTCCATCAGAGGATGTTCAGATTGGGACATTTCTCCGAATTTGTCTCAAACTGGGACACCATCTCATACTCCAGCTCCTGCCCTGACTGGCTTATCCAGGGGTTACTCCTCTGCTGCAGGACTGTTCCCTGGACCAAGCCAGAGGAGCCCATCAAGGATCTACCATCATCAGTGGCTCAATTAGAAATGAGTTGGGAGAGGCAGTTAATGATTGGGATTAAACTCATTAGACTGCATCTCCTGCTTACAGGCTCAAAATGTATTTTAGGCCCATTCAAGTTACACACCCAGAGTAAAACAATGGGATTCAATTTTTATAAATGTATCAAGACCCCAAGAAAAACCAAAGAGATTTCTATTTTTGTGTGCTGCTGTTAATGTTTTCAGAAGTGCAGTTAAGGCCTAATATCTTACATGCCGAGGAGATGGAAAAAACCCCACCTCTGTGACAATTTCCTGCTCCTAACAACTTTCTGTAGCACTGTTAAGACCTTCTCACAGTTCTGTTCTCTAAAACCTGACGCAAAAGCAGAGTACAACAATAAACTTGCTTATTCACAGCTCCAGCGACAATGAACAACTGAATGTATTTTATGTTCTGTTTCATCTCTTCTGCTGCTCTCTCTGTCTCCAGCTCAGCCCTGCATCTCTATGACAATCACTACACAAACCACATCACTCTGCAGCCCACGCAGGCAGTTAACAATTTATCCCTGTTGTCTCCATCACATCCACTTAGGAGAGCAGCAACCATTCCTGCTTCGAGGCTCTGCTAATAAGAATAATTAATTTCATCACTTGAGTACCAACACCAATTTCCACTGCCCTTTTAGTTACTTGGACAAACAAGCTGGGATCTTCTTTTCCCTGCCTTTTATGCCACAAATCTTTTACTGGGATCAAAGAAACAGTCTGAATATTCCCCATAAAATGTAAGTTAGCAGTGAATCATGCCCAGTCCTCCCCAGCACACCCTGCACTGTGAAATTCCAGCTATGTGTCAGCTGCTCCACTGGCACCTGTTGAATGCACACCTGATGATCACCTGGACGTTCAGCCCTATTAAAAACTCTGCTGCTCTTCTTGTAAGGTCTGCATTGCCCTCACAGGAGGGAAATCTCTCCTGCCCCATCAAAAAAATGCCACGCAGAACACGGACAGTTCAACCCCCAGAAAAATCAATCTAGGTTTTACTTGAATTCAGCTTTTTTGCCCCCCTTTTTCCCTTTCAATGGAAAGGTTGAAGCTGTTCCTCAGGCTCCTCTCAAACACCGACCTGTCACCTCTCACTGAACACCCTGCCTGCCTTCCAGGCTGGCACTGGCATTTCTTTGAAGCTCAGGGCCACACGATGTCTCCAAGGGCTCACCTTCACTAAAAGAGAAAACACCCTGTGGTTGGCACAAATGAAACCCGGGATTCGGATTAACACGGCTCAGTGAAGGAATGATGTGAGCCTAAAGCTGAATTTCAGTACAAGCAAAGCACCTTTGATTCTCTCATTATTTGACCATGCCGGCATGGGAAACATGTTGTGCCAGGAATAGCACAGCGTGAGTAATTCAAACTCCTCTCATGAAGTTAATATTTAACCTGAAAACTCCCTGTAATCCACGGAAATTCACAACAAATCCAAAAAGGGATACTTTGTCTCGGGAAGAAAGAACCAAGGCATGAGCTGTCTTTTTTTGTTATTTACAGAAAAAGCCGAAACATTCTATTAGATCATTTACAGGCCTTAACTGATATAAACCATGATGCATCCTGAAAGGACTCTCAAAGATTCCGAATAGGAGAATTACAGTTTTCTGTTCATTATGTCTCCCAGGCTCACAGAAGCTACAAATATTATGCTTTCTCACATCTTACTGCCAAAGCTGAACCCCAGGTTAAGTGGATACAGCTTTCTTTAAGAGCTGTGCCAGATCAACACTGAAAATGGCATAAATCTGATCCCAAAAGCGTGTGTTTTATATGATTTAAAAGCTTTGTTCATGTTTATGACAAATCACTGCCTTCCAGAAGGCACATTTAAAAAAACCCTCTTATTTTGCACTTATTTTTGCACTAAAAGCAGGACACGTGTGATGTTGTTGTTATATGATACACATCAATAGCTAATTAAATCAGCCACATATATTTCATTGTTTTACACTGCAGGTGGTCTGAACAAACCATTTCCAGCTCATATTCCAGAGGTTTGGAACAGAACTGGGATCTTCATTTCTCCATATGTAGTTCCCTCTTCCCCCTCAAAGCTCCATTACAAGAGTCAGTCCATTTTGAGGGCAATAAGAAGCTCCCTTCTTTCACGTATAGGATGATCTGACAAAAAATCTAAAAGAACTAAAAGAATAAATAAATAAATAAGTAAAGCAGGCTGCCTGAGGTCTCTGAAAGACACAGCCAGCCCATGCATGGAGCAATCTCAGCTCCTTCAATGTCAATTCAGGCTTTGATTTCCTGCTAATAACTCCGTGGATTTGTGACAGACTGAGAGCATGAAGAGGTCAGTGTGTTATAGACAAGCTGTGAATTGACTTTGTTTGATTGTCTAAATATAAACACATAACTACCTAAGAACAAGCAAAAAAATCTAATGCATTAAGTGGAAAAATTAATGAACACGCAAATTCACTTTGTCTGCCACAGCCTGACTTCTGTGGAGCCAGGATCCCATCCCTGCATTTTCAGTGGCAGGTATTAACCCAGGATCCGGGGATTTAGTTGGGTAAAGAACCATTAAAAGGAATGAGCTGAGGAGAAAGCCACTTTGTCTTGTCACCAATCACCCTCTACTCACTGTCAGGAACGCAGGATTTTAAAGATGTGTTTGATTTCTAGCAAGATTTTCCTCTGTGCATGTAATCAACACGGCACAATTAGGATACGTTCACCAGAGGATGGAAGGAGGAAGCAAAAAGGAGTTTGGGTAACAACTTTTTAAAAGGCATCACTGATTGTGTTATTTGTCCTGGGACAAAACCAGTGGCTTTAAAGCAAGGTGCACAACAAAAAAGGGCTGATATTTACATTTATAAGCACAGGGTGCTTGTGAAGCAGTGTCAGTCAGCCCACAGACTTACCCACTTTGCTGAAACAATTGGGAGAGAGACAAAGAAAGTCAGGAAAAAACCACTTGGACAGAAAGCAGTCTACAAAGAAGCCACATCTGAATAATCCACGAGGAGTCACCAGGCATTTCTTGATAGAAAACCGCCTATATCCTAAAGGAGCTATACAGACTTAAGAATTTGGCCTCGAAAATACTATTTTTTTTTTCTGAACTCTCTTCTAAGAGTTTCTAAATAATCCGTAAGAATACCTCCAGTGAAGCTAAATAGGCAATTTAACATTTTATGATCCCAAATACTTTTTGAGTGTGTGCCAACACACAATAAAAAAAGCCAAACCCATCAGAAACGACTTTTCTCTCTTTTGCTGGGTTAGTACTCCAGCTATTTAAATTTATACACTCGTTGTGGTTTATCACAACCTATTATGACACAGAAGGGCAAACATAAACTGCATTGATTACCTCACAACATTGACAGTCAGAGCCAGCAGAAGCTGACAGTGAAAAGATAATTAGGGCAGTGATGAACCTCACTGTCATGTCTGCCTAGAAATACCTGGTTGTATTATATTGAGAAAACCAAAATTTGCTTTCTCTTCAGAGCTATAATCACTTGATTATCTTTTTTGTTGTTGTTGTTGTTGTTGTTTTTTGGTGGTTTTTTTTGGTTTTTTTTGTTTTTTTTTTGCCAGGGCAAGAAGTAAAACCCAACCAAATAACCAAAATCAGACTTACTGGGAAAGAAAATTTTACTCAAAGGCCTGTTGCTGCTATTGAAATTTTGCAAGGGCTTCTTGGTTAGTTTGGGTTAATTTATTCCCTGAGGAACCTGTTAGGAACAGTGATTATGAATACTGAGGATGAGTATCAAAAGGGAATTGGAAAACATGCCACTCTTCCCAATAAGAAGACTAGGAAAAATAAGGATCTTGGCTGTTGCAGGAAACAATGTTCAGTAGAATATTACCACGTGTCAGCCCCAAAAATGATGCACACAGAGAGGCCAAGTGGCTGCTGCCCATCTTTCCCCCCAGGATAAAGGACTGCTTTGGGTCTCTATCATCAAATCAACCACCAGTTTTTATTAAATTTGTAGGAATGATGATCTTATGACTAATGACTTAAATATAATGACTAGATCTTATGACTAACGATTAGATCTAATGACTTCTGGCTCTGTCACATTTGCATTAAATTAACCAATGTGTTGAAAGCCGAGGAGGAGGTTGGGTAGTGATAAATGGCTGAGCAGGCAGACATGGAGACTGCAAAATCTGTCCCCCAGGAAGCCAGGCTAAAAATAAAGAAACACCAACTAGGTGAAACAATCAATTTATTTTAAATTTCTCTGGCAACCATTTCCCTCCAGAGCAGGCAACAACTCCCCAATGGAAGCGTGTGAGCAAACAAAGTTCAATTTACAGCAGTTCCGGATCAGCAGGAATTAAGCCAACCCACTATTTATGGGCCTTTCCACCCTTTCTCATTGTACAGTGTCTTCCACGGTGCATCCTAAATCCTTTCTCCGCTGAAGTAGGACACAGATGGAAATGGGAAATCTGTATCCCGCTGAAGAAAATGCTGCAGTGGAATTGCACTTCGGAGAGCGGGTGGAGATTATTGGAGGTGGAAAAACACGTTTGGGATGCAGGGCACAGGACTTGTAATGAAGAAAAGATGTTTTCCACTCACCAGCAAACCCTGGCTATGCATTTACCTCTCACACACTGCATTTTATTTGTTCAGACAATCACAGAATCACAAAAGTTGGAAAAGAGCTTTAAGATCAAATCAAAATCGGTCATTTGGAATATCTGAGTCTTTACCTGTAAAACTGTAATTCTAATGTAAAACTCGACTAAAATTTGATCTAAATGAAGTAAATCCCAACAGTGATGCTTGAACAAAAACAAAAAAAGAAGTGGAAGCGTATAGATTTAAAAAAAATACCCTATAGGCACCTTTAGTAAGCCTGAACAAAAAGCAGTCTCTCTTTTTGCACGGGGAACCTCAGGCATTAAAAATTTAGATGGGAAGCAGAGCAAGAGACCTGAAAGTTGGAGTCTCTTTCTCCAGGCTGATTTGCTCACCAGAGCACTCCTGTGATGGAAGGCTGTTTTCCCAGGCCTCCGTGTGACAAATGCCACCAAAAAAAAGCCACTTTTCAGTGCCCACATTTTACCGTTTCCTCTGAACCTACAAAACGCGTTCCGTGGTCCTGCCTGGCGTTCATTAACTCACCAGGAGAGATTGTGGGGACAGACAAAGTGAATGGTGGAAAAGCGGGAGAAAGAATGCAGATGTGGGGGAGGACTCACACGAAACATGTGGAGGAGCTAATGGCATCGTTAACACCAAATTAAATGGAGTTTTAATGAGCGTTTCCCCCACAGGAGACCAGGCAGTAAAAATGCTACTTGCTGCAAGTAGGAACTACGGGAAGATTTGGGGAGACTTTTCTGGATCTCTGAGGCACTGTGTGTGTCAATGGAATTTTTTAGCAAAATGCCATGATATAAATACTCGGTATTCTGTAATCTGCCAGATTTTTTTCACCACCCAGAAGCACAACTTTTTATCTGAATCTCTCCCTGGGAAGGGGCTGGTAAAACAAACATCTGAGACCTGTTGTTACGTATTCAAAATCAAGCTGAAAATTTGGTTTCGATTAGGTAGGTGAAGTGTTAATTTATTATTATTATTATTATTACTGGGAATTCTAAGCACCAAAAAATCCTTAGTCAGCTATTTGACCCCAAATATAATCTAGGAGTCACTAAACTAAAGAAAGTTCTCTCCAAAAGTAGGGGATAAAATCCACATTAGTTCAGATTGCCTGGATGAAGGACAGAAGGGGGGCATTGCTACTGAATTTTTCTCCTGATGATTACCTGTGACTGAGAAAGAAAACTGTAAGATGGTGTGTTCTGGGCATGGAAAAGGGATTTAAGTAGTGTCTCGAGGCCAGAAATTCAAGGGGTACCTACGGAAGAGTAGCCAAAAATAGCACATTTGTAGATGATATTAAGCACTTGGCCCTATCCGTGCAGACCTTCCATTAACTGGTTTCTCCAGAATTGAATTCATACTTCAAAGGATTCGATTTTCAGGTTGCCATTTTAGCACAGTTAAATTTTCTAATATTAATGGCCATAAATTAAATCTGGTTCAGTTCAAAATCTAGTTATGCATTTAATTCCATTAACTTCCTGGCACGGAAACTGTACCCAGACAATTAGATGCTCTGTACACTTGTAACTAACAGCAATACTTATTTAAAAGTGTTTTCTAAAAAAGTCCTGTCTTTCTTTCCCCCAAATCCAGAAAGTGTCATATTTTTTTCTGGTGGCTTTTCCCATTTATCTCTTTGCTCCAGAACCACAAAGAGTAAAGATGGATGGAGCCAATCCCTGTGTATTTCTTAGATTTGTCTTGCAGCCTCTTTCCTTTTTATTTTGCTTGTGTGGATGAATTAAGTTAAATTTGCACGCAGCTGAGTAGAAGCCCAATCATTTTATCTGTATTCTATTGTAAATTATTAATTCTCGTGACTTATTAATGCATAGCATACTCAATGCAGAAACCTTTAGATGCTTAATAAACATTCTGCAGCCGGACAAGATTTTAAATACTGCTTTCTTTAAATGCAAAGCAAAACCCGTTTATATGTAGTACAGGAGCTGTGGCATAGTAACAACAGCCTCTTTTTGTCTTTATCTAATTCCCATCTACCTAGTCAACCCAGGCACAAAAAAAATCACACGACTCTGTTTCTTTTGTGTATTAGAGATACATAATTAATCTACGAATCCACTCGAAGCTCTGTGATTTAAAACCAACAAGCCCAAGGCAGCGGGTGAGCCCAAATAAATATTGTCAGCAAACCTTGCCTCCTGCAGTGCCAGGTAAGGTGCTGCTTAGGAAGCAGCCAGGCAGAATCCGAGCCTGGAATCTCCATTCTGGCTTGGCAGCAGCAGGACTTTGAAAGGAAAGTTGTTGTGTTCTCAATGCTCTTTTGCTCAGGGTAACCTGGTTGCATTGATAAGACACCGGAGTTTTAAAATTCATCAAAGAGAGGAAAAATATCCAAGTGATCTCTACAAATTCTATCTTCTGGAGCTAGATTGGTTTTATCCCATATTTAATAGAAAGGATACAACCAGCTCTGGGTTTAACACTCGTCTTGCACAACTAGGACAGCTTTTAAGCTGCTGGAAAACCAAGATAAAGCATTTCTAAATCGTAACAGTGGAGAGTTATCATAGAACGTGACAGGAGAAATAAGTGGTGGTATCGGTGTGGCAGAGAAAGGTCACATTTCTTCAGATGGAAAGGAAAAACATTCACATAGCACTTCAAATGAACATTATTTATTGTTACTATGAGTGGTTGAATGAATCAACATGTAGGGCCAGGCCAGATGCAGGGAAACAGCACACAAAGAGCTTGCAGCTGCTGCTGATTCAAGAAGGAGCATGCAGGTGCTTTTTAGCTAAAATTCTAAAATTCCCTTTTAATTTGGAAATGATCTTGGCTCAAAGCACTCAGGGACAGCATCTGTACACAGACAACACTCGTGCCAGTTGCCTCCCGTGAACTCAACCACTTGGCTGTGCTGGTGCTGCAGAATGGACCTAGCAAATGACAAAGATCTGCTTTTCAAACCCTCTGCTTTGAGGCAGAGCATCCAAACCTGCAGCACTGAGTTTGACTACAACTGCTGGGCTTAAACACACAGCACTGAGAAGGAAAAAGCTCCTTTCTCAGCCTTCCCTCTGCAAGTTTATCCCAGACAGGCCAGTGAGACACCTTCAAGCCTGAATTTTTGGGAGATTTGATGGCCACCATATCACAGATACCTAAGAGAGGATTCCTTTAAGGTCTCATCTAAAAGAGCTGGGAATGAATGTGCTCATGTCCCCTTCTGTTGTGCCTTCCTCTTGCTCGGACTTAAGGAAAAATACAAATCAGTGCAAACTCCCATGAAGCTGAAGCTGTGTTAAAAAGGGGACCCTGCATTCAGTATTTTGCCTGTCATATCCTTTTGCTTCTGCTCACGTAACATGTGAATTACATACACACTGCTAATAGGAGGAGAAAGTAAAGGTTGGTTATAAAGGAAAAATTGGGACACGGAAGAGATTATTTGTCATTTAACAGCATGCAGTGAACACTGCAATTTCTGTTTCAGCATCCTTTTAACCTTCAAATAAAGATAATTATTAGTATATTACTCTTCCTCCCCCCCTCTTCCCTCAGAGGTGCTACTTTGAAGTTTTATTCCATATATTATTTCCAGTATGTGAACACATCCACACACCTCAGAGCCTGAGCTTCAAGCCCTTCTTCAAGGCTTTCCATTCATTTTCATGCCAAGTTGTTTCATTAGGTACAGTTTCTTCCTTCCTTGGGGCAAGAGAGCACGACTGGATACCTCCCTGACGTCCACAAAAAAGCTTGGAATTAGTCTGCAATCCTTTCTTACCTTTTGGGCTGGAAACCACCACCATGGAATTAGTAATATCGGGAATTAGTAATGCTCCTCGACCAAGGTGATTAAATCAGTGAGAAGCAGAAGTGGGTTTCACAGAAGTTTCACCAGAATCCCAGAATCGTTTAGGTTGGAAAAGCCCTCTAAGATCATGGAATGCAACCATTAACCCAGCACTGAACCACAGTTCTGTGCCTTTTAACTACAAGTAAAAGGGCACAGATGAGTTCCAGCGTGTCCTGTCAGGGGTGTTGCAATTTTAAGGCATTTTTCCTGCTTCCAGAAGGAAATTTTTTCACATGCATTGTGATTCTGTGCAAGGAAGGATTATTAGCTCATAAACAAAAGATAGACCTGATGAACTATTTAAAACTGTTCTGAAAACACCCCAGTCCACCAGCATTTAGGCAAATAAATACAACACAGGACGTTTCTGTAGCTTCACCAACCCTGTGAAGTGACCAAGCACTGAAAGCACCTCCTGGCCTTTAAATACCAATATTTAATAGCAGTTTTTTATATGTTTATTCAAGCTAAGTTAACACTGAGACTCAGTACACAGCAAAAAACCCCAGCTGCATTTATATGATTTTTCAGTTTCATGATACGCCAAGCACTGGGCTGCACTTCTCCAGCTCTGAGCTCGGAGAAGGCAGTGGCACCGATTGAATAAAATTCCTGCAACTTCACCACACAAGCCAGAACATGTGCCTCGACTTTCAAACGTGCATCCCCTCTCAGAGGCAGGAAGCAATTACTTCTATTTCTTCCCTTTCAATACCACACTTGCATCTGCATAATGCGGTTCTGTGACAGATTTTTGAAATTCCTTGACACAGCAGCAGCGAGCACACAGGGCTAGTTTGGGCTCAGCCTCTCCTGCTGATCCCACAAGCTCGTAATTGCACAGGGACCCTAATTAACCTGCTGGGAAGGATCAGGGATCTTTCAAATCCCCACTCAGGATCTTCCTGGTTTACTACAGGCAAGTCAGGCTGCTGTCAATCTTGTCAGACTGCACAGGTCCTGGAAGAGGCAACAGCCACAAAACTCAGCTGATCGCCTGAAGGAGTGAGGAGGTGAACACCGAAGAAAGAAAAAGGGAAAGGAAGTCTTCTGTACACATAGGATATCCTTGAGCTGGTAGATTTTACCAAGTTCTGGGTCTGGAAGCAGATTTTCAGCATGTTTTGATAACCAGCTCGATAATCTCATAGATAAGAAATCTTACGACATGTAAGTATTTTTCATTTAGAAATGCAAGGAAGAAATTTAAGGCCACAGCAGCCACATTTATCAACCTAACAAAAGCACCTGAAAGGAGCTGCAATATAAAATTTACGGCCTAAACACACAAATGGCAAAAAAAATACCATTTCAATCAGAAAGCTTCTTGGCAACTAGAATCTAATTTGGGATATTTAGCCAGCGTTTCATGAGCCTATATTTCATTTTGTCAGAGGATTTTCCAAATTGAAAATGGTGAAGAGATCATTTAACATACTACAACTGAAATAATTCTTAATATTGTTGTTGATTCAACAGTGTACTGGACCACTGCCAAGACCAGAAGCTATATTCAATTAGTATAGGAACATATGTCTTCATGTGTCGGGAAGAACCGGGGTGCAATTAAATTCACAAAAATTATTCAGCAGATGGAATCAAATGAATGTGTTCCTGTGTCTTATGTTCATGGAATTGTGTTTATTTTTTTTTTTGCCTTAAAAAACGCCCAAAACCCAAAAAACCAAAACCAGCTATAAACATAAAAAGAGATACATTGTATTTTTTTCTGTTGAGATGCAAAGATGAGGATCAGAAGCTGTTTTGAACACAAGGAATACATTTATATGGTCAGTATTCCCTCAATCCCAGTGTATACAGTGTAGAGCATTTCTAGCCAGGCGAGCAACAAGTGAAAGCCTTTTGAAATGTGCAGGAATGAAGACAATAAAGATATGCATGGATTAAAATCCTGCCTCACTCCAGGGTTGTTTCCAGCTTAAAATATTTGCCTCCACCCTCAGCATTCAGCCCCCTCTGGTTCACCTGGGACAAGAAAACTGATTTAAACAATTAAGGATAAATCCATCCTTGGATGTGCAGCCGCATCTTTGGAAAAGAAAAACCCCGGCGTGCATCTACTCCAATCCTGGAGCACGTGAGGAGAGTGAGGTGTAGATGGCTGAGCCTCCCTGACAGTTTCCTCAGCCTTTCCAACCCTTTTGACAAGCTCTGTGCAAAAGCCTATTAAAGCACGAGGTGCAGCAGAACCTGGTTAAGGAGCAGACAAAAGAGGAGGAGTGAGTCACCCCTTTTAGTGCCTGGAAAGAAAGTGTAATGTCCCACTCTTCCCCGATGGAATCAGACAGGCTGAGTACCACCGGAGCAGACAACCACTCCTAGGCAGAGCCTGAGCCTGCTGGAATTCCAAAAGAAACCTAAAAGCAGGGAATGTGAATTCCCAGTCTGATAGCAGGGACATTTTCATCTGTGGGAACAGAGGACGTTCAGCACCGACAAAAGGAGACGTGGCCTTCACTGCACAGGTCCTTCTGCTCACATTCTGCATTCCATGGCAGCTGAGCTTCTAAATGGAAAGGAAACATACCTGAAAATCTGTATTTTTATTGGGGAGAGGTTAACAGATGATCACAGAAGTGAAATACATCTATTGGTGAGTTCTAGACTGCGGGGAGGCCCCTGCTGGCAGCAGGATGGACCTAAAGCTCTTTCGGGGGCACAGCAGTGTTCTGAGGACTTGTGGGTTTAGTGTTGCTTAAACTGAAAACATGTTTTCCAAAAAAAAAGAAAAAAAAAGAAAGAGAAAAGTTCTTTTATAGCACAGACCAAGCAACTTGGAGGCCTCTTCTCAGAATCCAGACTGAGAAAAAGAGGGCACTAAGCAGGGCAGAAGCTGAGCTGTCATTACACGGAATTGCTGCTTCCCAGGTTTTGCAGCTGCAGCCCCCCCTCCCAGCCCAGTATCTCCAGCTCCAAAATCTCCCCAGCACCCCCACTTTATAATTCTCATCACTGGGGCACAACTTTGACCACTGCCCTGTAACTTTTCCATATCCACCTATGCAGCTGGCAATTCCTTTGTATTTGCCCTGCATGATGAGTTTTTCTCCATCTGAGCAAAACCCTCTCAATTTCACGTTAGCCAAAATTTAATGAGCAAACATCTAATAATATCTTCTAATCATGGCACAAAATCATTAATCTCTATCCATCCTGAAAACTGTGCTTTGTTCACAGCTGCTTGTAGTTGACCCCTTAGCCATCTTCCTACCCAATTTTTTTCCACCTTCAACAATCATTTCCCATGGAATGCTAAAGTAATGTTTTGTTTAAAACCAAACAGATTGACTCTCCTGCACTAATCTTGTTTAAAAAACCAGCTAATCTCTGCCTTTAGTCTTCCCAAACCAGCATGAAAAAGAAAAAATCCATTTATACCAATTCCCATTTGCTTCCCATTCACTCTCAGGTTCCCACCCATCATTTTTAAAATTCCGGGTTAAAGCTTCCCACGGATCTGACCATCGGAAAACCAGCAGCTGCCTCCCAGTTTCTCTTTCTGAGTACAGATGTCATGTTCACCACTCATCTTTCCTGCTGGCCAACACCGTGACTCCTGAGAAACCCGAGCACCATAAATGCTGTTTACCAGCTCTGTGCTTGACTGCCAGGCTCATTTTCAGCAGGCACCTGATCACCCACAGGCACCACGTGAACCCTACGGAAAGCTGGCACAAAGCACTCCTTTTTCTCTCCAGGCTCAAAGAAGAAAGGATGCTACATGTTGGGAGAGGTGTGAATGTGTTGTATGTACCCCAAATATCAATAGGAATGAACATTTTTTTTAATTCCCCCCCAAATCCTACAGATCTCCACAGCCTCCTTTGCTGACTTTCTAATTTTAAATGTGCTTTGCACATTTAATTTTGATGGCTGATAGTCCTGCAGGTATCTGGGCAATATTAAGTCCCCCACAGAAAGCTGCCATCTCTTCCTCAAGAAAATAAAACATCCCGAGACTCTCCTAGTGCTATCATTCTTTCAAAACTACATTCAAAACCATTTCATGACTCTGAGTTATTTCTCCAGAGGAATCCCACTGAAGTTCACCTAAGCTGCAATGGCTTGGAGCATTTTTCACCCCGTGTCATACCTGTTTCAGCAAGGCTCTGGCTGTACCACTTGTTCCAGCAGTAATAACAATAAATTGCCTCTTTTCTATTCCTCAAACACGGGCTCGGATTGCTTCCTTTAGCTGTCAACACTGTTATATAGATTTTCTCCCAACAAATCTATCTACCCTTGCCACGAGCCCCCACTGACTCAGAGCTCTCAGGTGACTCTAAGCCTGCAAAGGGATCCTCACATTTCACCCCTCAAAACATTTCTAACTCACTGTGGTTCTGATGCTGGACATGCTTAATGAGTTCCCTCTTCTCACCTCTGTGGATTGGCTTTTCTTTCCTTCCACAAACCACGTGCTTTTGGCTCTTCCCTCTCATTTTTTTTAAGAGCAGCACTCTTCCATGTGCTCCACAACCAAACACAGCAGCAGCAGCTCTGGAATTCCCACACAGCGGGATCTCCCTGTGCCATACAAGTGTTTATCCCTGACCAGGAACAGGAGAAAATGGAGGAACACTTTCTTTGCACATCTCCTGGTCTGTCAAAACAGTTGCTCTGCCTGCCAGCACTCGCTACCTCCATGACTGGCATATTCCGCTGGTGTCAGCGAGACCCAAAAGCCACCAACTGCTCGGGAAAAAAAATAAAAAAAATTAAGTATGAATGGAAATGAGGTTCACAAAGGCAAAACAAGTTCTTGTACTTCGCCATAACGTTGAGGCCCGTGCAGGAAATCCATGGCACTGGTAGCCTTTTAGAAGCCCTGTCAGAGGGCTGAGGGAAGAGCCCTGCAGGGACTGGAGCTCTCACTTGGTCCAGCCCCCAGGGAAAACGTGGCAATGGGCTGGGAGAGTTCCCGAGCACAGACTAAACTGCTCTCTGGCATTTCTCTCTGCTGCCATTTCAGCCTCTGAGGAGACTTCATAGCAAACTTTATCCCAGGCACTTTCTCATTCTAGAATCATATTCCTTGCCAATTCTCCTTTCCTCAGACTTCTTAGCACAGGCTTAGCCTCCATCTTCTGCCAGCCCCAGTCTTCCCAGTTTATCCTCAGTCCCACTTCCCTTCTACTCATCGCCCATTCCTTTTTCTTTGTGATTTGGGCATTTCACCTGCTCTACCACTCACAGTGCATTCCATTTCTCTTCTCCCATTCTGCCTGTTTCTTCCCTAGTTCAGCTTCTCTCCTTCCTTAGCTCTTCCCCCCACACAGATGCAATCCCTGGGTTATCCCTGTTTCTCTCCAGTTCCTGTCCCTCTTCCACGGCTGTTCCTAAGGCCATGGATGAGCCAAACCTGCTCCCTCGCTCCAGGTGTGCCCACCATCCAGCTCCATTAGCACTGGAGAGAAAGCTCTGGGATTCCCACCAGGTTTCGGAAAGTCAGCTGAGGGAACAAGCACAGTTAGAGAACTGACAAACAGACCAAACACAGCACATCATTTGGGTATGTTTCCAAAGACAGCTTCTTTCTCAAAACCACAGGAGCACTAGCATTTTTGTAATCAAAGCTCACCAGAATTAAAAAAAAAAAAATCAACAAGAAGGGGAAAACCAACTACAACAGAAAACATCAACTCAAACAGCTTCAGCAAGTGCTTAATAACTTGAGCAAAGTTTCTAATAGTGGCAAGAATCTGACAACAGTTTTATCCTAAGCAGTAGAAACATTTTTATAATAAAACCCCAGAATGATTTAAGTTGGAAGGACCCTTCAAGATCATCAAGTCCCAGACCCCCAGCATGGGCAGCAATGTCACCCACCACACCAGGGTGCTCAGGACCCCATCTAAGCTGGCCTTATCTTGTAATCAGGCCTAAATAAATATCAGTTGTGATTGCCCGACATCCACGAGCTGTGTTAGTGCCTGAGAATCTCGCCACGGAATTTATTAGAGGATGAGCAGTAAGGAAAGTGCAACTTGGTTTTGTTCTGCATCCCCAGCACTGAAACAGCCATATTGCCTAAGAGAGTTAACCACATTCCTAATTAAAGGAGAGGACGTAATTACCTGCTTTATATACTTCCAGTGCACATTTGTAAAGCCACAAGAAAGTAGCTTCTTTATAAAATATAATCTGACCTGTCACTTGATGGTCTTTCAGAAAAAAAGGTGGAGGGGCTTTTGCCATATCCATGGAAGATATTTAATATTTGGTGTTTTCAACTTCCCCCCAATTTACTTAGCATGTGTTACTCCATTATGATTTATTTTGGACAAGAAAACTGCATGGCTGCTCAAGCAGTAAATTTAAAGTGTAAATGGATTCTTGGCTGCCGATGGCCCAGTTTCTGCTTCTGTTTCCATAGAAACCCATGTAGGAGTGGCAAGGAGGCATCACTTAAAATATGAACTTAAGGGTTTACTTCTCCCTTTTTCCTCCCTCTCATCTCCAGGCAAATGGGAGGTGGTTTAAATTTTCAGCCCCTTCTTTCTCACCCTTTGATTTTACTCCTGGAAGCATATGAAGCAATAATCCCACTGGCCAGCAACTTCCTCTGCTAAATTACAGATTCTGGGCTGCAGGAAGCGTGTGCTTGGCACAGGAGGAGGAATGCCACACTCTCACACACCTCACACATGTTTGGTACCGTGCCACAAACTGTTTCTGTCCAGCGAAATTCATCCTGATGAAGGGATGTAAATATAGAAGGTGGAAAAATCATCTTTAAAATGAGATGTACAACACTAAGCCTGCATAAGAGGAAACTGCGACTCCTCAGGGCAGATGCTACACACAGCCAGATTCACCTGCTAGGTTAATAATAACACTCTCATTTATTAACCATCACTCTCACAAAATCTTCAACCCAAGGTTTTATTTATGAGCATCTGTGATGAGACCCAAGCGTAGTGTATTTCCTATGGCAATATGTCCTGTAACAAAAAAAGCACTTCACCAAGGTAAAAATTTAGTGAGTTTGTTCATCAGAAGTGGTTAAAGCCCTCAGATGTGGCAAAGCAATTCTTTAAAGGAGCGATAGAGACAAATGGGACCTGAACCAAGATTTCACGTTAAGCAAAAGACAAATACAGAGACAGGCAGAGTGTCTCAATCCCACTCCCGGGTTTATTTAATTGCCAGCAAGATCCAGTGCACACATTCTGAGCCTACTCTGGGCACTTCTTCAGCAGTGAACCTTTTCAGGCTCTTGCAGAAATGAGCCCCACATCACACCTGCAAAAACCAAACCCCCCCTCCCCTGAGCCAAAGCAGCCAGGCAGGGAAACAGAGGAGGAACCTGTGAAGAAGTGAAGGCCACCATCCACTCATCCTCCTCAGCAGGGTCCTTTCCTACTCCTTAAACACATTTTTTTTCCTACTCCTTGAACACATTTTTGTTCTAACACAGTAACCTACTCAAATATAAAATCCATGGGGGTTTGCAAACTTCCCTTCCAAAAATGGGGGAACTCAGTCACAGTGCACGAACCCCTCCTCACTTTTACTCCGTAGCAGATGTCTGGAGTCTGAGCGAGTTATCTTCCACAAAAACCCTTGCTAATAAAAACCTTCTCTTTTCCTGCTGGCATTCTTTGGTGGGCAACAAGGCCAGAATCTTTCTTCTCCCAGCATCAAAAAAAGAAAAAAAAAAGAAATTAGCTACAAAGGGGACATAATTTCAGAAGCTAATTAAGCTTGCTCTCCAGAACACATATGCCTTGTTATCATCAAACCTGCTACCACATGGTAAAAGAAACAATTTGAAAAGGAAATAAATAAACAAAATGCTTTTTTTTTTTTACATGATCCGCATTGTTGCTGAAGTCTGATGTCCTTGTTAGACACATGTTTGCAAAGGAGGAATTATGTTTATGGCTCTAAGCAGAGCCATTGCTTAGACTCTGCCTGTCCATTAAAAAAAAAAGGATAGAAACAAATCTTAGTTGCATTTCTCAATATTGCACAGGTTCATGTTGCAACAACATAATATTTTTTGATTCACAGAATCGTTTTATCATAAAACAGCCCAGCTGTTCAGCTGAGAGCAGGATTTCTAACTACATTTTGCCTGAGAATTCCAAGACCCCTAAATCTTGTGCAGACGCCTAAGGGTAGGGACGTATTTATAAATTGCCTTTGGATATTTATTTTTATTTATGCAGTGCCTGTGGTACTCCACAATTAAAGCAAGTGGGGCATCAAAACCTATTGGGGTATGAGGGAATAATTATGCATCAGAATATAAGGAAACCAATTAAGCAGCAAGCATCCTTCAGAATCAAGCCCTGATGCTTCCAGACAAACAGGCTTCTTCCAGATTTGTGCTACACAAACGAGACAAACAATCCTTTGGCAAAATCCTTGAGATGCCATGGCCTAGAGTGCAGCTCAAGCCAGTAAAACCTGACTGTTCAACATAAAAGGCACTCTCTAAAATCTTTGCTGACCTCCAGGTGCTACTTGTTGGTTCTTGTGCTGTTCAGCTGTAAGATAATGACTGTGACAAGTATTTTTCCTTACATCACTAGTCCCAACTAACAGAGAATTGTACAAATCCCTTTCAGGTGAATCCATGCTAATCACAGCAAAGGCTTTGCTGTACCTATTTACAAGCACAGCAAATTTTCTGGTGGCACCTCTAAGGCTCAGGAGGCTTAAAAGGATGATTGCTGCATTTGGAAGTAACATTTTCCTTGACTCCTGTGTGTGACAGAGGGAAAAATGTCCTCTGATTAAAAAGCCTCTCTCCACCTGAGATCTAGATCTGGAGGATTTTAAATCTCACCCATCAGCAATTTGCAACGCCATCCAAAGGTCAAACGATAAAGCAGAACATTTAATATATTTGAAGAAAATACAGCAGTAGGGTATTTATTATCTAATATATCTGTCCTACACATTTATCAAAGTGAATTCCACCAGTTTACAAACTGGCTCCTACATGAAACTATGCTGAATACCTCACATTGATCACAGAAATCAGGGGTTTTTTTGCTAAAAATACATTGGTGGATATAATAAAATGACAATTATAATTTTGGTGCTCTTACACAAAGGTTATGACTCATTCATTAAAATATTTAAATTAGCAAGCCTACTGCTAGCTAAGATGGCAGATGCTAACACAGCCAAAGACTCAACACTCTGCATTATGTATGACTAACAAATCTTTGTGTAGAATGATGTGTAAATATTTCATACCGAGCAAATAGGCTTTGTGGAACGTAGCATGATCTGAAGCACACACAGATCACATCCCAAGTGTATTCAAAATACCCCTGATTATGTCACACGAGCAGGGAAGAGCCAGCTCACACACGCTGAGTTCCATTCACCATAAATCAGGATTTTTGCCATCCGCCGGGACAGGAAATTGAGTTTTCATAGTGAAATCCCTGTTTGCTTCTCAAATTTTGAGTCTCTATTGCCTATTTGCCTTCTGAAAAAATACCAAAAAGTACAAGATGACCAATAAATCATCTAAGAACTTCACATACTCTTAGTAATGCAGATATCAGCCAACAGGGTATGGTCATTGTCCAGATACGAGCAGACCTTTAGATAATTCTTTTCATCATGGTATGAAAATACAGACTGCTTCATATGAGACCTTCCAATTTACCACTTGGTTCTTACACTTTTAAGCTTTCCTGCCCTCATCCTTTCCACAAAAAAAAGCATTTTGAGTTCAGGGAAGGCTTTCCTGCTTTCCTGTAAGCTCCAGTTCACGCTCCATTACTTCCTGCACAGAGATAGAAACACGAACCTCTGTTAAACCTACCAGAACAGCAGCATGGAGCAGACTCGAATCTACCACTTATTTACCACTGAGATGCACTTTCCCTAAAAATTCTTCCATTATCCCCTAATTTCCGCATGGGCAGCACAGCATCAAAAAAAGAGGGTTCACAGCGCCGGCGCCGCGTCAGCAGAGCCCCTTCAGCAGCGAGATGGGAAATGCTGATAAAGAGGAGCTTTTCTGCTGGCTCCAGAGCATCATCTCTGAGCAAACGGCTCAAACTCACTGAGCAAACAAAAGCTCCTTCACATCAGCAAAGTGGCAACAGCACCGAAAATGTGGCCACGGTGGCAATGTCAAGTGAGGGGCAGAGCTGTCCCTGTCCTGCTGCTGTGACCACAGCACGAGGATGCTGCAGGACAGAGGAGGAAAATACTGAATTTATTCTGTGGAACACCTTTAACATCACAACAGGCACGGGAGCAGGAGCATCAGGCCAGCAGCAGGAGTTCTTTACTCAAATTTGAGGCTCACCCAAGTATTAGTGCTGGTGTTTCTACAACAAACAACCTAATGACACAACGATGATTTTACAAATGGCTTGGATGTGTGGAGGAAGAATCCAGGGTTCTAACAAGACCCCATGAACAATCCAAACCTCAGCCAGTTGGGAATGCTGTTTATTCCAAAACCAAGTTCTTACAAACTGCTATAGTAGTAGTCACTGGACTAAAGCAAAAAGCCATCCAGGCTTTTCCCCTGACATGCAGAAATGGCATCATCCATTAACAGAAGTGCTTTTTGTTTATGTCCCCTACCTCTCCATTCCCCATAAAATGGCAAAAAATGGTGAGAAACAAAATAATATCAAATTCCATGTTAAAATGTAGACTACTAGACTGTTAAAATGTAGACCAATGTTCAATGGCATCTCCAGGATTCAAGGAAATGTCTGTAAGATATTTTCCTAGAAGAAAAGTTATTCTGGAAATACCTGTTTGGATTTTTTTCCCACTTTTCTATCAGGGTGCTAATGTACTTGGACTTGTAGATTCAGTTCTAGAGAAAAAGCTTTCTGTTCCTGTGAAATGATTTAAGTCAGGCTGCTTGGTAATAGGAGGAATAGAGCTCTTAACTTCAAAATCAAGGCTATAATATTCCAGAGACGTCACAGGAAATTAGGCAGCTGAGTGGAACTACTGCCACAGTAGCAGTCAGGTTCTGAGAAATGGATATTAGAAGTAAGCATTTCATTGTCAGCTTCAGCTTTGGGAAATCTGAAGTACTTGACACATGAGGGAACGTTTGATTCTTTTTCCTAGATTAGAAACCTGCTTTAGGGATGGTCTGTATGTTCCTCTGTGGCTCCATGCCTACCTGGTTTTTATCAATAAAATCACTACAAAACCCACCTTCAGCTTAATAGTTATCCCCAAAGAAAGGAAAAGCCCGATTTATTTCATACAGCAGCGAAGAAACTTCTCCCAGAGGCCTCTGTTTCTTCCATCCTTCCCTTTTTGCAGCAAATATCTCACTCCAGGACGCAGAGACAAGTTGTTTCCCCTAAACACTTGGTAAAATGTTAGAAAAGACAAGACCCCTGAACACGACCACACCTGCCTCAGGGAACAGTTAAACCAACCCAAAAAATCCAGCACTGCAATTCAAACCTGCCTCTGACTGCTGAAAGTAAAAGCTGCCAGTTTAAGGTTCCAACACAGTTCCTTTCCCTACAGAAAAATATGAGCCTCAAAAGCTGCAACGAAACAAATCCCCACAGCTTCAATACAGCAAATAAATGAACAGTTCCCCAAAGCCCAGCTCCAGACCGATGTCCTGACACTCCCCGTTGCTGCTGTGGAAGGTGATGCATGCAACCTGAGGATGCCAATCCTAAAAATCCTGCTCTTGCTGAAATTTTTTGTTTCCTTACAAAGGGAAGCTGGTCTTCCCACCCATTGAAAGAGATGTTTCCAACTCACGAGTGAAATAAATCTCCCCCCAAACGAAATAATTTTGCAGCCTCTACAGCACATCCCTGATCTGCACAGGATCTATTACAAGAAATATCACTCTAGATTGTCTCTTGAGTCATACCATAAACCAGGTATCAAGATGATCACCAGCAGTGCAGGTGAGGGAAGAGTAGATGCTGCTGGAGTTATTTTCTCACATTCAAGATGTATTCAATCATTTGTATTTAGTAGTCTAAATTAAGGTCTTTGCACGTTCCATTTGGAAAACAAGGGTTTTTTTATAAGGAATGACAACACAAACATTCTAAAACCTCCACATGCAAAACACTCTGCGCATGAACAGAATGTAAAACCTTCCCCGACAGCAGCACATCACCAATAAAATTACAGTGCAACCTCTTTTTCAAAATTCTCTTAGTCAGTAACAGACAACCATGAAAAGGTCTAGGTTTTTAGAAAAGTGGTTTTGTTCCCGTAGCAATCAGTAGGAAACACAAGACTTATAAAATCAATGTTAAAATGGAGCAGCTCCCATCTAACTCTAGCAAGCTTCAGGTTAACTATGGCAGCCATAAAGCCCACCAGCTTTGAAGCCAGCTTTCCCTTTCAGCTTGTTTGATAAAGATTTGGTGGCTCAAAGGTCTCCCCTGTCAATATCCACATCCAAGATCTCCGCCGTATACCACACCTACAATGAAAACACACTCTGGAAACAAGAATAATTTATTTGCTGTTAACTTCAGCTTTAGGTCAGGCATTTGTGCAGTGAATTACTATGAATTTCTTCCATTATGTTCCATCATTTAATCAAGGTTCACTGCTGCTGCACGGGCATTTAGAGAGTATTCAGAAAATACTAGAAGTAGGAGTAAAGAGACAAAAATCCGCGTTGCTATAGCTAAAATATGTGCAGTCTAGAACCACCTCCACTAGGTACCATCCTACTCCTCCAAACTGGGAATATTCAAAGTGTCTTCTCACTCTGTCAAGCTGCACATTCCAATCCCCAGCAAGCCTTGAAAGGCAGGTCCACGGGGTCAGCTCCTTCCATCCCCAGCTAGTTACTATCAACAATCTTAGCCACTATCTGCATCTCCCCACATTTAATACGTTTCAAACTCTACTACAAACTGCTGCTGAGACTCGCTTAAGGATCAAGTCAACCAAGCTTGCTAAACATATGCAAGTCTTCAATGGACATATGGTTAGTTTAGAAATGCAGCTGAGGCTCTGTTTCAACACATCATCTCTAGAAAGCCCTGACAAAAACGAAGCGTTCAATGACATTTCTGCTTAGGCACAGGTAGAACTAGAGAGCAGAAGGACAAAATCGTCACCTTTTTAACCGTAAAATAGTAATGTGAGCACAAATTATGGCCAGTATCAGAATGCCAAAGTGCTATTTACACCCTGGAAATGGGAATGGAAACAAAGCGGGAAGGCTGTTAAGAAGACTCAGATTTTTAGCCCTCAAACATTATTAGATCCTACCAGCTGTCTCAAGGAACATGTACGTTCTCTCCTGAAAACCTGACATCCTGGAGATTGGGATGCTGGCAGACCACCATCAAAAAGCAAAAATGCCTTCCTACAATTCTAGAAGAATATAAGCCCTGCTATTTCTATTGTCTACAAAACGTGTTGCTTCCTCTGATATCTATATATGCACATTTTTAGATAGGAGTGTACCTACAGACCTATATAAATTATGTTTACACCCAAATAAATCAATCTCTTGGTCTGTCTGTCTGTCTATCAACCCATCCACATTTTATCAAACATCTCTAGGCAGGAGAGCACAGAAGAAATGCATTTAAAAGCTTGATATACTACAGTGACGGGGAAAAAATTCAATGTTCTTCCCACCAGGTAGTGAATTAAATGCAAGAATCACAATAGCATTCTAATGTTAAAAATAGAATCCAGAAGACTTTCCCTTCTGCTGCCAAACAAGGCAGTGAAAACAAATGAGCTACCCCCAAATCACAGCTTGGGACATGCAAGATTTAACATGATATGATTATTTTCTTGGTGCAGAGAAACCTAAAAAACCTAACATTTCTTTTTCTGGAAATAGAAACTCTTTTGTCACCCGTGTTTTAAATGTGACATATTTTGAAGGGCTGTTATTCCTTAAATAAAGACAGCCTAAAATAATGTCAAAACCAGGGGCTAACAGCTATGGAAATCACAAGTTAAAACTGCTTGTACATGTGTGGTTTCCTAAGGGTGACACCTTTCATTTCTACCTCTTTGGTGTTCTCATTAGGTCGGGATAAGGACAAAGTCAAAACTCAGGGAAAGAACTGCATTCACACCAAAGGTGGGGAGTTATTCCTTGTGTTATGTGCTGGATGCGGATAAAGGAAAGCACATTAAATCCCAAAGATACATAATGTTTTTTTAGGCCAGTGCAAGGCATTTGGTAGAAGTCAAGATCTTTACGAATAAATCTCATTCCAGGCATAGATGGCAGCTCACAGTAATATCTATAGAAACAAGTCACAATTTGTATTTCCTTAACCACCTACTTAATTCAGTTCTTCATACCTGAATGCAGCAAAAGGCAGCCTTTCTATTCTTTTAACTTTATTTTTGTGTGCCTATGCACTGTAAATTCATAATCATAAAGGAGAACAGGCAGCATAGCAAAGAATAATGTGTCAGTTTTGTACACTTTTGTATGGAACAGTAATTACAGCCACACAAAATGGTGAAATCCCCTGTTTAGGTTTGAGCCAATGCCATACTGATGGACTCAGCACTCTGGAAAGCCACTGCTGTCCTCTGAAAGTGACCTAAAAAGCTTAATTGAACAGTAACAGATGTAACCAGTTGTTCTGTTACATAACTCAATAGAATAAGGAAAAACATCTGCATAAATGGCAAAGCGTTCCAGTTTGGGGGAAGAAAAGGGGAAGAGTTCAGAAGCCTGAAGGTAAGTCAGTGTCTCTCGGGAGACTGTGGTCTACCCGCTCGAGCTAAAAATGAGTTAGCAAGATTTACAGAAATCACCATGAGGAGCCAGAGCTCCATCCCATCTCCCCTGGACTCCTTTTTCGAAGATCTTCCCCTTGTGCACTCTCAGTCCAGAGTCACTGATCGTCCCACAAGTTGCATTTAAACAGGTCTTGAGATTCACCCATGGACCTGTCCCCTTTTATGTCTTCCTAGCTTGTGATTCCGGCCTCTGGAGTGATCTGAGGCCTCGTATGATGTGGATAAGTGGATTTAAGCAAGCACAACAACAAAACAGGAGCCTGCAGAGCATCTGCCCCGGTGGGCACATTGTTCCCAGGTTACAGAGCCAGCACATCCCAGAGCTGTCCTGCCCCCCGCTCACTGCCTCCTGTGCTGCTTCTGATGAGGCCCCAACCCGTGTTACCTGCACCATGATGAACCCAGCGACTCTGATTCTCTGCATTCCAGAAAAAAAACCAAAACCAACTCTCTTAATTCCAAATCTTTCAGTTAAAGCATTTGGAATCACGGAATGGGTGGAGTTAGAGGGGACCCTCAAGGCCACCCAGTGCCAACCCTTTGAGGATGTACAGGGTTGAAGTCCAACAAGGCTCAAAGCTTTTGCAATAATAAAACCGGGAAGAGAATTCAGGCCTGGCTTGAGAAGCTGAACTGAACCTGAGGATTTTACTCAGCCTTAGTCACTGTGAGCGAGATCCACATCAGATCAATGCACGAGGCTTCTTGTGAGTGCAAATGGCAGCACGAGCTGACACTGCAGCTGCTTGTTCTTTAAGTGGTCTCCAGCCACACACAGTCAGGGAGAGGGAAAATCCTCCGGCCAAGCCAGAGCAAAGAGAGCAGCCAGAGGTAAGGGAGCAATCTCGTGCTATCCCTCCCTTTTTATCTCTTTTGGAGGGCAATGATCCGGCGTTGGTGTCCTTCCAAAGGCACACATGATTAAAGCCATGACACTTTTAGTAGTTGTGCTGCATATTGCAGTATAAGCATAAAATTCCCTTGGGAATGTCATCCTGCCCACGTGCAAATTAAGAGGAAAAAGAAAACCAGAGAAGACTTTTCTTTTTTCCACCCCCAAGTCCGAAAATGATCTGAAAACTATTGCGGTTCTAGACTTGGGCTGCTATAATTTAAAAAATATCAATTAAAAAAAAGGCAAAAGTTTAGAGAGAATTCCTCCAATTAGCCAGCAGGACTCCACATTTGTGTTCTGGTGAAACAGAAGGGCTTGTGCTTTGGGATTTTTTTTAAGTATGAAAAACCACAGCTCTTGTCTTAAAATTTTTATTACATTCCTAAGGCCAGGACTCACTTGAGGACTAAAGGAAAACTTGTGCCTACTGAGGCCATCAACATTGTCCTGAAGGCTCAGGACATCTTTCCATTAATGCCTGAGCACTGTCCTTCAGGTGAGCAGTTAGTCCTGAGGGCTTTAAAAGGATATTTATGCTCAGGTATCAGCAATTCATCAGCTATTCTGTTTGGAATAATCATTTGCTATCACCTTGCCTATTTACAAAAGCAATGAGTTAAGCTGTATTTCCTGGGAACACAGCAGAAGTTTCCGTACTCAAAAATCCCTGACTGTGCCACAATTTTGGAAAATGATCTTTTAATCTGCATAACCAGAGAAAAACCTACACAGGGTCCAACAACAGCTGTCTCCAGATCTTCTGGCCCCACTGACCTCCTGCCTTGCCATCGTGCCCCCTTTTTCTGTTGCAATGTGCCACCCCTCTGCTATTTTTGCTTCAGAGCTGAGCTATGAACCTTTCTGGAGGGGGAAAAAAGGAAAAAAAAAAACCCAATCNAGCACGGGGGACACGCTCCAACCCAACCCAACCTCCAAGGACAAGAACAGGGATCCCAGATCTCTCCTGACCCTCAGACCTCTCGCATGAGATGGACCTGAGCTACACCTCCCTTCTCTGCTCCCCCTTTTCTCCCTGCCCGTTGTAGCAGCTCCAGGGATGACCAAGAGCCTGTCACACATCCCAGTGCCCAGCCCGGATCCACTGTGCTGTTAAACCTCTTGGAACATTTCCCGGTTCTCCCAGGGAAAGCCACCACAGGAGTATTTGAATCACACACACTGAGGGCAAATCAGACACCTCAAATGCCATCCTTGCTCCAGCTCCCGCTCAGGAGGAGTTACCTGGGGAAGAGGGAAGGAGGAGAGTGTGTCTGACCCCCTCACTCTGCCCAGCTGAGGTGCTCTGTTCCCTCGTGGGGGATGAGCCTTGGGCACTGAGCGAGCATCAGCTCTTGGCATAGACACGACCAAGGGAGGATTCTCCAAGGAAAGCACAATGTTCACCTTAATCCAATTTAAATTCCAAAATCCTAAATCCAATCCAATTCTAAGAGAGCTNCATCAGATCAATGCACGAGGCTTCTTGTGAGTGCAAATGGCAGCACGAGCTGACACTGCAGCTGCTTGTTCTTTAAGTGGTCTCCAGCCACACACAGTCAGGGAGAGGGAAAATCCTCCGGCCAAGCCAGAGCAAAGAGAGCAGCCAGAGGTAAGGGAGCAATCTCGTGCTATCCCTCCCTTTTTATCTCTTTTGGAGGGCAATGATCCGGCGTTGGTGTCCTTCCAAAGGCACACATGATTAAAGCCATGACACTTTTAGTAGTTGTGCTGCATATTGCAGTATAAGCACAAAATTCCCTTGGGAATGTCATCCTGCCCACGTGCAAATTAAGAGGAAAAAGAAAACCAGAGAAGACTTTTCTTTTTTCCACCCCCAAGTCCGAAAATGATCTGAAAACTATTGCGGTTCTAGACTTGGGCTGCTATAATTTAAAAAATATCAATTAAAAAAAAGGCAAAAGTTTAGAGAGAATTCCTCCAATTAGCCAGCAGGACTCCACATTTGTGTTCTGGTGAAACAGAAGGGCTTGTGCTTTGGGATTTTTTTTAAGTATGAAAAACCACAGCTCTTGTCTTAAAATTTTTATTACATTCCTAAGGCCAGGACTCACTTGAGGACTAAAGGAAAACTTGTGCCTACTGAGGCCATCAACATTGTCCTGAAGGCTCAGGACATCTTTCCATTAATGCCTGAGCACTGTCCTTCAGGTGAGCAGTTAGTCCTGAGGGCTTTAAAAGGATATTTATGCTCAGGTATCAGCAATTCATCAGCTATTCTGTTTGGAATAATCATTTGCTATCACCTTGCCTATTTACAAAAGCAATGAGTTAAGCTGTATTTCCTGGGAACACAGCAGAAGTTTCCGTACTCAAAAATCCCTGACTGTGCCACAATTTTGGAAAATGATCTTTTAATCTGCATAACCAGAGAAAAACCTACACAGGGTCCAACAACAGCTGTCTCCAGATCTTCTGGCCCCACTGACCTCCTGCCTTGCCATCGTGCCCCCTTTTTCTGTTGCAATGTGCCACCCCTCTGCTATTTTTGCTTCAGAGCTGAGCTATGAACCTTTCTGGAGGGGGAAAAAAGGAAAAAAAAAAACCCAATCCCATACTCATCTGTATTTATAACTCCATACTTAATTTTTCTTTTAAGAAATATTGTATCAGTATTGCTGAGCTGAGGGGTGGGACAAGCTCTCCATCCAACAAGAGCTGTTTCCCCCCTTTACACCTTCATTGTTACTCTTGCCATGAGCGCCTGGGGAGATCTTTCCTGAGAAAAGAGACTCAATTGCTCCTTCCACTGAGCCTGAAAGAAGGAAACTGGCACAACTCTAAAATCTCTTTCAGAATTCTCTTAAGGACCCTGGTCCATACTGGCAGGAATCACTGTCTTTCAAAAAGACTTTCAGAAAAAAACAACCCCGATTTGATTTGGCAGGGGAATTACTTTTCAGGGTTAATTACTTTGGCAACAGATTTAAATAGATAACCATCCATTTAGCAGCTTTAATGACTAAAAAGAACTCTCTTGTTGAAAGATGACAGGGAGGATTTTGCATTATTGCAGTTCCAAGTATTATCAGTAAGTTAACCTGGAAAATAGCTGGAGCATCTGGGTTGTCACTACATTTAGGCAAAAATATAAAAAAAAAAAATAGAAAAAAGCACAAGGATCACCAAAAACTAATTACAACTGTGAAGGACAGCAAACACTGGGTAACCCAGTGGCAAACATCACAGAGCAAGGCAAAAAGAGCTCAGGCACAAGGGCAGGGGAGGGATGGGGCTGGGGAACAGCACGGGGGACACGCTCCAACCCAACCCAACCTCCAAGGACAAGAACAGGGATCCCAGATCTCTCCTGACCCTCAGACCTCTCGCATGAGATGGACCTGAGCTACACCTCCCTTCTCTGCTCCCCCTTTTCTCCCTGCCCGTTGTAGCAGCTCCAGGGATGACCAAGAGCCTGTCACACATCCCAGTGCCCAGCCCGGATCCACTGTGCTGTTAAACCTCTTGGAACATTTCCCGGTTCTCCCAGGGAAAGCCACCACAGGAGTATTTGAATCACACACACTGAGGGCAAATCAGACACCTCAAATGCCATCCTTGCTCCAGCTCCCGCTCAGGAGGAGTTACCTGGGGAAGAGGGAAGGAGGAGAGTGTGTCTGACCCCCTCACTCTGCCCAGCTGAGGTGCTCTGTTCCCTCGTGGGGGATGAGCCTTGGGCACTGAGCGAGCATCAGCTCTTGGCATAGACACGACCAAGGGAGGATTCTCCAAGGAAAGCACAATGTTCACCTTAATCCAATTTAAATTCCAAAATCCTAAATCCAATCCAATTCTAAGAGAGCCCCTTTTGCTGCCTGCCTCCACCTCAGTGGATCTCAACATGAAATGCATTAAAACAAAGCAGGCATGGGACCACAGGCAACCAAATAAAATCCTGCTGGGTAGGACGGTGCTCTGTTTTGGAAAGAAAATATGGGATGCTCCTGTACTCCAGGTTCTTACGGAAAATCTAATTCCTCAGGCAACCCAAGCAGAACACTGGGAACTCTGCCTTTTAAGAGGGCACATCTGGTCTGAAAGAAAAGCTTAATACAAGAGTTACAGGGTAAATCAAACCGAGGTCACCGGTGCAGAATATTTTTTCACTGGTTAAAAAACTTGTTCAGAGTAACCAGGAGGCTGGAACTTGCATTGTGCATTTAACAGAGCACAGGCAGAAACTGAAAATTACAGGTGTGTAAATCTCAGCAATATATTTATTTGGGAAAAAAAAGCCCCAACAACAAGTCATACAGAACTTGAAATAATTGCAGTCTTTGTCAGCTGTATGTATTGAACACAGATCAAAAATAATACCTTACACTATTCCCAACAAGTGTCCTTTTACATAAGAAGCAGAATTTCATGGTTTGAGACTTCTGGCTGCTTCATCTGATCTTCCCAAAATCTGTCTCTTATTAAAGTTTCTTTTTTTCCTTGTGCATATTCAATCTAATAAAAATATTATTTGATATTTATGAGGAAAAAATACTGTTAAATCAGGTTTCTGTTGAACTCAACTACTTTCTCCAGCTCACTAATAACTATAAATAATGCAATAATCATATGGACTCCTTTTGATAAAGGCCAATAATATGATAAAACTAAAATAATTATTAGCATTACTGATCGGGAGAATGCAATTAAATCTCTGGATATTTGATCCAATTAGCAAGCCAAAAGAAAGTCAAAGCTCATCCAAATAATATTTATCTGCATTTACTTCCTACTACCATGATATGATATGATGGATGTTGAATAAAGTCTCTTATCCATCAGTTCCTAGACTGCATTCAGTTTGAAGGAAGAAAACAAAAATGAAAATGCTTATCAGCACGGAAGAAGCAAATCCCATATAATCCCAAGCATGGCCAATATAAACACAAGCTTTACACGGCGTAACAATCCCTTACAAATCTTTGCACTGGGAGACACTCAAATGATGGAATAAGCATGTTAAAAATAAGGCCTAGTCAGTCTCTTAGCAGCCAACGTGACCAAGCACCGTGTTTGTGAGGGAATTATGGAAAAGGTCCATGGCAAGGTCCTGGGCACCCTCCCCACGGCAGCTGCCAGTGCTCTGGGGAGGTGGAAGGGAGGAGAAGTCAAACAGCCTCCTTGCTGTCACATTCCCCCAGCGCCGAGCTCAAACACAAAGCGAAAGGTGCAGCCTTCCCAGAGGTGTTACAAGTGTGGGAGGCAAACTTTCTAAAAATTAAGGCACTAGATACTAAATAACACGCTGCTCACAGAAAAGCAGCAATCAACCCCACTTGTTCATTAAGCACGGACTAATTTCAGAGCTTGTAAGTGACTTATGGATAGGTCATGGATGTAAGAGTTTATAAAGGACTTCAGATTGAATTCTTCAGCTGGGCTTGGCTATCAACACTTCCCATGTGCCTTGGAGATGTTTGTCTTTCACTTCAGGCTACAACCACCCTTTGGTCTAAGATCCCACACTTGCTACACCAAAAACCTTCTTCTCAATTCTTCAGTGGCTGTGGGCCTCCTGTCACCTTGTTGTCAGCAGTTCCCACTTCAACTGCTGTTTGCTGAGGGATTCAAAACATCCCAATGTACTTTGATACAGCAAAACTTTCAAAATACACCGTGAACTTTTGTGATCTTTGCCTCCTCCAACGTGCAGATACAAAAATGTAGGTTCTGGTGAGAAACTTCTATTTCATCCCACAAGAAGCTGTACAAGGTAAAACGGGGTAAAAAAAAGTTGTTACTACACTGCCTGTCATTGTATGGCTCATCTGAAAATGGGTATTCTGCTCCAAAGTCGTGCTGATGACATCATACACAAATGAAATATCTGTCCTATTATTGTCCCAGACCCAAAGCAACCAACAAACAAACCTCAGAGCTCTGAAATAATAGTATTGGCCCCTTAACACAGCTAATTATGCAGTTAAAGGAATCATTTTTTGTCTTCTTCAATTCCTTTTACATGGAAAACCATAAAAGAAAAACCTTATAAGTTCAAGATATATCTAATTTTAATTTTTTTTAAAGATCTAAGCAGACAAAGCATACACATGCACATGAACTCCAAAATGAGTTACTCAAAGCCATTAAAGTTTGTACAGTGAGTAGCTTAATTGAATTAATGGGACAACTTTGCCTTTTGAATTTCTGATGTTGAAACAGAAAAAGCTGAGTGTAGAAAAGTGGGAAAATAATGGTAATTGGAATAGTCAAACCAAATGCCACAGTACAGATATTTCTAGATTATTTCTAGTCATTAATATCTATGAGGGAGAGAAAAACTGACACAAACACTGTGCACATTGTGTCACCAGTGAATTGCACTAAAACTGCAAAACAAACACTGTTTAATATTAAAAATCCTAATAAAGTATGATTTCAGCAGATATTTAAACTTTTGATAAAGTATTCTTGTCATCTGCAGAACTCAAGTTACCATTTATGAGGTAGGATATTGCTTATTAATTAAGTTTACTCATTTTTATACACACCTTTTTTTATCCATAGTAGTATTTTCAAAAAAATATTACTTTTAAATGCCTTCGTGAGAAATAACATCTTCACAGCTAATATGACCTCAGTAATAACAGTTCGCTCTGCATTTCACATTTTTACCCAATGGCAAAATGGGTGCTCTTTCAATAAAAGATGTCTATCTATTGGCGTCTTTAAAAAACACACCAGGAAAATTTAAATTACAGTAGGAAGCTGAACTTGACATTAACCTAGATCTGTTTTGCGAAAGAATACATGAAAATAGTTATAGATGCTATACAGATGAGTCTACGTTTTAAGATATTAGCTTTTGAGGGGTTTTTTGAATAGTGAAATTTAATTTCATAGATGATTGATTAAAGGAGGAGACATTCAAGAAGTACCTTGAAATCAAAAGTGTGTCTCTGAAAAGCTGAGAAATTTATGTTAATAAATAGAAACTCAGTCAACAGAACAGCAAAATAATCAGAATTTGACTACGCCAAGTACCACTAAAATAAAGGGTCTTTGTGGAAAAAATCAGTGTTTTCTATGAAACTGGTAGTGAAAGCTGAGAGTCCAAAAGGAAATCACAGAATCACAGGATGGTTTGGGCTGGGAGATGCCGTTAAAGCTCATCCAGTCCCACCCCCTGCCATGGGCAGGGACACCTTCCACCATCCCAGGTTGCTCCAAGCCGCGTCCAACCCGGCCTTGGACACTTCCAGGGATGGGGCATCCACAGCTTCTCTGGGAAATCCATTCCAGGGCCTCAGCACCTTCTCAGCAAAAACGTTCTCCCTCGTATCTACTCTGAATCAACCCTCTTCTAGTTTAAAGCCATTCCCCCATGTGCCCCCACTAAAAACTCTGCCCATCTTTCCCAGAAGCGCCCTTTAAGTATTGAAAAGCTCCTCTCCAGGCTGAAGAACCCCAGCTCCCTCTGAGCCCGTCACTCGAGGGACACTCATCAGTTTGGTGACAGCTTTATTCCAAGTGCCAGCGTGGGGGTGGAGCGGGAGGAGGACAAGGGAAGGAGTGGGCCACGGAGCTCCAGATTGGCAGCACGTTTTCCATCTCTCCCTGCGGGCAGCAGCAGGGCAGGAGAGGAGCACGTTCGGGTTTCCTCGCTGCTCCCTGCAGTGCCAGCCCTGGAGGGCCCCAAAAACTCTCCCGCTCCCTCACAGCACGGCTCGGGGCACCCCAGGGCGCAGACTGCCCGAGGAGCCAGCAGCCTTCCCTCTCCTGCTGCTACCCGGAGCTGGAGAGAATGAGCTGCCTTTTTTCCCTCAGGACACAGAAAAAATTCCAGAGGAAGAAAAGGAGAAACCCAGCAGCTTAATCTGTATTCACAGAAAGAGAATATATATATATATCTATCTATCTCATATTCTCAGGATGGAGATCTAATCGTGGAATGGGTGGGATGCAGTTCAAATCTCTTTGTCAAGCAGAAAGTAACATATATATGTCTATATATAT